>OX375870.1:22894382-22919760 GCA_947359475.1 Heligmosomoides polygyrus bakeri
TTCAACTTCTGTGGCGCGTGTAGCGCGTTGAGAAGACGCCTTAATAAAGGTGGAACGAGCGCTCTACCCCCTGGCCCGCCCATCCCCAACCCCCTGGGCTTGCTCGAGAGTCTAGTGGCTACCTTGCGAGATAGTGGAGATGCAGACATTTGCCACAGGGATAAGGTTGTTTAAAGGACGGGGAGAAGAGCGCCACTCCGCCTTAAGAAAGTGCTACCCATATAAATCAATACAATCGGTTCATGGATTCCGTGTCCGGAGAAACCGCGCCAGTTATACTAGGAGACGATTGGGTTTATGTACTACTGCTCTACTGCATCCATTCATGTTGCCGAGTGGAGTCGTCAGCGACTAGGTCATCTTGATTGTAACGCAAATCCGATCAGTTTTCACTCGAAAACTCGACTAAGCGCTACCTGCCTTGCTATGTTGGGTGGTTGTCGGCGTTTTGAGGTGTTTAGTGCAGATCAACGAATGAACGAGCTATTATGTTTCTGTGGAGTGCTACAAGGGAGTGCCGGTACACTGCGGCGATGCGTTGTCAGAGGCGAACTTTTTTTGTGAGTGCAAAAAATTACATGATTTCCGGTCTAGGCTTCTGCCTGTTTGATTGTTGCTCTACAGGGTGTCTCAAAAAAAATGTATACACTGTTTGAAACATGATGACATTGGTCACAGTAAAGTTGCCGCAGAAATGTGTGGGAGCCTTAAAGGTACTTAAGAAGTTAAGCGCTCATATGAATACTTAAGAAAATAGAAATTTTCTGACGAGTGACATGGAATGCGCCATGCACTCGTCTGAAATTTTCCATTCTACACTCGATTGATTGTTTTTCACATGAATACATCTTATAATTTCTTCAGAAAGTGGCCGTTTTGATTGGTTGTGTTTTTTCTAAAGTTTATAGTTTAAAAGCACACTACAGCTTGCAAAAAATGCAGGGTATCCTAAAAATGCAGGTACTATTTGAAAAGATCTAACATTGCTGCTAGTGAAATCTTTGAGGATGTTTGAGACTACTATGAAAGCGCAGTATAACGAGACTGCTGTGGCGTGCAAATAGTTAGGATTGCGCCATGCGCTCGCCTGAAATCCTGCATTTCAGACTCGATTGGTTGTGGATGGCTGAATGCTTGTTACAATCTTGCTACTGCTTGGCCAGAATAACCTGTGCTGTGCTTCTTTCAATGTTTAGAACTTGACAATCATGCGAGGGACACGTGACTTGCTAGTTTATTGATTGCACGTTTTAACTGCGAGAAGGAGCTCTTTTTTTACAAGACGGATTCTGTGGACCGATGAAGCAACATACAAACTGAATGGGGAGGATAGTCGGCATGATTACAGCTACTGGGCAAAGGACAACGTTAAAAGAAACACATCACAGGTAAACCTGGCCAAGTAGTAACAAGATTGTAATTAGCATTCCCATGTGCAATCAATCGATTCTGAAATGCAAGATTTTAGGCCGGGGCATGACGCAATCTTGACTGTTTACACCCCACAGAAATCTCGTCACCAAGTGCATTCATATGAGCCTCAAAAGCTTCATTAGCAGCTACGTTAGAACCTTTCAAATAGTACCTGCATTTTTTAGGGTGCACTATAGTTTTTTGCAAGCCGTAGTGCGTTATTAAGTTTTAAACCTTAAAAGAAGCACAAATCAATCGATACTTCTGCTTTGTGAAGAAATTATAACAAGCATTAATGTGAAAAACAATCAATCGAGTGTAAAGTGGAAAAATTCAGACGAGTGCATGGCGCATTCCATGCCGCCCATATGTCATAGAATTTCTATTTTCTTTAGCTCTCATACGAGCCCTTTACTTCTTTAGTACCTTTACTGTGAGCAAAGTTATAACCTTTCAAACAGTGTATACATTTTTTTTTGAGACACCTTGTAGTTATGAGATGTTACTCATTTATTTTGCAAGTGAATGGGAGCGGAAACAAAAATATCTAGGCAAAATCAAAACAATTTGAAAAAGAAAACGAACGAAACGGTGATTCAGTGAGAAATTTTTTTTAGGTTCAAGTCGACAAGTATATATATTACATTATTATGGCAGACTTTTGTTCCAGACCTATAGCATTGCTATGTCAATTTGGTAAGAAGTTCTTATTCGAAAAATCCAGAAATTCGGTGTCGTCCTCAGTCTTGACGAAATGCTCATTCTCATAATGGAAAGACGTTTTCCGAAGGTTCTGTATTACAGAGAAGGCCAAGATTAATTGTTATGATTTTCTATAAGGATATAGAAGGGTAAAGGACGACGTCAAAAATTCCTTTTGGGACATCACACATTCTGCGATCAGTATCTACCGACCCTGTTTTCAACTACCGAGCCTAAGAGAGCTGAACGTCGGTTAATGTGTGGATTGAGGGCATGTTCTTATTCAGTCCATCAAGGCTTCTTCGAATCTTCCTGTACGTAGGAAGATCTGACTGGTTTTATTGTTTTTAGGACCTCTTTGCATGTGAACGTGTTTCTATTCAGTCCGGTGAAGCCTTTCAGAGCCTCCTTCCATGTAGAAACTTTGTCTACACCTTTCACGCTCTGCTAAATTGCTCCTCTTCAGTACATATCCTGCACCCTCTTGTTTTCAGGGTGATTCACAGCAGCCTCATTTCAATTCACCTTCTTCACCTTGACTAATGATCTCCAAAGGCGTCCGTTTGTTTAACTTCCTGCCCTTTTGCTCATCGGAAAAGAGGGACATTTTCAACAAAAAAAGGATAAAGAAGATAGGTCAGCATTCCACATTCCTGTCTGGGAATGTAAAAGCCAGTGTTCTGTACTTGTTAGACAGCTCTGGCACTCATTCGCCGATCGCGAGTTATAGAATTCTTGGTTGGTTATGATTCTCGGTTCGTGGTGCTGGCGACTCCTAATGCCTCTTCAAGCTGTGCCCCCCCACAAAACGATTTGGGATCCGGTTCTTCGAGATCCAAGAAGAATGAACATATCCGAAACTAAACAACCCATTTGTCAAAAACGTCGCCTCTATCTTCAACGCTTTCATGGTTAAACTGCAAGCCACCCAAGTGCCATTTATTTATTTATTTATTTGCAAAAAATAGTGTGCATGAAACTGTCCTTCTAATACAAACACAGCAATTTGAACAACTAACACGAAAAAACGTAAGAGAATTTATTATTTATTAAAAATTATAACAAACATTTTATTTATTTATTTATTTATTTATTTATTTATTTATTTATTTATTTATTTATTTATTTATTTATTTACTCGCTATGGTCCGCAATTGAACAGTACATTATCGAGAGCGGGATTGAGTCTAATATTGCCAGCAGCGATTTTCATTTAAGCAAATCAGAGTACTTCTAGTCCTCAAGAACGATAAACCTGGATGTTAAGGCGGACTATGTAGATTTCCTCTAGGGAAGGTCCTCTTCAGCATGCGAAACTTGTATTTCGGAAAATTGACTTCCTTTGAAGTCGTGCGTCGAGAAAGCAGAACAGATCAGAGCAAAACACTCACAAACATTAGAACCAGTAATGTTCCTCTAAGGAAGACTGGACTTTTGAAGAGCAGTACATATATTAGGGGGGGGGGGGGGGCAAAAGTAATGAAACACCCATGCCGTGTCCATATATCTCGTGGCTGGAGTCTGGTTTCGTGCTTATCGTATTTGTATGTTTGTATGCTACTTACTGAAGCCCATCTGAGAAGTTACCACTTCCACCCTTTCCAGAAGCAGGCCAAAACCCCAGTCTCTCATGCCCAAACCCCGGTCTGACGAGTCGACCTGTGTCGCGCAAATCTCGCCCAATTCCCAACCCCGAGCAGCCTGGGCTCAATATTCACGCAAGATGAGAAGTACGTCTTCTACCTCAACCCTGCCAAGCAGAGAGTCTGGGTGAGGCCTGACACGTTACCGACCTTCGTTCGGCGAGATGCTCACGGCAAGAAGCACCTTTGGAGATTTTGGATCTGCGCCCATTGATCGGTTTACCGGAAGCTGTTTCCCAAGAGCACTACGATGAACTCCAAGACCATGGTGAACGAAATAGAAGAGACAGGCCGGGGACTCACACTTATTCATTCGCAGCGCTTCAAGACGGTTCTCCTCTTCGACAACACCGCACCTTATCGGACGAAACTGACGACGGATAAGCTTGCTCAGCTGGGCTACGTTCACATGCCTCACCTACCGCATTCGCCGGACATTTCTCCATGCGACTACCACCACTTCTTGGGCCTACGAGACTTCGTGGTCGGAAGGAACACAAGAACCCAAGCAGTGCTTAACAACCATATCGAGCAGTTGATCAACACCAGGCCCAAGCAGTTCTGGAAGGATGGGATCAGGAAGTTGGCTCAGCGATGGCAGCAAGGTCATTGCCCTTAATGGCAAATACATTCCTCAGCATCGTTGAGTTGTAATTGAGTTATAAAGAGATAAAGATTTTTTCAATTTGTCTCATTACTTTTGCCCCCCCCCCCCCGCCTAATAACCGTTTTTTCCAGAACGGAGGCGGAATCTCCGTAGACTTAACCTCCGATGAGTACCTCACCAACAACACAACTTTACTACAAAATTTCGTTCGGTGCGACTGCAGTAGGCACAGACTCAGTTCAAAAATGGAGGTCGCCTATACATATATTTGTATATATTTTCTCCCTTATAGAAAAATTGCATTGCCTTCAAGTTACTTCTAACTTTTGTAGTTGTGGTTTTAAACCGGACGTTAAACTTTTATATTTCTTGTAAAATTCCTGTATTTAAAACTTAGAAATGTAAAGTTGTCATTTTGTAAAAGTGCTGTAAAAGTGAAAAAAAATTGTTAAAGTAAGAATTTAAACATCGTGTGATAATTAGGATGTCGTGCTCGGCTCGCCAAAAGGAACTCCTCTTATTCTTATGGAGTATCAATTTTAACGTTTGGATCCTTATTTCTGGAATAATACACTCATACATGCACTCTTATGCTAGAGAAGAGAAAGCGAGGTTCTTTGCCCTCAATTTTTATTTTTGGCTTCAAATAATGTGGTCTCAAAGCGTTTACTCGAACCCTCCGAAGTCCTGGACTGGCAGCTGATACCATCAACTTCCGTATGACGGCCTCTCCGCTGAAACAATGCTTTTCGCTCTGATTTTGCATGGATTGCGTTCGCTGAAGACTTATACAACTCATTGCTCTCTTGGGGTGCAAAAAGTTTTCGTTCTTGCTGGGTGGCGTTCTGTGTACGACGCCTTCAGAAACAAGGGAATATACTTCTGAAAACAGCAGAGCTCCTGCTGCTACGAAACCCCTATTATCGTTTTTTTTTTCGAACAATCCTTTAACAAAAATCTCAATTATTGACCAGATGCGCGTCGAACTGTCACCGCAGTGTCAAGTATACAGATGTACGTGGAGCAGCCGAAAAGGGCTTGACATAGTTTGGCCCTCAAACTCCCTTGAATTGAAAACCATGGATTATTTCTTATGGTCGATTCTGGAGCGAAAATTTTCGAAAAGAAAATGCGATTCAGAAGCATCTCTCAAAACTGTGTTGGCTTGCGCCTAACAATAGGACGAAATCCTCATGCGGCCATCGTCGACATGTTTTGAATCCACCTTTGAAGGTGTGTTGAACCGGACAATTTGAGCATATGTTGTAGTTCATCTGTCAACAAACTTGGCTCTTTCTACCTCTTTACTTTTTCACCATAGAGCTGTTCTAAGAACGCAGTTATAACAGTTCACACCTGTAGCTGAACCTGTGGGAAATCCTATGTGGGCTGGCTATCACAAACCATCACACTGGCCAATGACGCCTTCATACTGCGCACGCGAAATTCCGCAGAATCAGACTGTGTTGTGCCATATTAAGGTTATCAGAATACAAGACTCATCCCAAAGGCAATTCACACAACCCTTCGTCCTTTATTATTCTAAGTCAGTGGTTCTTATGGCAGATGGCTGCTCTTTTTCTTTCGCCTTGCTCTACGAAATTGGCCAAAGAGGCGACGGTGCAGTCTCGTTCTCCGTAATGGAAGTTCACATGATGCAGTCCGCTCGCGCATTTAGTGACTCATTCGCCTGTACAGCACCACACATTGGCCTGTCTATTAGTGCCAGAAGTGCCTCTGCAACGTGCGTCGCTGCCTGGCGATATCGTCCCACTATTCAGCTGTGTCCTACATCTGTCATAGTAGGTGCCAGTTGAACGAAAACGAGAGCCTGTTTTGCTCGAACCACGGTTCCGTGAGGCAGGCTTAAGTCCTGTTCATGCATTTCTTTAGCGCGTTTCTTGCCAGCGGTAGAAGCCGCGCGCTCACACATCTCTGGAATGCGAATGCGGCTGTGGCTTCTTCCTAGTGAATTCCTCAAATTCTCACAATTTTGCAGCCGACGCCGAGTGCCAAATGCTCAAATGCTGCAGTTGAACTCGCACAATGTTGGTCATGCCAGTCATCCCATCTCATTTGAAATAGTAAGAGCCGAGCCAGGTGCCTCTGTAGTGACACACAAATGAGAAAAATGAGGAGGAGGATGAAGAGTGTGATGTGCGATTAGAAGTACACAGCAGTGTTTTGACAATCTCTCCCTCCCTTTCATTTGTTCCGAAGACATTTTCTCTTCTACTCAGCTATTGCGCTGCTCTTAAGCTGGCGGAAATGAATTTGATACAATATCCTGACGAGCAATGAGCGCTTTGCCCTGAATGTTTCCACCACAACGTAGGCAACTTCTTCACCGTGCTTTGCAGTGTTTACATATGTGTTTAATTACCTCAATACATTCATTTTTGCCCTCCACCTGCTCAATACTTATTTGTCTAACATCCTTATTCAGTAAAATATATGCACCGCAGATATTGTTTAGAAAACACGTTCTTAAAATTGAGCAACCTTCAAGCACTGCAGAACTCGCACGCTCGTTATTCTCTTCAGCTAGCTAGTCTATGTAAGGTTTTGGCGACAACCGCGATAACTGTCTCTGAACCGGAATAGCATCTGCAGTCATTTAATGGGATGGAAAAAGATAAGAATGACAATGGGCACGTGGTAGCGTAGTCGGAAGAGGAGCCTGCTACCGCCTGCACCCGAGTCCAGCTTCTTGCTTGGGATTTCTCACCCAGACCAACCGAACTTTTCATCCCTGCGGGGTGTGGGATTTGCTGCCGGCCTTGTTCCTGAAGGATAAAATACTCGCTTGTCAATCGGCTAGCCACCGCAAGTCATGTACAGGCCGTATGCGGCTCGGTTCAGATCCTTTATCCTTCAAAACTACCAGCTTCTTTTAGTGAAAGAGCAGTGACGTCTGTCAGGGTATTTCGTGAGAATCTTGTAGTTAGCGGTCAGTTTCCTGACAGCAGCTTTACAAATATGGTCATTATTCTCCTGCAAAAGAGAGGGCCGTTATTACAAGCCACTTCGAAGGAACGAGGTTTTGCGGATATTTTATGGTCAGTTTGAAACTTTAGAGGAGAAGTTCACATAGTGTGATGCATGAACCCTAGTTCTTCAGCTGGCTATGATGTTGAGGGATTGACAGGCATTATTAATTTTTGTTTAGTAGTCAGTAATAAAGGACGAAAAAAATATGGTCGACACGAGTCATTGTCCCTTTGTCGTGAACCGCTTATTCTATCTTCATCTCCTGTATCGTAGTGGAGGCAATTTGGGTGTTTATTTGACCTGCGGTGGCCAGGCAATGGAGAAGTGACCAATTCACCGACCGCAGAGAGGCGAAGGTCTTTGCCGGCCAGGGTACGAATTGAGCCAAAAATCGATTAGGTGTGCAAACCGACTCCTGCTGGATGCGCCACATATGCCTGGAAATTGTTGTCCAGGACGCGAATGGATAGACTCCACTTTGGCATATGCGCGACAGTTTTACGTTTTATGATTCCATCAGGTATAGCAAAGCAAACTTTATCTGGGTATGGTTCGACTCGGTTTCCGACCTGAAATTGCACGTGTCTTCAGAGTTTTCTTCACTAGCTTTTTCAAGTTCCACCTCTCAAAACTGCTGAAACAGCTGGAATATGTACATATCAGTAGACTTGGTCAGATACTGCTTTGCTACTAGCAGTTGACTAAGGCCACAGAGAGATGGCTGCAGTAGCTAGGCCACGCTGTAGGCGTTTTGCGTGTTTTAAACCTAGCACGTTTTAGACCTACATAACACTACTGAGATTCAGATTTTATATAAAAGGTATGTAAATGGGCATAGTATGTCTTCATCATATATTCTGCATTTTTCGGTGTAGGTACATCCGTTTGTAGCCGTAAGCATGATGCACTATATACTGCCCTTCTTGTGAAAAAAGCTTCTTTTGAAGCAGCAAACGACAACCTTGTCGCGACACGAGTTAAGGTTCTGAATAAGTTTTTTTTTTCATTGGAACGTATTGAAACGAATCAGAAAGCTTTCACCCGGTGGAGGTTGAGGGTATAGCATAGTTTCACCAGATTTCCTTTCACCAGATTGACGTTTCCTTTAGCGTATGTTCCAGAATTCACTATGGGCGCTATGCCAACGTTCCTGAATTGTCCAGTTGTTGCGTCGTAGCGTTTACCACATCATTCATCACACAGAATATCGTGAGTGCTCGCTCATTCGACGAGGCTGTCGCTTGAAGCGGAATCTGGAAGGGGAAACTGTTCCTCAGTGGCAGCTAAATACGCGTATTCGGTGCTCCTGTCACTCTTCGTCAGCGTTCCGAATTGAACAGCTTCGTTTAGCTAAAAAGTCGGCTTTTTCAGTGCTCTTTTATGGAGCCCATCACGCAATGAATTTAATGGACTTGCAAAATTTCGGATCCGATTAGAATCTATTCTTCTAGACAAGCCGCTTTGCGCTTCAGTGGAATTCTGAACCTGAACTGTTGTGACCAGTGACCTGAACTGTTTGGCTCTGTAGAATTCCTTTAAAATTAATTGGAAAGGAAGTGATTCTGAAGAAGGGAATATGTACGGTTTCTATTGGGTTGTGGTTATCTCAGGAATTTCAACACCGCTTCCTATTCTACCTAGTGCTGATTCTTACGACTTTATTGGTAACAACAACGAAATCTTCATTGTTGTTGAAGGGGCCTCATTGAGTACCATATAGGACGTTATAAATCGCGGATGTTACATGTGATCAAACCGCACCGGTGGTATAAGGCGGAAAGCAGGAGGTGTGCGGGTTCGGGTCCCGCCTGGCGCAAGAGTTTTGGTCGCAACAAAACATCCTTTAGCAACATGTAGCCTCTAAATTTGCTGCCCCAGGCTTAAACAAATGTGTTGAGTGCACCATATTTTCTAGTGGTATTCAGAGCATTGAACAGTTTCTTACGTTTCGATGTTATTCGCTATTTTTGTAACCTATGACACCACACCTAAGGTACTCCTTTGAAGAGACTGTGAATTAGCGCACATTTCGAACCCTTGACTTCTTTCTCACATGTTTTCTACCAATAATTCTTTCCACACTATTGGGAATTAAACTCCAATTTATTTCGCTTCCTAATCCCTCTAGTTTCTCATACACCAATGCATTTTCTGATTGCACGAATAAACATTTAAACTTAATGCGCTGTGATACCTTTTCTCTGATTTCATTTAATTCTGCGAGGACTTATTTTTGATCGGTATCTTCCTTATCCTGCAATCTTCACCACATCCTCAGAGATGCCTCCTGTGGTTTTTTTCAGGGTTTTTTGTCGTGTATTAATTAGTTTTCGCATTCACTCATGTGTGCCTCATTACCACTCATTATTCAAACCTATCAATCAATATTCGCTGGCTCGGTGAGTTCTGTGGTAGACTCCCATTGCTCGTTTTCCCCATTTTTTCTTCAAGCAGTAGCCTTTTCAGTCACTTTCTTGCAGCGAACTGAATAGGTGCTGGCGTTCGGTGCGATTCATGTTTTCTCTGAAATTATCATCTCGCGTAATATTATGTCTCCACTGATTAAGGCTTCAGTTATTGCCATAACTTTATCGTGGTCAAAATTCTCGCTTGGAATGCTTGTCCATTAATTTACATAAAGAAAACAGGCTGTGATGTGCTTCACGCAAAACTTTAAGCGTTAAAAAATTGACACTTGCCTTGCCTCCACTTCAACTTCCGCTTCATCCTATCCTTTCCTTGGAGGTTCTGGATCCTTAAATGCTACTACATATGTGCTTTATCGAATTCACTATATCATTTCACAAGGACCCTCGGGTTTTTATGTCATCTCCAGTACCAACGTAAACTGTTTTCTCAACTCCATCATTATCTGTAATGGTACCATTATTCTTCTGTTCTTCAGTACCGCTCGGTTTCCTGTTTCAATTTCTTAATTCGGCTTTCCTTTACTGTTGGTTCCTTTAGCTTCAGCATTTCAACCGACCAAACTTTCTTTGAGTAATTCATCTGTCATATCTATGTAACTACACAATCAGTTTTATTGTTTAATTTCTTGTAAAATCTTTCTTCATACATTGAAGATATTTTAATGCTCTCTTCTAACGTACAGCCAATCTCGGTCCGTCGTCTTTCATTATTTCTGAAACACTTGTCTCCATCGGGAAGGACATCCTGTAAAACGAAATCGAATCGATGGCATGACAGACAGCTGTAAAAGAGTGTCCGCGGTAGCAGTTTCACTGCAAATCTCTATTTATTAAAACAAGTATGTGCGAAGTTTCACCCCCTGTGTAAACCTCCTCCTGTTCGACGGTGTGTAATGCACTTGCCGACCTACCATATACACCCCGTGAAACTTCTGCGTCAACTTTGAGGACGCTTCCTTGCGTTTCTCGCAATAACCGTGTCAAGCGCAGGTTCCACAACCTTCTTCGACAACTAGAATGGAAACCCTTCGAGCATGTGAAAGATAATTGAAGATACTATGGCCGCAGGACAATCAAGGTCAGAGCAGTTTGTTCTGGAATTTCTATGAGCTTTCGTATAAGGAGATCATTAGAATACATATTGTCACATCAGTCCGTAGCTGGCTCTTAAACTGCACTATCGAGTTAACTGGTTGTTCCTTCCTGCACAGGGTGTTTGTTACTCCGCCTTAAATTGCTCGCAAACCCCGTTCATGAGTTTGTGGGCTCGCTGTAGTCGTACATACAACATACCTAGTCCCGTGATATGTTCTTCGCTATGGAATCAATCTCAGAGAAAAAGACTTGGTGGTTTTCACACCAGTTTCTTTTGCAAAATATTTTCACAAGGGAAAAAATGTTTCTATGCCGTTGCGAGAGCGTAAAAAGTCTTCTCCTCGCAGTGCCCAGTGAATAGAAATGTCAGATCTCACTTCGTCTGACAGATTCTGGGAGTGGAATATTGCAGAGTTTGTGTACACTACCACGCATGCGTTCGCAACAACTGACAGCATTTTAAACGCAGCGTACTGGTGGAGAGATCAATCCGTCCTGGATACTGTCTCTTCAAATAAAAAAGATTTCTCGTTCTTTGGCGATGTCTGCTTCTCGCTTTATGAACCATCAAACGTCTTCGACTTTCGCGGAAGACTGATCGATTATCGATTGATAGTTGTCGATGCCCTCAGCTAATGCATAAAAACAAACTTGGCCGTCAGACAGTATCGCCACTCCTCCGTTTTTCTCAAGTTTTTCGAGAACCCTCAGTGAATCCCTTGCTACGGAATGAGCAAAGCGTTCATTCACCAGAGGAACTTACAACGTCATGGGCATGTCGCCGTTCTTCTCGTTTTCGCCGTTGCTGCGAGTTTTTGTTTTACTCTATCTTTCATTCCATCTCTTTTGTGTGCTACCCGTTGAACAGAAATGCTTATTCTGAGCAGCTGCTTTATAATGTTGGAAACGCGTTGTTTAGAATGGGTTTAGCACAAGATATCGGGTAACTTTCGTATTCTGCCTTCATCTATCCTTATTACAAGGCGTTACCTCCTTATCGGCGCATAAATGTGCAATGGCCGTTGGTGCGGGTCTGTCCTTTCCAACCAAGCGTTCCATTCTTCCGGGGTAAATGAGTTCGTATCAGACTAGCTTGGGAAAGACGAAGCTTGGTGAGCAGAACGCTTCAAGTCACTGTAGTTTTCAAATACGCATTCAAGTTGCTTCCACGATGTCCCCCCCCCCCCCTCTCCCCCCAGTAAAGCAGAATACGTACCGCAGTGAGATAGGCTAACGCCAACCTTTATTCTCTTTTCTTTACGGAACCAGTACAAAAGAATGATCTACCATCTCTAGTCGATTGGCAAGCCATTGGATTTGTGAAAGCTTTTTGCGGGGTTATTGAGTATTTATTCGAGCTGCATGTTGAATTGATCCGAAAAGAATCGATTGCCTCCTTCTGCACTGGTGGCCAGTTACTTGTGCTTCACGAAGACCGTAGCTAGAGGGATCTTCACCTTCTACTGCAGTAAGGCTCTAACCTGTAATATTACGCTTTCGGCCCTCCTAATCTGATCTTTACAGTACGTTTGGCCGAGTACTGATTCCTATTTGAGCAAGAATTTTGCCTTGAGTGGTGCTTGGAGGTGTTTGACGCGAATGAAACGTTTTTGTCTCTGCACTGGTCTCGTCATCTGTTCATCAGCTTGTGTTACTCTGGAATTCGTTCTGATTCCTTGGAGTGGAGATCGACTGTAATCCAGCAAGTTCTGCTACAGTAATGTTGATCTACTAGGTTGGTCTGATTTTGTGAGCGTTTCAGAACTTTCTGTTCCTGATCGGTAGTCGTTATCTACCACGTGGTATTGTCGATCATTCCCGAGACTTCTTCGTGATAGGTACATAGATGTAGCCAGGCTGCCCTCCTTCACTTTAATCACGATGTCAATTCCACAAAGACATTTGCCATCGTCTTCTATGTATGAAGAGCGGTGCGGCACTGGAGCGACAGTAACCGTTCGAAACATCAGCGACACGTTAGGAGAGGACACTTTCTCCATCAACGCTGTGATGTGCTGGTTCAAAAGAGACATGGTCATCGGAGGCGAACCTCGGTCGCGACGCCCCCCCCCCCCCACTCATGCCCCTGACCGGTTCATCTGGGCATCCGTTTATCAGTTTCCCTTTATTCGCCCACGCCAAAAGGAGTTTCTGGAAGATACGATTACTGGTGATGAGAGTTGAGTCCTCCAAGATTCTATCACGCATCGTGCCGTGTGGCTCCGAGAGGAAGATCCGCCGACGCAAACCAAGTTGAGCCTTCACCACAGGAAGTGTCTCCTTTGCTGCTCCTGGGATTCGTGAGGAGTGTTGTAATACGAACTGCTCCCGCAAGGACACACAGTCGTCACTGGCAACATTTGCGCCCATCGGCTTCAGAAACTGGCGGACATTGTACGATAAAAATGGACGAGATGAATGTGCCCTACTCCACTGTAACGCCCGACCAGGCTAACTGTGGTGATTAAATTGTTAAGTAAATTCCATTGTGATAGAGGTGAAGAACAAAAATCGTCAAACGGCTCAAGACTTTAAGACCAATATAACAGTACTGGGACACGTCCAAGGGCAATAACGGCTAACATCATGTCTTTCGTAAGCGAATCGCTTCTGGTCAGGTTGGAGTGAAGTGGTAGCACAGTCGCTGCACACGGACGGTGAAGCAACGTACCTCAGAAGACGACGAGACAGTCGAAACGTTAGGAGAACAAGAAACGTTTCACCTAACAATCTCGTGGCACGGAAGTTTTATAGCACGTTGAAAACAAATGACGAGATTTTAAGATGAGCGGACATGGAGTTTACAGTTTGCCGCACCTGCGGTTCATGTGTGCTGATATAACTCTATACACCTATAGCCAATGCAGCTTCGAATCCAAGAAAATACGTCTTTTAACAGGATGTGTTGACAGTGATGTTCAGCCATTCTTCCAGTCACTCTTATTCACTTTACTGTGATGCCGGTGATTCTGCCGATGATGCTGTTTGGCCCAAGACTGCACCTGATCAAGAAAAAATTAGCTGAGACAATTTTTTCAAATCTAATGACTTTCCGTGGTAGGCTGCAGATTTAGAACCAATCAGCCATGCACCACAGGCATTGGAACACGAGCTATTCCAACTCGCTTAAACTGGACTCATATCCACTTTGTCGTGTAGTCGTCCTTTCAGCGTTCACAAAAAACTGCGAGAAACTTTCGCAGTTCCAGTTTTGCTATGAAAAGCTCTGCCTTTTTTGGTTACGTGGACTCTTAAATTTGCCATTTAGCATTTGTTCAACTCACCCCCTCGTTGTTCCTTACATGTAACCCCCCTCGTTACTCTTTGTGCTGTCTTCACTGCTGCATACGATTCGGCCTGTTAGCATGGTTGGTATGATTGCTGCGTAACCAGGGGTTCAGAACTTATTTCTCTATTTGGACATCTGAAGCCGTGTGACCAAGTACGTAGCTTTCTTATTTATTTATTTATCCGTTGACATAGACCGAAGTCCGCGTTGTAAAAAGTTGAACGGCTATCTTCACCTCCCGTTTCTTGCATAAAGCTTGGCTTCTAAACTTCTTAGTCTGCTGTTACTCCTTATTACACATAGCGATGTCATCACACTTCGATTTGAAATACTGCATGAGTGCTGCCGGCTTTAATTGCGTTTTTTTGATTCAGTTTGTATTGCTTTTAGCTGGATAGAAGTAGAATGCGTAGCCGCGCTCCAAAAAGGGATTGATTAACTTCATCTCGCTTATTTTTCGTTCTCCTTCAGCACGGAATCGAGAAGCGCTACAGACCTCCGAGCTACATACTTTCTATTTCTTACTATTTACTGAAAAAGTTCTTGATTTTCTGTTGAACTCAGGACACCGAAATAGGCGATCTTTGTTGAAACAATGCTGTTGTCTGATTTCTGTCGTATCTCGAATGGATACTGATCTGCTTTTCTGCTCCTTGTTACGGAATAGAGCATGAAGGCGTTTTTCAGTTTAAAGCGGTTGAAAGAACCCTCTGGCAAGGTCCAACCACGTTAGTGTAGTGTGCCTCCTCGCGGACGGGTGTTCTAGCTTCATCTGACTAGTTAATAATGAGTGGTTCGCGGTCAGTCACCGTTTTCAAGGGCGATGCTGCTCTTCGTCTGGTTATTCACGTCTAGTGGCGTTTGTTTTCTGGCAGAGTATTGACGAAGGGGTCTTCATATTTTCGTAGCTGATGTGCAGTGACTGCCAGTCAATTCTGCTGCGCCCCACCCTCTTCACAGTTCTTTTATACTTCATTATATTACCCCGTGCAGTAGGAAATAGTACAAAACTAAACGGAAAAAAACGCATCCTCGTTAGTCAAGCCCTTCTTGGATGTTTCGCGCATTCTGTTTCTAAAGGCTATCATGGAGTCAGTCACTTTGCTTTGAATGCGTTTGTGACTTATACAATGAATAGCGGCAGCCGGTAGAGCATGGCGTTTCATTCTTTCTGGACAAATTTGCCTGCACCAACACGCCCCGATCCGGAACAAGTGGAATTATTTGTCGAGTTTCGTGACCTCTTGTAAAATATTCTCCTGACCTCTTCTAAATTATATAAGTTTAAATGCACTGATGTCAGCGCGTGCTGCTGACTGCGTCAAGATGATCTGATCAGCACCAGCGAGAGATCCTTGGCCTGGTTAATGTACGGTTTCACTGCTGGCTAAGGTTTCTTCTCTGAAATCGATGATCACCGACCGATATTGGCCGACCAATCGATTTGATATAATTGTAAGTGCACTGGCCGACATGTTGACGAGATTCAATCAGTTAACTCTGGTGAAAAATCGGTATTGTCGTTCGACATTGATCATCCAGTCAATAGATATCTCTCAACTGACCAATCGATATCGGTCGAATTTATCGATTTTGAACCCTTCTTTTTGTAAAGCCCGACACATCCGTGGAATTACTACCTCAACCGCCCAACTCTGAACAAATGCGCTGAAACTGATAGACCGACCTATAACGTTTATCTGTTGTGAGGCCTATTCATCAGCCATTTCGGTGTTTCTCCTCCGCTTCAAAGGCAGTAAACCACTACTTCCGGTCATTTTGCCATTGTAGGGTGGACAGACAAATAAATGGATGGATTGGTTATCTCTTTTCTGTTTCTCTTATACATGTAGTACATGTAGAACTGATACTTTGACAGTAGAGGAGAGTAAGCGAAGGAATGAACGGATGGATAGCATTGGCTAAGGAGCCAGTTATGATTTGAACGGTGTCCAGTTTGATCTAAAAACTCTTCCATTTCAAGTGAAATTTTTGTGATTTATACCCTACCCTCATGTTAATAGAGCCGTGTGCTATTTAAGGTTTTTAAGCGTATTCAGCCATCAGTACTTCGCGATAAGGTCTGAACCAGCCGATAGCAGTATTACCTGCAGCGCAAAAAAACTGTTTTTAGGTTTCAACTTCCTTTATCCATTATTTCGCTGTAGATAGATCGACACCATCCATGTTGAGTTGGACAAAGCTGTGGTCTATACATAACGCGGGTAGCTTGTTCAACGTATTGTGCGTGCCAAATGCAGACTTCTGGGTGCTTCTGTCACGCAATATAGTAGTACAGTGATTGGCACTAGGTGTTGGGCGAGGTTTCTCATGCTTCAGAGTTAATCACATTCTTTGGATAATTTCCGACTTCGACGAAAACCTGTTAAGATGTTGTATATACAACACATTTTCGTGAGACTTTGGGGTAAAAGGAATGATCTGTCGTGTCTCACATTTGGACTCAACGAGGACATGGCCTTTCGATGACGCTAATCAATCCCGCAGGTTCTCGGAGTTCGGATCCCACATCTTGGTTAAGATTGAGTTTTGGAGGTGGGGAGGGTATCGCCTAAGCCCATGCTTCTGACGGCGAGTCTCATTAATCCGATGGAGCAGTATCGACGACATATGCCTATCAGGTGATTCTACACAGACAGAGGCACACACTCACTTGCCGATGGCCCACCCCTCGTTGTCGCTTTTCTTAGTTTCAACCTCCCTGCGCATCCCTCGTTCCTTGCGTCGCATCCTCGCCGTTGCGGAATATCCGCCATCAAAACAATACGGCTACATCGCCGAACAACGCAGCAGGATCGGCTGTCGGAAGCGTGTCATTCTTCAGTGATAACTGCGATCGCACGTCGCCCTGCATGCTGCTGATTTCGTGCCTCTTGTGTCTTTCGTACTCGCTCATTTCCGCAGCGATGCTGCCAAAATTCTTCCGCTTGCTGTATCACATTGGATAACAGGTGACACCATGCTTATGAGTAATGTTGTATACCCTGCTTTTTTTTGAGCTTCCTTCACTATTCCACATTCTTAGTGGAAGGATCCTCCGCTACACAAAGTTAATCTCGATCTCTGATGCCAGGTTTATTTCGCGCTGAGAGCATTGTCACTCTCCATGATGAGTAGTGTGGCTATAAAGGGTACGGATCCCAGACGTCTTCCACAGTGATCATTTCGTTGTCTATACAATACGTTTCAAAATTATGTCGCCACCCTAAATTCAACAGTTTCACGTTTCGCGCTAGGTTACTCTTCCCAGAAAAAGCTCTATCTCCAGCAAAAGGAGGACATTCATATCTTTTGTTTGACTCAAAATATATGACCGTTTACAAAAGGTACGATTTTTTCTGAATAATAACAATCGATTGGGCCACCGTCATTGCTTATAACATCGAACATCCTATTGTGCATACCATTGAACAGGGTTCTGGATCACGTGGTCACCGCTGCTGCCGCATCCCATGGAACCATCGAGATAAAATTGTCTTCATTTTTCACGACTAGAGGCGGAACTAATGACGATACTAACGTCAGTGCTAGCAAAAAGCTCACATATGATTCATAGAAGCTGACAGTGGGAGACGATCAGGAGCGGATTGCTCATCAGCACACCAGTCTCTGGATAAAGTCTGCAGGATACTGCTATCTGGCTTCTTGTGTTGGTTCTTGTTCTTGCATAGTTAACGTTGTCCTTCACTGCTTTTTCTTATCTTAGCAAATGAGTTGTCTAGCTTAGTTTTCTAAAATACCGACGCGGAGCGAATCGAGACCCCGAAAAGTGATAATCAAGTTAAGAAACATTCTACCTCCGTTTAACAGTAAGCAGCTTATTCCAAATGAACCATTAGGAGCCTGCTGTTCACCTGCTTTGGGTGTCTATCTCCGCAGTGCGGCTACACCTTCTCAGCCGAGTACTGAAAAGCATGTTGTGGAAGGGCATATAATTCCCACCGAATTTTTTCTCAACACCATCTTATTCGACCTATAATCGATCACTGGCGGTGATGTAGTGGCTACAATAATTCTAGTTTAGCAGCTGCTGCAAGTTGTTGTGTATAAGCTCTCATCACAGAGCTTCCTTCAGTTGATATTTAGGGTGCTTACTTCACGAGACCTTGATTGGGGGTGATTTGAGTCGTCCATTTCTACCTTGTTCCTCGCTCTCATCTACAGCTCTTGCACAATTCGAATCCCTTCTGTAATTTAACTTCGCATTCATGATGTAAAAACTCCGTTAATCTGGAAAGGAGCCTAGCCCTACTCTCGACTGTTGGTGTAATGAAATTATCATTTTGAGGATGACTTTTCTTCCCTTTGAGGGCATTTAACTTCATATTCTTGTGCCCACTAAGCACCGAAAAATTGTAAATCTCTTTAACAATTTCGCAGTGGCAGAATGAAGCTCCTCTAACGATCTTGCTTCAGTTCATTATGCGAACTCTTCTTCGTCCGGATAATCTTTTGTCGTGATTTTGTTAAAATCCTTCTAAGCCTGTACCTCTGTCCTGTCATCAAACTTAGGTTTCATTTGTTAGATTCCGCTGCTATAACTCATCCGTACTCGCCTTAATCCAAATATTCTCCAAATGGCGTTCGTAATTCGATGCGTATGTCCGGTCCTGTTCCGTTCATGTTTTCTCTCACCTGTTTTGAATTCGATTTCACATGTCTTCGTTCTTCTTTTTATAAGTAATTCTGTACAATCTATTTAACTCGTGATAGTGTTAAAGAAGAATTCACGGGCGTAAATGAAGCGTTAATACTTTCAGGAACGAGTACCCAAGTTCTGCAATCAGCAGCTGATCAAAAACCGTGAGTTTTTAATACTGTCGTTTGTCTTCCTTTTTGTTTCATTATAAAAAGGGCGATTTTATCTTCCAAAGCATTGCCTTCAACTGACGAAAGATTAGTTTTTGGATGCCGGAAGCGCCTGCGAACTAGAATTTCAATGGCCGTTGGAAGTGCGAAAGAATCGTAAGCAGCCGAGAAAGCATCGGTTTTGTAGGAAGGCTGGTGTTGCCATTGCTCACACTCCCTCTCGCGCTTCCTTTCGACCTTTTCCCCCTCTCGCACAACCGTACTCTGCCGGTGTCACCACATCCACCGTCACTCTTTGTTCTCCACCCGTTCTCGTTATCACTTTCCCTGGCTCCCATCATTTTTTGTGCCCTGCTTCTGAAAAGTTGCTTTAACTTAGAACTACCTTGTGACAAATTCCGCTGCCAGCCTCCACCAGTCAGCAACGAGTGTAATTCATGAGCGGCTAGCCCATTTTCATTTATTTTTCATCTTCATCTTGTTTTATTCATCTGCCACTTTTGTTTCCTTCTTTGTGCTACTATTACCTTGCGCTCTGAACTATTTTACCCTCTGGTCGCTTCTGTGTTCTCGTCATTCCTTGCTTATCGGTAGAGGGCCATTCTCGTTGACCAGTAGGGGGCCGGACATCAACGCGATCTTCAGCATCGATCATGTGGTTCAGTCAATCAATATATGCATGCTCTAGACGTACAGTCGATAGCATCGCAGTGGGGTTGTACTGTAGGAACCGACTAGCTGTTTCACGCGTTTATTTCCGTCCCTCTCGCTCCTTCGTCCAACATCCGAGATAGATCTGATAGATGCAGACACTTCACATTGGAGACTACTCCACTCCGGAGTTGCTCTCCTGTGGGTTAACATATATCTCCTTATTTTTATCAATGCCCTTCTTGTTCAGTGTCTGCCTTTCCGACTAATTGTGATGGAAAGATGGGCCTCAACATGAGCTTGAGCTCTTCCAGCCATCCTACCTGGTCTTAGTTCATTCTTCTTCTGTTCGTACTGTCAACGACAGATTCTTATTCTCTACCGTTTGGGAGACGAACCACAGAACGTGTAACCACCATATTGTTCTGAGTGACTGGGTTATAGCGAAAAGTGGAAGCGTATCAAAGTCCTTCAGCGAGGACTGCGGTTCTAAGCGCTCTTCTTTCTTTCCTGAAGTCGGGAGGAGTTTGGCGCTTTGTCAATCGATTGTCTCAGGTCTGCGTCGTGCGCGGTATCGTTTGAACTCAAACTCTGCGAGATTCTCTGGTCGACGGATGCGTTGCTCTGCGTATACTGTGCTTACGTCTCCTATGCACAGTAACGCCATCCAGTCCGCAAACGAGATACGGTAACCGACCGTTCACAGCTCCTGAACATCGCGACTTCACTAGCGGTCAGCGAGCGTATGAGCAGGGCTTACAGTACTGGCTTGAACTAATCGATTTACATAAACTGCACGGGACCTTTCGTAGTTCTCACGAGGAGACTTAAACAGGCCTTTGGGGGGAGGGTGGAGATGGGGTCAAGGACAGCTTTAAGTGCTTGTAGCTGTTGGTTAAGTGATAAAAATTACCAGGTTTCTTAGTTAATGCTCAGGCTTAAGCTGCTCAACTTCGGCCTGAGAGCAAAACTCACTGAGAAGAAAGAGGCTTTCTAGAAAAACAAACGATGCCAAAACCATGGTACTATAGCCTCACTTTTTACGATTTTTGAAAGCCGCGGTCGATTAATCTCTATCTGAGATTGAATAACATCTCAGTGATAGTAGTTCAGATTGGTGTCAGACAAATTGCTTGTAGGTCCTTCTCCCCACTGTACAGCGCTGTGCACTGAAGTCAAACAAGCTGTAGTCTTTCTTTCGTGTTTTCTCCAATTTGTTCAGTTCTGTTCTCTACCATGCTATGTTCTTCAAAGTTTCGTAAGCTATTAAATCGATGAAATCCTTGCTTTCATAGGTGAAAACTAGCAGTAAGGGGAAAACGTCAATAGGCATTCGCGCATAGTTGTGGACAAGTTTCCTATATTATACAGGGAAGCTCTTATAATGATTTATCTTCCACTCAGAATCTGAGGTCCCTTTTCTCGCAGCATAAATTGTCCTCTCGCGTATCTCTAGGGGCTGTAACTAAAGCGGGAGCAAGCGTTTTATCCATAGAAAATGCTATCCTGGACCACTCTTTCTTCCTTTCGAACAGCGTATTGAGGGTGCCACTTTCACGTGCTTCAAAGGAGCACCTCAGTCCTTTTTCTCTGACTTTCACGCATCGAAGGGAGAATATGCGTGTACAACGAAGCGAAACTGAGGTATTATAGGGGTTAGATAGCAAGTAGCTATAAAACTGTGTAGTGCACCGAATGGAATGATACAAGAGCTGGAGATGAACTGTGACGATGGAGTGTGGATATGGTAAATTCATATTTCTACGGATTGTACGTTTTATCAGCATTTATGGTTGTCGCGCCTTTACAACGCTGTTTAATTTGTGTTGCTTCAATCTCTTTCTCATTGTTAACGTCATTTCTGTTTAGAAGTGGTTTTTTTATGATATTTTCTTGAGGCTTTGAAACGAAGTGAAAAATGAAGCTAAAGTGTGCTAGCGGCAAAATAAATCCGTGGATTTTCTTAGACAAATACCAGGGGGTAGATCCACAGACACTTGGTGAGAAGGTGTAACACCTGACAGAGGCCTTTCTAAGAAACATCCTCTACACTGACGACAGCGCCCTGACAAAGGAATGCCAGGGAAGCCGCAAAACGGGGCCCGGGTTTCGGAAACTGCATGCTTGTTTGGTAGCAGGCTTCAGCTTCGGAATTCGCACTTCAGTGCTGGAAAAGGCGAGCTTCAGTGGGAACACAGAATCCATCCCCGACTACATACTTTGCATTAGTAATGGTGATCGTGAAGAAGTTGCGATAATGACCAATCTACGGAAGGATGTTTGGATAACGGAAGACTGGGACTAATGAGAGATTACAGGGGCGGCGATCCTGGATTCGTTTGTGATTCCCTGTGATCCAATATCCTCAAAGCAGGATGTGACGGGTGGCGTTGGTGTGTCCACACTCGTGTACCGTATTCACTGTCCTCAACAAATTTCGCAGAGCAACTGCGTTCGCCTGAGATGGGTACTTAGTGCTGATGAACTTAAACCAGTAACAAGAACTGCATCTCTCTCTCCTGGAACGGAGGGAGCAGCGACAGCCCTGTTAGCGCACCACAGACCAGAAACAAAAAAATTGTATTCAAGCGAAGTGATGTGCCCTATAAGCAGGCGCAGAACTTAATCCTTGAAGGCAATTTTCTCTGAAGGCACGATGGCTTTCCCCTACTAATGACTGTTTTATGGTAAGTGTGACCAGCTCCAAAAGAACTGTTGGGGTGACCTGTTCACAGAACTCAGTGCCCTGTTAGTATGCACGGTTTTTGATTTTGTGAACCACGATGAATCACCGGAGAAGCCACCGTACTACCAGAAGCAGTAACCCTGTTGGCATCAAGGGCCTAACATTTTCGAAATGTGGCTAAGACGGTCACAGTTTGCGAAGCGGAGTCTGAAGTTGTTCTGAGTTCTACTCACTCTTGTTTTACTCAAACTCTGAGGGATTTGTTGTCTAACAGACTCGCCAGCTTTAGCAACGTTTCGCTGATCATGATCATTTTAGAGTGAAAATCAGGTTGCGATTTTTACGAGGAATGAACAGCGTAACGGATACCACTAGATTCTTGTGTATTTAGTTCCCAAGGCAACTCGCGAAGTTACTATTCTATAGACGCCAAAATTTTGAGTTTTGATTTACCGCGCTTGTCTTTATTTGATCAATTGACAGAAATGCATTTTGTTGTTTCCAGTCATCATATTATAACTTTTCAACTTTTTAATTCGAAGAGCTGGGGCTGGTGTGAATCTTGTTAGCATGTGCGTTTCCTTCTAATCTGTCAAAACTTTTATTTTTGTCTTTCTGTTCCTCAATTTCGATCTTTTCGGAAGAATATTGAAAATTTCTTTCTAACGTCCTCTTTTTGATTATTATTTTATTTTTTAAATCCTTCCGTTGCTCCTTCTATTGCGCTATCATACCTTGAGCGCGCTCAACATTGGTTTGAACTTACTTTGGTGTAGCATCTCGCCACCTCATGACACTTTTCCACCGTATTCCTCTTTTTTTCGACTTGTTGTTCTTCGTTTTAAATCTTCGCCCTTTCTGCTGCGAGTGTTAACTAAATATACCATACTTCAGCACAAGAATGTGCTCTGAATTCGAGGTCAGATTCCACGTCCTGGCAAGTTAATGCGAACCTGATAACATTATTAGCGACGAAACTACCTTCGATTGCATTAACTTCAGTCGACTAGTTGTATAAGAAAGAAGTGAGGGGTACCCCATTATTCGCATTCCCAGGCACTGGATGGTTAGACTACCTCAGAATTATGATATTTTCATATTTTCTTCCCGCTTTCTTTTTTTTATTGCGAGCGAAACGAACAGCAAATGCCCAACGAATTTATTATAGGACATCAGCTTAGGATGGATTGCCTATTCTGTATGTTTTCATTTATTGGACCTACTTCGCTTAGCAAAAGTCTTGCCCGCTAATTGGATGACGGTATCTTGCTTGAAAGAGGTCGCCCGATTCTCTGTAAAAGTTGGCTTAACGCAACGCTGCATAGTTTAGTAGTGATTCATCCTCTTCTGCGGATTCTTGGTCCACTGCACACGCATTCAAATTCCCAGAGATTCTCCCAAACTAGGCTTTAAAGACCGGTTCCGAAAAAGGCTGTTTTTGTCAGAACCCAGCAATCTCAATGTTGCAAGCCTTGTTAAGAAAATAGTTGTTCACCATTTGTGAACATTTATTTAAATTGATTTTCATAACTAAGGGGGGACGCGAAAGGAATAATTGATGACAGCTGTAATCCCGGAGTTGAAGTATCTGCAGGTAAACTTACACTTACATGTTTCGTTAGATTGACGACTTCTTACGGAGGAAAATAGCGTCTTGTCATATATTGAGTCCGGTCAGTGAACAACGCATAACGACTTTGCTTATATTTCTGATTTTTTGCGTGTTAGGAGTGTTTGTTTTTTGTTGCAATTACCATTAATTGGAGAAAACATCGGATCGTGCGGAACTTGGGTCCAAATTCGCCATATTTTTTCATCGTTTTTATAGGTGTGCTCCAGTATAACCTCAAGCGCTTGTGTTTATCAGCATAGTGGTGTCTAGCAATGAGCGTGCGCGAAGCGGTATCAAATGCCCCTCGAACTTGGAAGGCAAAGTGGTCAATAGTTCTCTTCGATATTCGCCACTTCGTCGTCAGAAGTGGACGCGTTACTTGCTACTCTAGAACAACAAGAAAGGTGCTGGAGGTTTTTCTCGGTAATGTCAAGCATAGCACGTGGTTTACAGTATGTCTTGAGCAGTTCGCGAGACAGTAGGGACGGACTCGATGCTCGCTGAAGAAGCGGCGGGTCCGTCGAACCCTGTGGGGTTTTCTCTCGCAACTGCAAATCATCACTTGCTGGTAATCATACACCAACGCGGCAGGCGCGTGTGGCGAAAAGCTAGGTGAATGTAATTGGAGACGCTCACACTGGTATACAACGCGGTTGCGATCGAATCCTCCTCTCAGCTTGCAAGAAACATCCTTGAAACACATTCGCTCCAGAGATCGAGCCCCGCCACCCACGGGGCCCCCCCCACTGCTTCTACTTCACCTGCCTAGGTCCCTATCCCATCCACTCCCCTCCGCTCGATAGGTGCCTCAAACCCTGGTGTTGAACCATTTGCGAATGATTCCGCACACCGTTTTTGTGTTCTTTTTTTTTGATCACGTCCTCATGTGCTTTCTCTTCTTTATTGAAACTCCAGAATCCACTTCCTTCTTCCGGAGTTTTTGTTCTACCCTCCATCGGTTAAATTCACTGGTGCGACCATCTATCACTTGGTCATTTCTTGTAACTACCATCAACCTGCATCCGTCATTCTTATACCAGTGCTTGAGTCACGCAACATTGGATTGCTAGAGTACTTTTGCGTGCGGAATACCGATTTTTCCTGAATGCAGAAGCTTGTGATAATCCTACCGGCTTCTAACACATACTCTTCCTTGTTTTTGTGGGTAGTGTTTCTTTTTGAATTCACTTACCAACAAACCTAGGAAACCTACCTATATAGTTTGCTATATAGTTTACTTATGAAAATGCTTGTTCGTTAAATTGTCAGAAAAAAGCGCTTGTGATTCCTAGCATCCTGCACGCTTGAATTTGTGAAAAATAAGAGAAGCGCGCTTATGAATTAAAAAAGAGTGCTGTCGTTCAAGTAGTTTAAACGGCGACAACAAAGTATTCTCTTTAGAGCGATAGTGCTGATAGCTGTTTTGATTG
>OX375870.1:22919960-23007365 GCA_947359475.1 Heligmosomoides polygyrus bakeri
TGCTGTAAACGTTGGTGGCCGAAAAAAGAGCATTACGAGAGTATAGTCAAAAGGCAAAAAATCCAGTGGGTGCGAGTGGGTCATCAAGCATGGCGCCGAAACACAAGGAACCAGAATCAGTAATAAGGTCCTTTGTATGTAGGTAGCCCAGTAGCGGTTTAAGTTACTGGAGCTAGCATGTTGATGGGTTTAATCATAACAAAGCCTAGGGAAAAATGGTGTAAACGTCGTATGGATAATGCAGATAGGTCTTCATGTTTTATCACTGGAAACGTTTCCTTCGGCAGCGGTTCTCAGGCTTTCTTGTGTGAGGAGGAAGTTCCATTTCACAAACACATGGATGGAGAATTCGTTGTAATGAAAATCAACCGCGAAAGAATCAAGTTCGAGCAGCCGTGATCTCTAGACAAGGGTGACTTGAAAATAAGATCTGTTTTATAATTTTTTGAAGCATATTATTCAGTATGAATCTGGAATTAGTTGGGGCACGTTGCCTTAGTCTGCACTCGAGCCTGGCCCCTGAGGTTGTGCAAGAAATATAATTGCCTACCGACTTCAGCGTTTCGGGCTAGATGAACTACCTAAGCATTCCTTTATATCGCGTCAATTTAGACTCCATATCATATTTGATGACAAAAGACCACGTTCTTCGGCTATCCAAATACACTCTACTATTGCCTATAAGTTAGTAAGTAAGTTAACGTGCAACTTCGTGTTGGACACTACAATTCTTCTAGGCGGTCTAAATTCTGGGCTTGCTATTAAAACCTCGATTAGTTCCACGGAGATCACGTTGACAGTTTTCTGAGACGGCTTAGGAAACCGCAGAGATTTCCACGAAGAGCTTTGCACTAATTTTGATATTTGCCCACTTTACAGTGTAGTCCTTGGCGATTCCCGTTATGACGTTCTAGGTTCCGAGCTGATTATCTGGCTTAGGAATCTGCTCTGCTCACGCGACGCGGGACTATCATCCGCACTATCCTAATAATATTGAAATAAAATAATGCTCTGCTTTGACGGCTAGTAGTATTGCAATCCATCGCGTTCCTTCTACCCTCTCACTCTGACGCTTCACTTAACAATAATGCGCCTGTCAGTATCAACATCTCCTATTTATAGCGATTTACAGTAGAGTAGCGGACCTAGAAAGATTGCATTCACGTCAACTGCTCCATACTTCGGGTCACATCTTCCCTATGACTGTTTTCTGATTTGAGAATACTCGAGAAATTGTACTTAATCTAACGATTCATTCGTTGTTTTGCCTTTTTTCACAAATACACTTTGCAGCTTCTCTGTTACGACTTATTTCTTCAAATGTTTTGGATAATCCCGATTCTCTCACAATGGTATTTTTACTCTATTGTCATCTATAGTGTTTTCCAAATTTCATTGTGTCTAAATTTCAAAGGAGCACTTATTAGACTTCTCGGTAGACTTTCCAGTTCCTGATTCTCATGGACGTAGAAATCGCTGCAACTAAACGTACATGATAGCTCCACAGCACTTCTCTTTAAGCTGTCGTATGAGCTGGCTCTCGAAATTTGGGCGTATTGATACTCTAACGTGTTGAGAGAAGAACTGGACAGTTGTATAAATCTCATGTGGTGATGCTACTCCTTGCAACGTTGAGGAACATTTTTTCAATTTACAAAATCAAAAAAACAATTTTTTGACATTAGCATCGTTTTGCTCTCAGGCTAACTAAGTCGATCCCACTACTGGTCAGGAGATGACCAGTAGTGGGATCGAGATGAGACGAGCTGATCGTCGCACTATAGAGGCAACACTTCTAGTGTCACGTCAAATTAGCTGATTCAGAAGCTTTGTCACCTCTGTGCATACATGTGTACTCTAGTTCTGCTGTTTCTGGTCCTTCATTTGAGCCGTTCATTCTAGAGATTGTGTCGCCAATTAGTTCCGTTTCCCAGAACTAGCACTCTGCATTCTACGTACCTGGCTGAGCACTGCGTTTTCCTCTAGAAAATCTTCGTTTTCTATCAGCCTCCTGCTGAACGTAAGGTGAACTTATTGAGCTTAGAATGGATTTAAATTTTGTGAGGTTTTACATTGGAAAACACCATTTCTTGAACCTCGGCGTTTAGAAAAGAATGGTTGATGCAGGGGTGAATACCTGAATTCAATGTATGTCTATAAGTGACTGAAAGGGAGTGTGGAGTGCGCTGTCGGAGGAGGTGGCTGGCGGCTGTCGCGAGCATCCGATTCCAGTTTTTGGCTAGGATTTCCTACCCAATCCAACCAAGTCTTCCATCCCTCCGGGCTCGAAGAATATATGCACAACTTGTCCGAGGAAGATACGGGAATATAAAACACTTACTTATCCATAGCATTGACCACATATGCATTCAAATTATCCTCATGACATTCCGTATTGGTAGAATGCGTGGTAAAAGTGATTGATTAGCTCCGTCCTCTATGATTATCAATCCTTTAAATGATTGAAAGAGATCCTTCTGGTTCCGTTCTGCTGTGCTAGGAAGGCGCTGCGCTACCAATTGAGCTATGAACCATGCTTTCTTTTCGCTCATGAAATTCAGACCAGTGGTCCGCTGTTAGCGGTGGAGTGATAACGAAAAAGAATGCATTCTGATCTATAAGTTTCACTGGAAAGGAGGTGGTCCCCGATATATCATGAAGTCGGGCAAAAATGTTGTGTAGCTACTCACCGGCTCATTTAGCCCAGCGTTTTTATCTGTTGTTTGGTGCAACAGCTTTCCACGTTTGCTGGAGCGCTTACAAAGTTCGTTAACTCCAACGCATCTAAGCGCCGTTGACTGAGGCATTTTTCAGCTTTTGATCAAAATCCCAAAGTTTTCTTGTCCGCACTTGAAGCTATTGCTTGGACATTTTACTTCTCTATAAAAATGAGGCACTCTTGTCCTCACGTTCTAGCCCTCGAATCTCCGAAGGAAAATTCCACACGACAGTAGTGGTACTGTAATGGTTCGATAATCGATCGAGGCGAAATTTAAGACCGTTGCCCACGCCAGCCGCTGTCGAGGTTGAGGAAGGCTGAGAGTTATGCTGGTAGTCGGGTTTGATGTACACAGACACCGCCGCCGCCGGCGAGATGGGCATGGACGTATGAACGTATCAGATGTCGCCCGCTTTGCCCTGGGGGCAACCGGGAGACTCAGGCCGAGGCGACGAGTCACTTCTCTCTGTTTCTCTCTCACCGAGTGTCCTCAGACTTCAACACTCAGCGCCTCCGCTCGTCCGCCAGTCGACCACCAGTCGCCACCAATCCGCCGCCGGCTCGTCTGTCGTCACCTTACAGCGCTAACGCGACAAAACAATACATAGCGCCCGGCGACAGTTCCGCTCTTCGACGGCGTTTTTTTTTTTCGCCGATCCTGCAGCTCCTGTGATATCTCTGTTTCCCTCGAGCGGGTCGCCAGCGTATCACTCACTCACACACACTCAGAAGCTACATCTGTTACCAGGCTTAGCCCATGCGTAGTTCTTGTCGTTATGCCACCCTCACACCACTAATTACCTACAGCCGCATCAGCTCGAACCATCACGCGACCCTTCCTTGGTGTCATTTTACATCTAGACACGAAGGATACATGAGAAACAGAATCTCTTCCCGGGGTGAGGGTGACCGTCGGAATAGAATTTGAGGCCTTTACTAAATATGTAGCAAACTTGCAACCATAGCTAACAGACTCTCACAGGCGCTAAGAGAGAGAGAGAGAGAGAGAGAGAGAGAGAGAGAGAGAGAGAGAGAGAGATCGTAAAGACAGGAAGGCCAGAGTGTTCCAATCCTTTCAGCGTTTGATTATTGCGCTCCAATCTCTCAGCAGATCAAAAGCACCACGGTGCTTGGTGTTGCTTACATTAGCCAGCCTTATCGCTCGAACTGCAACGGCCGTGCAAATACTTGTAATAAAAGGCAAAAATTTAGGATATCACCAGTAAGTTGTAGCGTGTGACACATAACTTTTCGGGGTGTTATGGGAGCGGCCCCAGTGCACATTTACCCTTTGCGATAGTTTGAATTTGTCAACTCAGGCCAGTATATTGTTCACTGCATACGTCAGAGGCATCAGATCATCTACAGAAGAGGGGTGAAGGGCTTAATTATTACGGGCGAGAAGTGAACTCGCAATCGATTCGTTGTAGGTGTATCATGTAAAATCGGAGCATTTGCCTGCTGCGCCACATGCGCCAAATATTCGTTTGACAGGCATTAACGGTAACGTGATTGGCCGACATGTTTTTGAACGCCTCGCCTGAACGTTTTTCCGAAACATTGAGGCTGCTCTTCACCCTGACGACAAAATACAAGTGCCCCACGAGAGACGACATGTCACCTCAATTTTGGAGATCCTACGCCTGTTAGAATAGATGTTCTGATCCACATCGAAACTGGATCGCTAGTGGAACGCATCTATCCACCGTAAAAGAAGGGGTGCGGTTTCGGCTCCCTACTAAGCTGAAATTGCGCTTAGGTGTCTCAAGGATCCAATGAAGCTGCTCTTTGGGGAATAGAGTACTGATTATGAGCACTGAATTGGAGGGTAAATATTGGCCTAATGTTGACGTCATTGGTATAAGAATCTGTTGTGGATTTTGGAGATGCTCTGAGCTCTACTCCATCCTAGATCGGCGGCAATATTTGACTGCTAGATGTTTATTTTCAACAGTGGGAAAGTAGCCGACCACGTTGTTTCGATATTTCGACGGCAAATCTAACGGTTGGCTCTAAAATAATTAGAACAGCAACTTTGGAAGGAGTTTTCACATTCTCTAAATCTCTACAACCATGTCACACTATGTAGGGCTTCGGTTCGCTTCCATGAACAGTAACCGTTCACTCAGTTTTTCTCGCAGAAACGCGTCGAGCACTAGACGACCTCCCGAAAAGCTGTCATACCGTGGTTATCCCAGAACGGTGGGGGAGATAACACGAGTAGAGCAGCCGGAGACGGCGACGACGCTTTCTCTGTTTCTCGCTCAGTCGACCGTAGGACGATGGCTAATTGGCAGTGGCGCGCTTTTCATTTGCGCCTTCCACTCCAATTTCACAGTAACTTGTCACTTGCGGCCGCGTGTGGTGGTGGCTTGAGGCTAAATGAGTATCGCCGTCCTCGACGCCTCCTAGTTGGCATCTCCACCCTCTATTCTCTGCGTCTAATCAACTCCATATGCACCACTTATCGGCCCCGTTTAGAACTCCTCATCTCATTACTCATTCTCCCAGCCACGCTCTCCATGTTAAGTCGACCGAGCGGCAATTTTGGCTCCCCGGGAAGTCCGGCGGCGGATGACCTACGGGTGGGTACGGTATGAGCAGCAGCAAGTTTAGGGCAGCTGGGCGCCGCTGCGACCACCGTATACCTGGGGACGTAATTGGACTCGGACGGGTATTGGTTGGTCGCCCTCGTCGCCCCCGTCGCTCCGGCCGCAACCGCCCCACCGCTCGAGCAGGAGACGAGGATGGCTGGCGGTGGATGGGGAATCCCGTCCCGCCGTCGTGCCGTACTCGCCGGGCTGACATGCCCCCTTTGCTGCTGATTTGTGTACAAGTGGTTTCGTTAGTGGCCAAAGTGAGAGCGAGGCGGATGAGGGCGACGGAGGGCAATACACGGGAAGCAGCAGTAGGCGCCGAAGAAGAGGATGGCTGGCGGCAGGGCAGGCGCCGGCCGGCCGGCGGTGCCCGGAGGGAGAACGGCAAGGAGAAGGGGTGGCAGTGGCCGTGTTGAGAAGACACCATGTCGTCGGCTAATTTGAGAGCGCAGCGAAGCGGCGATTCCGACGGTAATGGGCGAAATGCCAGCGATAGCCTCCCATTATCGCCTAATAGGAGTCGCCCCCCACTTGCTTATCTCGATATCCTCTCTCTGCCGACGACTGAAGCCGCGCGCTGCCGCCGCCGCCGATGCTCCTGCTGCTGCTCCATGCTCAGTTGCACCATCTCACCGCTCCGGACCCGACTCAGCGGCTCCTTCCACTCCTGCTCCCCCTGAACCCCCTTCTTCACAACCCTAGACTCCTTAGGATCGGTCTGCTGGAGAGGGAGGAGTATAACTGCTCACCGCAAATTATGATCCACTAGGATCAGTCTACTAGTTGATTCGACGTTATAGGCGTTCGAGTAAACATCAGCATGACGCCGTCAACGACACATCACATGCAGTGCGAAAAACAATGACCAATTGAGTATCTGTCATGCCTTCGACATCGAAAATGATTGGGACCCCAGGAAATTGGCAGACTGCAAGAGCTCCATCAATTTGAACAGATACGTCGAAATTTGAGAGTTTTTTCCTTGTCAAGTATCTAATCTAAAGGAACCAATGCCTTACTTTTATCGACTTCAAATGTTAACTTCTTTTTCGCTCACTCTGTAATGCTTGCATTCAAACTTCTCAAATCCAGCGAAGCACTCGAGTCCGATCATCGCTATAGTAGGTAGCCTAACTAAAAAAGCAGCGTCCATTGCGAGAACACCTTAGCTATGAATAGACCATCTGCTTTCGCTTGATCCCTTCTATTTTTTCTATCACAGAATGCCGTCTTTCATTCTAGTGATCTCACCATCTCTTCATGGCTTTCCTTTCCTTCAACAAACTTAGCTGTTAAAACTTAGCTACCAACGTCCAAAAATTCTGAATCCTATTGTTCTCAAATTTCACTCCTTCCAAAAGTTCAACCATCTACTAGAACAGTGCGAAATTTGAGTGTCTCTTTGAGCAGGACGGTTGAGGGTGCGGCAACGGTGGGTCAACCATCTACTTGTGTGACTTGCAATTATTATGCCCAGGTCCGGTTCAGCAATGGAAAGGAGATCAAAGCAGCAATATTGCCCGTGCAAAACACGTTTGTCCTGCTCTTAAATCTTGGCTTCCAATGTTCAACTAGTTGAACGTGTTAGCTTTATAGCAGCGCAATTAAATTATTCTCCAAAACCCGTAATTTCCTGTTCTCTTCATTTCTGTTCTTTTTCTTCATACCTTTTGCCCCAGGCCTGTACTTCGCTTTGCACATCTTTATCCCTTCAGCAGCTTCACGCACAGGGAAGGATGATCTTTCTAAGGCTTCAGATACTTGATTTCTGAAACATCACCTTTAATCACCTTATGCGATCTCTCCTCTTCGAAGAGCGGCCACGAACTAATCGTCAGAAAGTTTCTGAAATTGCTGCTTTTATCCATATTTAATTAATCCATAACTCACACAAATCCGCTAACAGGCCGATGAAGCCGGGTCCAGTTCAGGCTCTTCTCATTTTCTTCATCTGATTTTCTTATTGCGGTGACTTCTGATTGAGTCCGGTAGCAAAGCCATGATGTTGTGTGAATTGTGGGAGCCGTCGAATCAGGGGGTGGCGAAAAGACGATGGAGCGACGGACGGCGACGACGTCGGACCGAGCCCGCGGGCGAGTGGCTCTTGAGTGTTGACTCCTCGGGGCGTCGTTGTCGGGCCGGGTGTGATAGCTCCTCCGTGTGGGGTTAGCATGTGATTAGATTACTCGTGTTAGTGGTCGCTCGGCCGGAGGGCGTCGACAAGTCAAAGAGTTGTGATCCCGCGCCGAAATTGGGTTTCAAGAGGAATCCGCTTAGCGGCAGCCGCCGGGGGCCCCCGACGCTGCCGACGGCGTCGCCAGCCAGCCCAGCAGCTTGGCCGGCCGGCCGACGGCAGGCAGAAGCAGCTTCGTCTGTCCGTTCGTTTGTCCCGGCTGTCGCCAACTCTTCTGCACGGACTTAGTTGGAGGGATTTCATCCATCAGCGCGCTCTTCGCACGTTTTCCCCCGTTTTGGGCTTATCCCCTGACTTCGCTCTGTTCTCTCACCAGACAGGGCACGTCTACCAGAACGTGGTCTCCCTGAATCACTGCTCAAGGCGGAAGCTGTGCTGTCTTGAAGAAGCTGCCTGGCGCGCGCTGTTTCAGAAAACAAACGAACTTTCGCCACTAATCCTGGAGTTGAGAATCGCTGAGGATAGCCCATCTTCTGGAACTCTCGCTCATCGGCGATGGTCTCGGCGTGCTGGGTCCCGAGCACCGACGTTGTCCAGGGAGGCGTCGCCGCTCCATCTGTGGTGTACGTGTGTGGGTATGGGGCTGGCTATGTCTCTGAAACGCTCGTCAATAGATAGTTGGGTAAGTGGCGTAGTCAAGCCAGCCAGCCAGCGGCGCTCACACAGTGTGATTCAATAGAGGCCTGATGTTAATTGTAGCATCAGCTCTCTAAGCCTTGGTAACCGCTCTCTCGTCTATATGTCCCCCGCTCCCCGTCTCGCCCCCGTCCACCAAGTTTGTGGTCTTCACATACATCACGGCAGCGACTATCAGTACTACTCATTCGTTTGTCGTCGCCGTCTCAGTAGCTGTCGTTTCGCGGAAACGCTACTACCAGCTTATCCTTTGAGATGCCATGACGATAGCTCGGGATTTCTGAGCTCTGTGGATTGGAAGCGTTTCCATTTAACCGGTTTCTTCCTTCAATCGTCGGGGTTCTTGGTTTCTTTTTCTTCAGTTCTTACCACGTGGCGCTGCTTCTTGAGTATGTTTGCCACGAATTCATTCATAGCTGTTTGACTGTGGTCACCAAGTTTTGCCGTGCTGAGTAGTATACTAAACGTGCTTCTCGAAAGCTTCACGGTCGCTAGGCTCGACCTCTGTAGTTACCGGTCATCTTCCGCATGCATGCTCTGACCTTTTTATTATATTAGTACAGCTTTCTTTCATAGTGAGAGCTTACCCTCCATTATAAGCCTTGACACGCAGCGGGCTCCCCTTCACGTCAAACTGCTCCTTCGTTCCTTCGAAGGTTGCGCTTTCCTCAGCATTGGCAGGTTTACGTCCTTCTCTCCTAATTTGTCCGCACTGGTAGCTATTTTCGTTGAGAGAATCCATTTCTTCTGACTTTCACTGCTGCGTGAGAGAGTGCGTTACGTAGCGAAAAGATCAACACCTCGACCAGCTAGCCTGCAACCATCCGAAACACCTGGTCGAGTAATTTGTCAAGACAAATTGGTAGTCGCCTTAGGCATTCAACGTCCAACAACGCTCTGCATATAGACGCATACTCACTCTGTAGAAATCGAACTCCACTCGGAGCTCTTAGTCCTTTGGATAGACCAGAATCCTCAGATGCTACTTCTGAAAAGAAAGTAGAGAAATCCGGCGATTATCAGAAGGGAGATATATGACGTCATCTTGAGAATTGACGATATCGTGCGGCGATGTATGATAGAATATTCGACTTTTTTAAAACTGTGAGCTAAACAGCTGTCAGAATTGCAGTTTTGGAGCTTTAGCAAGTGAGCAAGTGTGCATTGATCTTCAATGTATAAAAATGTATTAAGTATTCCTCCTCTTCCTTAGTTATCTGAAGTTTCACGATTTCGTTGTAATACGGCAGCTTAAGAATATGCATTTGCTTCACTGCAATCCGTCTTTTTCACTCTTGAACTAAGCTTGAACTGAACTCGATGTCCTAGTTTGGCTATAGAAGCAATAACCTATATTCAGAAAATACTTAGATGTTTGTAAAGTGACATTAACAATGGCGAATACGCAGTTGCGGCTGGATGGTTTTTCTAGGGCGTATTATAATGGTTTTTCGAATAAAATCTCAAGAAATTCGTTAATCATTTAATCTATATTGTTGGTTATGTCAAGGAAGTTTTCTTTTGGTTGAACTGAAAACTAGTCGATTAAACTTTTATCCGTACAGTTCTACGAGACAGGATTTTTGGAGCGATGGCAGAGAGACAGTGTTGGTGTTAGGAAAGCTAGAATAACCTTGATAAAGGTTTATCCTACGATTCAGAAGCAGCCTTAGACTCTCTATGTGCCCTCCCAGAAGTCGCAGAGTGAAGGCAGCGGAAGCGTGGAAGTCATTTCTAATTACTGACCGACTCCATTAATAGCCGTCCGGCATCAACATCAAAGAGGATTTAACGGCAATCCCTCCTAGTGATATCACCGACCACGAATGGAGATTTCAACGTCAATGAACTTTGTTCTCTCTCCGAAGCGGGATAATTCTCACAACTAGTTTCGCGGTTCTTGTACACTGTTTCGGACGACGAGCTATGCCATGGAATTGTGGGGGCGAGCAGCATAGCAGCTTCCTAAGCTTGCTCCTCTCCAAACAGCCTAACCTTTTTCAGCTCTGTTTTCCTCAATTTGCCCTTTTTTCATTGTGGGATAGATATTTACCCACCATAAAGTAATAGCGTGTAATATCAGCGCGTACTTGACGAATTCTTCTGATCTGGTATTTATTGTCCATTGCTCAGCTTCAGCGGTATTTCTGGAGTAGTTCATCGCAACATTTGCGCCTCTATCCTTAGCAGCGTCCCGTGAGTTTGGATTTTTGACGCCTCTGGGACTTACTTTCTAGGAAATATTTGGATGTAGTTGCCAGTTCTATGGAATTTTAGAGCAGCCAAAAGCGGAGGGCATTGATGGAACCTTTTCTGATCAGATGTTTGTATGATTGCGTTCGCATTCTGTACAACACATGCGCTACCAGCTGATGGGAAAGGGGCGCTTCGTTCTTCGGAACAATTCTGCTACCAGTCCGCCATTGGTTGAAGAATGGCTGAAGCGGGGCGTGGGTCATTTGGGCACGCACAGGCGGCTCCAACTGACGCTGCAGCACTGTGCCGCTTTGCTGTAGAAGCTCATGAAAAACGATTGAGACAGTGCGCCATTGGACGAATGACTTGGTGTGTCGGTTCCCGCAAATCTGTTCATCCACACTGATGGGCATACTTTATGCAGGAAAACCTGTAGCTGCCCGAAGATTGCTTCTTTTACAAATGTTAGTGGAGCTGTATTTTCATTATTCATAAATCATTGTTTAAAACGATGGTAAACAGATTCAATGTTTGTACTGAGCCTCTTGTGAGGTGTCTGCTGTTGGCAGAAACTGAAGAATATAACTGAAGTAGAGAGGCGTTGGGCTATGATGTCAGCATGCGCCACACTTTTCACACCGGGTTGAAAATGTTAAGGGATTTTGTGAGTGTGTTTGGCCAACAAGTTTGCGAGTGTTTTGGTAATAATTATCGATTTTTTATAGTTTTCCCGACCCCGAGGGATGAACCAGTTGATGATGAATAAATGATGGTGGAGAAATCAGATGGCCTGCGTATTAAATCGAAGTCAATAAGTGTAAATTGTCCTGCGCCATAGATGCGTTGAATCCGACTTCAATGTATGAGTCGTCTATCACTTCATTGGGCTGTAATTAGCGTTGAACTGCCTCCAGTGGTTTGTTTATGATTTGCTTGAAATCATCGTTCACACAGGCAGCATTTTTCACAGAGTTTTCCAAACAGTTTTTTTCGTTTAACGAAATTTTAAACGGATGCAATAAATTCCGGAATCGATCAACGTGTTTCTCTTCAAGACCCCAACATTTGTTTGACATCTAGTCCTGCGTAGTTCCTCCCACGAAATAAACATTAGTTCAGCAGTGTAGTGCACCCGAACATGGACCATGTGGTGATTTGAAATTTTGCGCTGGGTGAGCTTCTGGTTGATTTTACGAATCGTTCGTTAGCCATTATTTTATTCATTTATTTATTCAAGACATGCACAGAAGTTGACGTACATAATACAAAGATAACGAGACAGCAAGTTCAGACAACACGGCCACAACCAGGAACGGAAACAAAAAATGATAAAAAACAAAGAGTAATATAATAGGTTGAGCCTCCAATTTTGAAACGTGAAAACCTGTCTTCGAGGTTTTGACCACGACACCAATCCAGCATTTTTACTTGATAAGACCTATTCTGACTCTAAACATTGTTGAATTCATTAGCATCTATCTTACATTCGGCCTAGCACTGGTAAAGCTGCTTTTCATGACAGTTTAAAAGTTTACTGAAAACTAGTTCTCTCCACCTTTTTTGATACCTTTCCCTAGAACAATAATTGTCTCCACCTTTATCTTTTTTCTTCGTAATCGTTTTTAAAGGGAGAAAGTTTTTGAAGGTATTTAAAAACAAAGTTGCATTTCTTCTTCGCACCCCATTAGAACGTCAGACGAACGTTTTTCCATTCTGAAGACAGAACGACACCTTCCAGGGTTGTTCACTGCTTCGTGGTTCATTATGATCGCAAAAAGGAAAAGGTGAATTTCAGTGCTGGCTATAAAGTTCTTTTCCTAATAGCTTGCTTCTTATTATTAGCTTGCTATCTGAGGCAACATTGAGCAGTTCCGAATAATCAATTAATCCTTCATTATCATTTGCTCGCTTAGCTTCCATTTTATAAAATATTATTGAGCATGAAGTTTACTGTTAGAGTGTTTCTTTGGTTGGCTAACTGGATTACAAGCGGTTTATCATGTCAGGAACTCGGGCGATATTGTTGGTAATCTTTATTGTCCACGAAGTTTCCAGCGGTGTTGTGTGTAAGTACCGGTAAAGGTGTCGGGGGAGAGGTGGGGAGAGTTGACCAGTAAAGGACATGGACCAGTAAAGAGGGGCCAGTAAAGGGGGACCAGTAAAATGGGAGCAGTGATGGGAACCAGTAAAAGAGGAGCAGTACGAGTGTGAGGAACCAGGAAGAGACCACATGAACATTTTTAGGTACTTGGAGCTGAAGCTTTGTACAGTCAGATATGACGTTTGGAGCTATTCTGTTTGCAATTGCTGACCGTTTTCTTCTGGGGACCTGCTCCCTCCAGCCTTCCCATTTCATCTGCTCTTGGGCTCTACATTGTGTGCACACTTGCTATCCTTTCAAGGCTCAAATCTTGTCGCGTTTTTCGTATCGGTTCTCCGCCGTCATGTTTCGGTTTCGTTCTCGATGGATTATAACCGCTTTTTTCAAGCTTATCGTGTGGCTGTGATGCTGTCTGCTTTGTTTGGTTGCTGACGTACCGTGCTCATTTGGCTGGCTTACATATATGGTGTGCGGCAGTTGTTAGCTGCTGGTTGAACCCGTTGGGACATGCCGACCACGTGCGGCTTCCCGAACTGCAAATTTCGCTCACGCTATCGTGGTCAGGAGGATAACCGTCATTTCTATCGCATACCGAAGCGGCCGCAAGTACTGCGTCAACGTTGGCTGCTCGCCATCGGACGAACCGAGGAGACCGTCGTCAGTCAGGTAGAGAACCTCGTCAGCCGTCAGCACGCAGCAATAGCGGCGGCGGCGGCAGCGCACTTTCCGGATCCTCCGGACCCCGAAAATGCCTCGCGCCATAGCTTTCTGTGACCGAGTTGGCTGTTCGCTTGCTGCTTTCTTCAGTACTAGTCTGGCTGCGCACAGAATAGGTTGCTTCGAAGTGGTGGTGGTGCTTTCTTCATCGCTATACTTTGATCGAGGACATAGCAGTTGCATTTTCTCCCAACTACACTTATTGACTACTCTACATATTGCAGTCAATATATAACATCTGTGCAAAGCTTTGCGTCGTTTTTGAATCTGATCGAACGTTTTTAAAAACATGCACGTTGAGGTATTACTCGACAGCAATTTGGGGCAACTTCAGGGCCCACTGAACTAGCGTCATCCACCCAAACTTGGCTACCACTACCACAAGATTTGGCTTGCGTTTTTTCAAATTGATGCCTTCCGCATCGCAGCCGTTATTTAGAATCTGAAGGAAATTTATTTGTTTTGCTACCGTCTTTTTTTTGGGCTGACAAAGAAATAGAGAATCTAAGGAAAAAGTAGTAGAGAAAGGTAGAGATAGAACAATCTTAACGTGGTAGCAGAAACATTAGTGAACATTAGCTTTAGAGGTGCACCATTGAATCATTTTGACGCTGGTTACCAACACCAAAACTTGGGATTGGGCTACCGAAACCATGCTTAGATTAAGATCCTAATCAATCGTCGGCGATAAGCTCTCTTTTCCCGAATTTCCGAATGTTCTGAGAAGGGCCCTCTCTTTTCTCTTTTATCTTCTTACCTATATAGATTGGTAACAAAAATCGAGCCATTGGAAAAGGACCTCCGAAAACCACTCACCATTGTTCTGCGTTGTAGCGAGCAACTCATGCCCAAACATTCCCTTATTTGCTCGAGCTTGCTGATACCATTTCCACGTCAATCCGAACACTTTTCAAATAAAAGAAGCCCAAAGGAGATTGGACACTTTTCACGTCCAAGTGGACACTCTTCTACGCAAGCCTAAAGTTTTTAGAATTAAACTGAACATTTCCCAAATCGAGAGGAAACCCTTCCACATTAAACTAGACCTTCCAAAATGTTAGAATAATTTTTTGCTTGAGCAAATTGTTGTATAACTTTCTATGAAGTTTTGTTGCAGTTGAGCTAAAAAAATTCAAAGAAAGTTATACCAAATTTTTCTTAAACAAACAATTATTCTAACCATCTTGGAGAGTCTGCAGTTTAACCTGTAAGAAGCTCGTTTCGACAGTGAAGGCGTTCACTTTGATTTCAGAAGCATCAAGTTTGTTTAGAAGAGTGTCCAGTTTGACGTAAAAAGTGTCCAGTTGATGTGAAAATAGCATATACATATCACACCCTTTGGGAGAACACCCAATTTCTTCAGCACTACTCGAAAACAGAGATATTTCTTGATCTCCATCTGAGAATTTGCCATTTAACTACTTGCTTTGAGTTTTTCATTCATCACCGCGCAGCTAACAATGCTTTTACTATGGACAGAGGTATAATACACATATCAGCGTAAGGCTCGTAGGACATAGCAACTAGCAAAGGTTGCTCAGGTTTAGGTGCTTAGAAACCCTGGGGTGGGGCAATTAATTTGGGAACTTCATTTCATGCCATGTTTCAATCCATCGCAGGATTGAAATGTCATAGAGAGGTTTCTGCTGCTATAAGCTGCTGTTGAATTTGCCAATGACGGAAGAGGTGTGAAAACTCTTCACAAAAGTAAAAATAAGGGAGAAGATGGATTGGAATAAATAGCTTAGTGAGTGCCTGTCTTGTACTCCCATTCCATCGAAATTTCTGCAGTTCGAAATTATTTTTCTGAGATTTCCTGTATCTTTCAGTGAAAAGCGGCTTGTTCTTGTTTTGAATGTAAAGGTAATAGGTTCTGTATCAACCATCTAATCATTCGCCTAGATGAAAGTCGTCTCGACTGAACTCCACCTAGCATTGTTACGCATAGCGGCACCTTAAAACGCACGGAACATTAGATTGCCTTAAAATAATTTCCACCGCTATTTACAGCTGCGATGTGTCCGTAAAAGCTGTTTGCGGAGAAGACAGTGCTACTCCCAAGGGGTACCAAAAGCATTATAATCCCGGCATACATAGTTCTGTTGGTGTTTGAGTGCATGAATTTCACGAGTCGCTTCGCTTTTTGTGAGCATTTTACGTCGAACCATCATAAGAGTATAAGCTCAAGACAACTGGAAGAACGTATGCAGTGATGATTTCCCAAGAGGGTATTGTACACGTTGGTGTTAGGCGGTAGACTAGGTCTTGCCACACATTTGATACGCTTGACGAAAAAAAGCTCGTTAAAATCTTTCACCCAGCTACTTCCGATTCGCGTAGACATCATCCGTTTCTAGGTGATTCCTTTACATACGCGTAACTATTGGATTTCTCACATTTAATGATAACTGGCGTCGCAGGCCTTCGCGTAAAACACCTGCGACAAAGGAAGTATGCGCCGTCAAATACCATCCTTTGTTTGAGCAGCAAAACACGAATGCTGTTCTCAAAAAAGGTCATTACAGCTTGAGCAACATAATAACACGAGCTTCAAAATGGAAATCTACGGAGCACTGAATCGGCTTCGTCGTTTCAAAGACTTTTTGCAGACGATTTGATTTGAGAGGGACATTAGCGAGACGTAGCAGATAGCCAAAAACAAAACTCCCTTTTAATTGACTTCCTTTTGGAGATTGCTTAACACAGTAACATTAAAGACCCCTATGGCAGGTCCCGTGAACGAATTTTTCTCTTGGTAGCCTATTGAAGTTTTGGATAACGAGCAAATGGTTGCTTTGTTGGCCTCGAACCTTTTAAAACTAGACTAGAAAGTCTTAATATTAAGAACTCTTCATTGCTCATTTAATGGAAGGTTATATGATCATTCCGCATTTCTTGCTTGCGATTTCAAGCAGACATAGTTATGTACACTATATTGCGTGCATTCCCAGAAACAGATCCTGCTTCAGAAGTCGGAATGTTTGGAACATTCAGAAACAAATGATGTCTGTGCACTTCCTTTAATGGGGCGTGAATTTGTAAGCGTTTTGGTCCGTCTCCTTGTCAGCTTGTGACACTTTCTCTCATGAAAAGTCTTCTGCAACTCCGTGCTGTTATATAGGGTTAATAAAGATAATATTGAATAGCAGAAGGTTCTAAGATTCCCTTTAAGTTTGAGGTGGGATACGTCATTTAATTCTTATTTCATCTGGCATTCCACTGTCATCTCACCAACAGTACCTTTAGGTAGCACCTCACTCACTGCTCTCCCAGTCACACAAACAAATCTACCGCTGAATAGAACGCAATTGCTATTTTTTAAGAGAATTGACGCACAATTGCAAAGCCATGAAGCTTGACCAGGAGGCTCCTACAATTTATAAAGCCGTTAATTATCAGATAAAATTTGAATCTGTGGAGAAGTCATGCCTACAGTCTGTGATAGGCTTTGTGTAAAAGTTGATGTGGGAAGATCTAGTCTGCAGGCCTAATTTGTAATACCACAGAATTGGTACAGTTCCCATGGTGAAATCACTGTCATTGCAGCGTTCATTCCGAGCGACGCACTTTTCACGATGAATTTCCGCTTCGCGCGGAACGTATTTCCTCTGTTATTATCTAAATCGGAATCAATGCCGATAGGTTCTAATGAGTATCCGTCTATCTATTTGTGGTGTAAATTGCAATGGTGGCAGGTTGCCAGGCAGCCGGCACTGCCTCCATGGCCGAGCACAGATAGGCGAACTGGGAGGGAAGGGGACTCGCCGACCGGCAGTCATTCACGTCACACTCTTGACAGAAACGTACGACTAGTAGGATGATCAGTCAGCAGATCGAAAGAGAAGACTGTAGCGGTGTCTTTGGAAACGGTGGCATGCATGTAGAATACGTTCTGTTTCAGTTACGAATCTGCTCGGCACATTTCGAGGGCGGCGAGAAGAAGGAAGGAGACATTCCGGTACCGGATCCAACGGTAATTTCTATCCTTCTTTTTATCTGATCCTCTTTAACAAAAAATCTATCTCTACTTTTCTTTCACGGAAACTCAGGACATGCACAATTGAGGACTGCCATTCATGTTTGATAATTCATAACTTACTAAATACCGTGCTGTCTCCCTGAGGCGTCTTAAAAGAAATTTGTGTATAGACGAAGCCTCACGCCGTTTGCTTCAGCTTCGAGTAGGTAAATCTTTCTTTAATTGGTTTAGCAAAGAGGGCAGGGATTTATCTGCAGAGAGCGTCACATATTCGACCCTGTTAACATTTCTAACGTAATCCTTGATTTCATAGCATAGTGATGAGCCCTAATAGTGACGTGCCCCTTCTGTGTGCTTGAATAGGGCAGGCCATAACCTTTGCAGATTCCGATTCGTTAAACCCATTATTTTTTAGATGTCACCGGTTGCTTTATATCAATGAAGTGGTCCGTTTAATAAATAGAGTCGAGGTGTTTTCCAGATGGATGTTTTATACTGAGAAGAGCTACGGAATCTGGTGCTTCTCGTTCCCTTACAAAAGCAATTCTCCCTAGGCAGTGGTGTCCCACCTATAGAACGCCTTTCTCAACCAACTTAATAATTCAATTTAATATCAAGTCTTCATGAAAAATCTCCCCAAAGCTCTCTGTGCCTGCAGCAGCTGTTTGACTACGGAACTGCTCGAGTGAGTACCCGGGGAGTTCATATCAGTCCATGCGGCGTGCCAGAGTGGCGCAATGGGACTTACTCCCTCAAGGGTCGTTTACAGCCCCATAGCTCCTGTTTGAAGCTTTCAGAAATGGTCCCGAGCAGCGCGTTGGTGACGCTCTTGTTTTCTTAGGACGTTCCATGGACTACAGTAAGATCCCGTCTTATTACGCCATATATGCGAGAAACGTATCACATGATAGGCTCCTTTTACCAAAACTTGGAATTGGCCCAAGCATCTTTCATCCTTGAGCGTCCATGGGTCAATCCAAGGTGAATCCCGGATGAATTTCTTCGCCTGCGCGAAACTTTCCTTTCCGAGCAGAGTTTTTTGGATTCGAGGTTCTCCGACGGTTATCGAACGGTTATCGAACAACATGCAAGCTTTTCATATGAGGTGCGGGCTAAGGTAGGATCATCGACGTTATTTTCGGTAAAGTTGACGTCAACGGTAAAGCTGCTAGTTGGCAACAGCAGTGGGTAAACTTGAGGAAGATGTTGTAGATAAGGGGTGACTCGCTCTCCTTTAACTTCACATGAAGGGTCTTCTGAGGCTTGGTAAGTAAGGGTATGTAAGTAAAATTGGTGTGCTACTGGGTTCTGTAGTAGAACAGTTGTGCAGAATGGAGAGAAGAACGTCTGGATAAGTTTATGGCCTCTATAAGAGAGGAGATTCAAGAAGATGCCAGCAACGTCTATTCTAAATCTATTCAGGAGGAAATTACAAGAATCACTGTATTGTACTTACAGGCACAGCAAGAAAGGCAGAAATATGTAGAGCACTACAAGACGCACCCAAAAATACGTGCATTTTCTTCTCCTTTCATGAAAGAGTTGGAAGCCGAAGTTGAACAACAACTTCAATTAAGCAGTTTTCCGGCTCAATGCCATTGCAAAAAACATGTTCGTGTTTGAAAATATTCTTTTCCGTTTTGAGTAGCTTTTGAACCCGACACTTTGCAGCCTACGGTGGTGCGGTGCGCATGCACTCCGGAACTTCATCGCAGAAAGCCTGCTCTTTAAGACACCTTGTAGACGGCATACATTGGAGCGGAATTTGCCCCGTAAATGGGCTGTTCAAACTGGTACAACATTCCATTCAGGACCACAGGAAGCTCACGCTTAAGCTGCGTGGGGCACCTTCGACACAAAAAGGCCACTTTTGAAGCAAATTTCTCTTTATGTCTTTTTTCCCAATCAGAAGTACTGACAATTTGTCGGCAGTAAGACAACTATAGGTAATACCTGCTGCGAACGAAATATGGTCTGGGATCGCTAATTCGTATATTTTCGACAGCATTCCCAGTCAACCTCCCAAGATACATGCTTTTGATATAGAAATTCTTATCCGGTTGTTCTTCACTGTTTGTTACAGTAGCAAAAAGTATCGAAAGACCTTAATTACTTGATGTTAGAATGACCTGTTTTTCGAAACACTTTGAGTATTCTAGCACACGATTTCTCCAGCTTTAGGGTGTGTTCAAAACACTTGGGTTTCGTAAGTATGAGGACTAGTCAGCCGGTGAAAAACGGGCAATGAAAGCTGCAAGCTAACCAGAAGGATGTAGGAGAATTCGTGTCAATAATTGACGAACAACAGATTACTGAGCGCTGTGCAGCACCCCATCTGGCAGCTTACCTTATGCGCCTCGCTTTGCCTAAGCCGCACCATGCCGCCGGTGGGTACCATAGCGGCGAATGGGTAATCGCCCAAGACTACGGTGATCTAGGCATTAAACAACGATGTGAATTCGATACGTATCGATTGTCGTACACAAAATTCCCAACCAATCAGGCTCAGCGGGCCACCGTAGTGGCGCCGGCTGTGTAAAGTGTGATTTACGACGCGTGCGCTTCGTTCAGGTCGACAAACAGCTGAACATCGAGCTGCCACCAAAGGAAAGCAAAGGCGGCGAACGAAAACGGAACAAAGGTGCGCACGAGAGTTGCCGCGGCTGATAAGGCTACTCGCTCACAGCTGATTCTCTTGTTCAGGCAGCCCTCCAATATCGAGGTCGCTCGTCGTTCGAAAGCGTCAGCTGCCCGACTTCCTAAGGAATCCCCTCGGTGAGTGCGTTGATTACGAGGCGATCGTTGGCTTCTGCAGCATTGAATGGTTCGACGTGCTTATACGGATTTGTGAGCGTCTACCAAGAATTTGAACCCTCTTTTCCGCCAGCGCTTGCCGCCCACGGATTGGGATTGTGTATTGCGGAGATCTCAAGCAAATCGTCTTATGTGCGTTCTGAAGAAAAAACGTCACAACTATGTGCCTCGAATAAACGGTGTAAAAATTGTAACGCTTTGGAAACGCCCGAAGATGAAGGGTAGGAGGGCGCAGGACTCAAATGTTTTTGCTGCTCCAAAGACTACCTGCTCATTGCCTAACGAAACTGCATGCTGACCGAATGTCATGTTTTGTGCTTTTCAGCTCCAGTCCGGTTTTTTTAAACTCTCACTGGGTATTCAGTTGTTTCTCACCTTTTTAGCTTAATTACTTCTACACTGCTCTATTCATCAGAGGTCTAGAAGGTTCACTTCGTTCCGCAGTTAACTACAAATAGTATCTGCAGTGTTATGAACTCGCGCCACTGCTCTGATACACATAGGAACTGTAGGACCACTAACTGTAGGATCACTTCAAACTTTCAATTTCTGTTAATCGTTGCGCTTCGTTTTAAAAACTCTTGTGACTAGATAGGAAACTTGCCTAATACGATCGAAACACACGAGCCTTTTGTCTAGCAAATCACTTATTTTTATACCGCTTTAAATTCACCCAATAACCCACCATACTAGTTAATCGAAGCCGACCTACAGTGACGTGATCTCGTATGGTTTACCCCATGACACTGGAGCTGTGCGGCCTACATTTCGTTTTCTATGCAAGTCATTGTGTGCCTAATGCATCGTCTAAACTGAAAACGCGATGGAATGTACTTGTTTGAGACGCCTTTAAATTTACAGTCAAAGGAAAGAGGATAGACCGTCCCTAGCGGAGCGTCTTTGAAGGGTTAACTAATGTTACCGTTGAAACGTTAACAGACTAATTGGTAAATTTATTTATTTATTCATTGAATAGGTAAATAGGTTAGTTATGAGTGTTAGTCATATAGACGCAGAACTTCAGGAACCCTGTGATTAATACCTACCGGCTTAGTCCATAATTCATTAACATATTCAAGGTTATCCTACTGTATATAATCGAGCTAATCCCACCTCGTGTGCTCGTTTGTCACAGAAAACCTGTAAGAACCTATTTGTTCCCTTAAAATAACCCGTCTCTGCATGAAAAACTTGTGAAAGTGAATCCACACTTCCAAGCTTCTGCTGCTCTGCTTTATCTACCGATTGTTGCGGCGGAGTAGTGTTCTTCCCCCAGCACGCAGAGGGGCGGTGCTAATTCCGCGAGAAGTGCTCGTCGCGGACGAGTTCACGCGGCGCCCGCTCGGCTCTGAGGTGATTACGAGGCGCCCCGCCCCATAAGGTCAGAGCAAGATGGACGAACGAGGACGTTGTTTGGAGTTCAGGTATTGCTGTGATTTGTGAAAGGGAACTGGTTTCTGTGGACTACATTTGAGGTTTTCAAGAGCTTTTTCGTTAGCGAAGGTCCAGTACAAGTAATATCACGCAGATTACTTCACAAAAAGCAGCTTATTAGTCAATCTACATGATAAGGTTTTCTTATGAAGCAAACCTAGAAGATATGGTAGATGCATGAATCCAGGTGTGAACTCACAGGCAGCATTTTGTTGTTTTTTAAAGGTGGTAAATCTTTGACCGGTCTTTTATAGTATCTTACCTCACGCTTCACCTAAGAGTACTCATTTAGTCCCAGTAGGGTTAAAAGGGATAGGAAAGAGGACAGTACTATCCTTTTCCAGCAAAAACAAGTAAGCCAACTTACATGCAAGTTTAGCGATCACTCATTGAGTATCCAGTACCCACTCGAAGGCGTTGTACCATCTTGCTTATCAAGAAGGGTACTTGTAGCCAGAAGCACAAGTAAACCTCCATGAAGTAGCCGCACTGAGGCATTATCGATCATATCATCGATTTCTGACTGTGTGAGTTAGGAGTCACATGAGTATGTTGGCCAGTGGATAGACCATACAACAAGAGTAAACAATATCATCACTTGTATGGCCACTATCAACCAATTCTTGTGCTGAATTCACCATTTGGGGGAGAGTGGGGGGGGGGGGGGGTCATTTGAGTGTGCTGGCCGGTGGGCAATCTTAACAACATATTTGCAGTATAGATCGGTTTTTGTCAAAAACCGCGACGAAGCCACTAGTCAAACCGGTCGCTAGACTCAGTCGTGTGGGAATCACACCAATGCGAGGGAGATTGTACATACATTCTTCACATGAACCGAATTGAGGATCCTTCGTTATCCTATCTCGCTATCCTATATGTATATATTTTTGTAATAATATACGATACTATATTTTCTGCTGCCATGAGGGCAAGAAAATCCACTGGAGAAAAGATCCTCTGTTGGAGCCCCAAGGGGTCTCTTTTTCGGATTTACGAGCGAAGCCCCCAACTAGACGTTTGTTGGTATTAGTCCGCGTAACGTCTGATCAGGTTTATAAAAGAAATTTTCTGTGACCAAATTTATGATTCAGTTTAGCCACGGTATTGAGAACTGTGGTAGGTTTCGATAAGAGAAGTTCCCGTGCGAATGAACCAGTATCATTATTTCAATTGATTGTGACCTCGATAGGTGTTGTGTCGAAAGAAGGCCCGAGAGCGTAAGACCAGGCAGATGTCATCTCTTCAACGCAACTACAAGAGAATCGGTAAAGTGCTACCAGACCTATCTGGGAAGGGTAATACAGTGTCTCAGCCATCGGCTGGCCATATCATGTAAGGCCAAATATTGGAATCGCCTCCACGATATTCCAAAGGGAGTGGGATGAAAATGAAGCTTCCGTCGATCACTGATGTCGAAAGCGTTGGGAGCTCAAATTTTCTCCAATGCCGTGTATCCACCCCGAGCTTCTGAGGTTCTATCGAGCAATGAGCAAGCCCTTCTCATGACATCAGCAGTCGAGAATTCCCACGCTCGGCATTGTTGCAAACGTATGAACGTGCATCTGCCGTCACTCCTGGTGACACGTGCCTTCGCCGATGTTGCTCAACGTTTTTGAGCCTTTCTGCATTTTATTCTGGAGCATGCGCATGCACGGCTACTACCCCGTCAGACCATGTACTTATTCCAGTCCTTCTGCAAACTCTGTATCAGCTGTGCTCAGTTTGACTCTCTGCTGCCTTTTCTAGCTGCGGCTGTCCCTGGAAACCAATTGTTGCATTGGTTTTCCTTCAGAGGATAAATAAAGCATTTGGGGCGCACCGCGTTATTAGCTTTTGTAAGGATGATTAACCTCACAAATTGCTCACATGCTTACTGCTATGTGCATACAGTAGCGAGCAAAGGATACGTTTACGTTCCCACTTGGTGTTGTTCTACATTTCAATTTTCGTTTCAATTGCTTGAAGAAATATTTTTGAAAATGAACCTCTAAAAACTGCCCCGTAGTAGTTCTAGGATGCTAAAATTTTCTTGTTCAGACGCAAGTGTCATACGACTGTTACGTTCTCTTAGCAGTTATAGTTTCTGATAGGAAAATTTCTTTTTTGGCGCTTCCATCCATTAAGGGATGTGATGCATGTGAAGGGCAAGGGTAAAAAGGTAGGCATTACTCAGGATGTGATTTGGATGTGAAATGTGTTGTACTCCCGTGGCATATCGTGGAATTGCGAACATACCTCTGCAGTTATTTTCTGTGGTTAAATGATGGAAATAGGTTTACTGAGTTATCACTGCGTCGACCCCGGGAGTATGGGAGGCATGGTTCTGCTGGATGTGAAGATACCTACAAATGAATTGCCATCTCATGCGGGAGTAGGCCTGCCGACTGTGCCACACAACCTCTTGTATTTCACCAACCTTCAGCAAATTATATATTATTATTATTATATATTCGCCCAATTCTTGTACGAGATCTAGTCTGAACGCGGAGAATTATACAATGTGTACTCCTTTAACTGTAGAAATCATTGTGATAGTTAGTACACTGCTTGGTGGAGTGTAGTATTCCACATACCGCTAGGCGGAAGTCGAACCAACACTACTCTTATCCGGGCAGAATGCTGCGAAATTAGGCCACCTGCGGTAGTTGATGATTCTATTTTGATTTCGCTGACAAACACCACTGCAACAGCTTATAGCCCCTTTCAAAGCTACTTGAGGCTTTTGCAAAATGAGTTCAGTCACTACAATGAATGTTGGAATCTTTATTTATTTGTAAATACACAATGTTAGGTGCCAAGAAATATGACCGTTACAAGTGACAATACATCATAGTCACCTCAGAGGTCTATATATCCGAACCGTACATTAATAGAAGAGAATAGTAAAATTACACATATTTTATTTCGCTCAAATTATTTAACGTGGTATAAGGCTTTAAAACAGAACTTAAATCTCCTTAACATTGCAATACACACAATACTGAGTACTTTAGTGTTAGTGCCGCGCACATTCGATTCATCCTTGGCTTAGGATTACGCCACTCTGGGTTGACTAAAGCATTCTGCAACTCTCAACGCATTGTTTTTTTTTTTTGCCTTTGAATTTTAAGGGAAATATGGTGTAGGAGAAGAGGGCAGCAGGTGTCGGTTCAATAGCTTGCAGCTGTACATAATTGCAACTATCGCCGTGACAATTTACCTGCGTTTGTAGTTGAGATCTCGCGTTCACCTTTCACAGACTAGAAATTGGCATTCACTTCCAGACAATGCTTAAGAAGCTGATTGTTAATCGGTCTAAGGTCTGCTAGCTACTGTTCGGAGTCACCACTCGTGGATATCTCTCTTTAAACATTTTTAAATCATAATTATCCGGGAGGGTTTCAGTGCTGCTGTGCACTACATGCAAGCACTCTTAGTTGTGGATGAGCTTCTGACATGGGTGAAGCGTGGGCACATTTAGCTGTCAATATTCGTTCATTAACTGTCGATGATGCTTTAAAGGAGAGGGTTTTGATTCATTATATAAAACAAATTCTATTTCTAATCGTATTTAATCTATGAAACTCACACTGGCTATTAGGTGACGTGCCTAATGAATGGCGGATATTATAGAGATTTTGAACGCCGGTCGACCAAGAAGAATTAACTGAAAGATAGGCGCTTCGTAGTTTTTCGCCAATCGGTTTGACCATTTTTGCGCCGTTTCAGCGTTATTTGAATCAGCTACAAACTTTTTAAAATAATAGCATGCGAAAATGTGCAGTCATGGGAAAATTTCCGCATTCACTCTTGCATTTCCTTCTTTTGCGTTGCAGTCCTTTGAAGAATTCCGCTCTCAAAAAGGCAGAAACGTGACTCTCGTTGAAACAAAAGAATCTGATTGGGTTTCAATCACTTTCAGATAAAAAACTGTTGAGAAAGTGATTCTAATGCTTCCAGAACCACCAGCTGCTGTGCCGAGTCATAAATTTTGCAACATTTCTGTTTCTTCTGGAATTCAATGCAAACTTGCTGATTCGTTATATTTTCTTTGAAAGCACGTATCATACTGATCATTTTAAGTTATGAATCGTTAATTTGCTTTGTGTTGTTGAAAAGTTTTATCCCCTAGAACCTTGACCACTCAAAGTGGAAAAGTGCGTGATTCAATTTTGAATTAGTTCGAGCTCGGCAGCGACCAAGCAACAGGGGTCAAGCACATTCAGGAAGTCAACGGCAAGTTCAACCCCGACTGAATTGTTGGAGATAGTATCAGAAGCTCCTTTCAGCCCAGAGGGCAAAAAAAGGCAAACCACTCGCGGAACGACCAACTGCCATAAAGAAGAGGGGCCTGCCCAAACCCATCAAGTCAAACCCTTCCCAAAGCACGCCAGAACTGACTGCTATCTCCACTCCTCTTAGTGAACCATCATTCATCAGTTCTGCAATATTGGAGTCGCCGAAATTGAAGATGACAGTGCCTCGTGCGTTGACGGAAACTCGAAAAATTTCTTTGTGCTTCCGACTGCCGAGAGCTCCTACACAGATTCAAACGAGGGAGCCTTTATGGATTTCTTAGGAAAAGCGGGTGCTTCACGATAGCTTTAAAGCTGGAAAGCAAAGGCTGTTACTGAACGAGCCGGGGTTCTGGCGTCAAAAGCGGAACTCCCCAAATGAAGGTCCTGCTGAGCGTTTTGTGGGTGTTTCTAGTGCACCGTAGAGCTGCCTCCACGTAGACAAGGCATCATCAACGCTCGGTCCGGCCAACAGCTCGACCAGATCCAGCAAAACCCAGAGGAAGAAGAAGTCTACACGAGCCGAAGCTTCAACCACCAGGGCTGTGCTCGACCCACACGGCACTTCGGATGCTGTCAAAAATCGACGAGTTAGGCTGGGCGACAAATAATAAACCTTCATGTAGCCTGAACCCTGCGCCGTGCGAATACCATCTGTTCCGGCCGAGAAATCACTTCCTCCGTTATAAGCGCTGCACCAAATTCGATTAGGTCACTGCGGTGACAAACGACGTCTTCAGGTCGAAACCAAACAAATTCTATGGAGACGGAATCCACTCAGTGGAAGAAGGTCATTGAGAATAACGACAATTATTTCGTTTAGGTCAATCATTTTTCTTTTGCCATAGTCGTACTTTTTTGCTAGAAAAAAAAAATTTGTTGCAAAACGACTGTGACTCACCCTGACAGTTTTATTGTAGTGCATGTTCTTTGGTAGCAGAATTTATAGACTAACCTCGGTAAAACGGTTCTTCGAGCGGAAAAATGTTCTTACATTATACTGTCGTTCGAAAAAAGCGTTGTTGGCTGAAGGTATCCTGTCCGTATGCGGTTTCGGTTTCCAAATATTTCCCCATCGCGCTTGATCGCACATTTTGAAATCAACAATGAATTCATCGTGAATCTTTATTTTATGCGCCAGAAAAGAGCTCCAAAATGCGTAATATTCAAACATTTCAAGATTATTTGTATATTTCGTTACAATACCTACGCTTGGAGAGATAAAATTCGCGTTCACTAATTTTTGTAATTGTATGGTGGGCAGTCGTACAAAGAGTAGCAATGTTCGACATTATTTTTGCCCCACCTATTAGTTGGCGGCCCTCTTTTGGCGTGAAGTAAAACAACAACAACAACAACAATCAAGTCCACAAATGAGTGGCGTTAATCGTTAATAAGATGCGTCGCGCATTCTACTTTTACTGGATGTCGTTAAGGCAACTTCATTGCGTGTTTTGTCTATAAAGTGACTTGCAGAGACCAGGAAGTGGAAAAATCAGTGTTTCTTCATTCGCAGACAAGTCTGATACCGAGTCACCTACATCGTAGATGGAATGCTTAGCTGGTTGGCGGGAAACCCGAACCAAGAACCCCCATTCGGAGTGCCCGCCACAGCCTACACCTCCTCCGACTGCTCCAACTGCGCTGCCGCCTGACTTGTATCGATGGATACGGAACAGCTAAGCTCTTGAAACAATGAGCAGCTGTAGAATCTCTATGAATATCACCGCTCCGTCTCCAGTTCCGCCGCGCTGCGGATGCTTCGCAGTTCCCTTTTACTGAAAACAACGCTGCATTCGGGAGGCCATCCTGTTTTCCTTCCTGTGGTGTCCCTGCATAGAAGACCTAATATCCTGCAGGTTTTCGTGGAACTTTAGCTTGTTTCCGATTGCTATGCGGCCGGCATTCCCTGAAATGGCCAACATCAGCCTAATTAACAGCCATGTCAGCGTTCTGCCCTAAAAATCTCATTGCTCTAGGGACTATGCGCGGGTTGCCTGCTCCACTGTTTAGCATTCCGTGCGGCGTTGCATGGAAAGCGTTCTGTTCGCCAACTACAAATAGATCGGCCCACAGCCCAAGGAGATGCCGAGGCTCTGTTGCCTTTCCTGGTTCTTCTTCTTGTAACTTCTTTACTCAGATGTGTTCTGATAGTCCAACCCCGTTTCAGCGCTTTTCTCGTTTTCAGTAGCAACTATAGTTAGTTTCGTGTAAGCTGTGCCACTCCGACTTCCACAACCAACAAGTGGGCGAAATACCTACATAGAATCGTTCTGAGGTTCCGATCGTATCGTCTACCTCAGGGGGTCGGTGGTTTAGGTGGATGAGTTGGTGTCAGACTTGCTTACTAAGGATAAAACACCTCTACTATTAACTAGCCAAAGCAAGTCGTCGTCTATGTCAAATTTGGAATGTCTCTACGACACCGTGTAGAAATGTGATGTGCTGACCATCTTGAAAGGTTGGTTAACAAATTATTTGTGTCTGCGCATAGTGCCGCGGGGATCAGTGTTTAAGGCTTGGGTCCCGTCCAAAGTCTCAAACTCTCCGTTGCTGGAAAGTTGGTACCAGGCTTGTTCCCGAATGTATGAGACACTGAATCGCCATTCGTGTGGTTACAGTAAGTCCTCCCAGAGGCCAACAACGCATCCGAATTGCATTCTATCTCGTAGAAATATGTAGGAGGATGCGATGCGAGAAAGATCCCACAAAGGGATTTATGTATGCTGTCTTCTACTGTTTTGCCCTTTATTGTTATCAACAGTTAGTTTCGTACGTTTTTCCGGTACTTTGGCAGTTTTCGAGAAAAGAAGGAATTCAATCTAAAATAAGTATCTGGAAAGCAGCACTGCCTGCAAAACAAACTTACAAATCAAATTTTAAAAAAAACTTTTTGAATCATTGCTCAACTCATTTTTATACTAAATTACTCGCCGAAATCCTCTTTCATAGACCGGTTTTAAAATAGGACTAGGCACGACATGCGGAAGACCGTTAAAGACTTTAAAGCGTATACTTCGTTTTGCTCATAGACATATGTACTAGCGCCCAAATCGCACTTTTTCATGGAAGTGCGACGGAAACGAGCCCTAATCTGCACTACATATTTGTCTGAAAGGAGAACAGGAAGCCGGAGGATCCTTCTGTCAGAAAATTACTTCAGTTACCGCGCACTTGATTGTGTGGCTGCATAACTATCCTTTTTCAGGAGGTCGCTAAGGGTACACTAGTTCTCCCAACCTTTACCTCTAGGCTAATTTACGCATCACAGTGCGATGTGGGGTTACTTAATAAATGAATGGAGGAATTAAGTGCCATTTTGCTAACAGCTACTATATGGCTTATTGAGCAAGTAGTGGTTTTTCAGTGGCTCATTCTGCACCTGCATTCCGAGTAGTGGCTACAAAATGATTCCTCATTGTGGAAACCCTCGAAAGCTACTAGTACATTTCATTTCACGTCATCGTTTCTAAGAGTTTTGAAAAACATGTTGCTGCAAAGAAGTAACCCTATGCGAACAGTACGCTTTTCGCAGGCTTTCCTTACGTTGGAATTTGAGTAGAAACTCAGAAATTGTCCCTCTTTCTGTCGCTGCTTTTGCACTGCGCTCGTTCTGCATGTTTGTGTTTTCTTGGAAATACGGGCGGGCCGGAAGCTTGGTTAGGAAAATTGCTCGAGGAACTCAGGGAAATCCGATCGCAGCCGCTGGGATAAGTTGTGATTTGTCTGCTAAGTAACGATTATATTACAAATCGTAGAACACTGCTGGCAACCACGCATTTCGTAGGAGTGTTGTCAAGATTGGGAAGACAATATTCAGAGGAGCTTAACTGCGAGCACAAGCACGTGGTAATCTAGAGGCTAAATTTACGTCAACATTGTCCTGTCTCTTGACGAGAGTTCATTCCCGGAACCAAGACTTTGGGCAGAGCATATTTGCGCGAACAGCTGCAGTGAGAGTAATTTGCTGACCTACAATTTACTCAAGGAGGGGCGTTACTTGAGTAGCGGTAGTGTATAAATGTGCTGTTCGTTTCCCCATTTTGGAAGGCTCATAAGTCAATCCTTTTTAGCGTTTTCAGTGGGAATTCGTTAACGACACGCAGCATAATCGATGAAGGTCCCGGAAATACTTTCTTCGCCCAAACTTCTGCCTAAACGACATGTATTTATTAGCGTAGCACAGTCGAAGGAATCGCGTGCTTTCGCTTGCACCCAGATTCGATTCAAGGTTGGCTCTAACCTGCCAAAGCCCCTCCCCACAGCCCAGATGGCTAGGGCAAGGATGCAACCTTGACTTGTTGACTTGTCTGTCGTCCGACAATGATTATCTGATGTAAATGCGAGAGGTTGATTAACGCTGATCTTCATCCTTTTTGTTGACGAAAAAGAGATGGACGAATATAGGCAATTTTCCGTTAAATTTGACACCTTTTAACTAAACAAAGCTGAGAAGCTGAGTACCTTCCAGATCAAAACAACGTTTTCTAGGTTAAATTTTTTTAGGTATCATAAAATAATGTTGTGTCAGAGAGAAATTTAGTATGATTTGTTTTGAAAATTTGTACTTCACCCACCCCAAAAACGGAACACTACTCTATTTTAATTTTACAGAATCTTTACTCTTTAAGGAAAAATAATGGTTTAAAGATTCTTATTTTCGGTTGTAGGAATTCAGCAGGTTTTGGCGCGAAAACAAGAGGTTGCGCCATGCACTCGTCCAGTACGTTGCAATTCGACTTTGATTGAAAAATTCTGTTTGCGTGGAGTTACATGCAAGTCAACGGTGCAGCAAAACCGAATGTAGATAGCACACGTACCTTTACTTCGCTGCCTTACATTTTACAAGCAGCATTTACATTATCAACCAAAAGACGATCTCGGTGGTCTAGACTGGTGCATGGGGCGATCTTTTGTTTCACACTAAAGTTGACTGCCTTCTTTTAAAACCGACTTTGAATCAGTTGCTATTTTTGAAAGGAAAATCGTACTAAATTTTTCTTGGGCAAAGCAGTGTTTTATCTTTCTTAGAAAGTATCCTGTTTCATCTAGAAAACACTCATTTTGAATTAAACTTCATCAGTTTAATTTCAAAAAGCGGCAAGCCTGCGCTGAAAAATGTCGAAGTTGACTTTGAAAATGGTGTAGACGGAAGTATACAGGATAGCTGTAAACCACAAGTGAGTGAAATGAGGTAATGTGGTTTTTGCTACGGTCCTTAAAGGCGGGTTTCTTGCCGTTCAATTAGATCTATAGTGAGGTAAAGAGGGCCTAATTAAATTGTCCTTTAAATCAGTTACGATTTTATAATTGAGGGTTTATGTGTGTTGCTCAAATATCGATTTATTTTAAAAAGGATAAAGAATAAGGGTATGCGTTGGTCGGCCTATTGCGGGCTATGCCACGTATTGTACTTCTACGGGATATTGAGGACGTAACATGAAAGAGTATGACAAGTCCGGTTCCATTTCACCTCCTGGTAGGAAAGAAAAGCTTGGTTGTCCTGGGCAGGAAATCGGACCAAGAATCTGGAATCGGGCGCAGATGATAGCCGGCACCCTCTTCAACTGCACTACCACACGCCCTCGATATATTTTACTCCTCAACATTTTCTCAAAGGCTTTCTTCTGAGAACAGTAAAGTCTAGCGAATTCTTGTATTCCTCCGGTATCTGCATCTGCAGCACGTGTCTGAGAGGAACAAAAACGCCTGCAATTCGATTGCTCTTACTATTTTGGTGAAAGCCGGCTCTTCTTACTATATTCTCACTGTATCAACAATGGCAAACTGGGCTAAACCTTTGTAGGACTTCGGGTATGACTCAGATCAGTATCCCTCGCTTTTCAAACTAGGGTTTTATTTGTTACTACATAGGGACTTTGTGGGATTTGGTACTCCTCACCAATTCCTATCTACGTCACTGGATTGGTACAGTTCTGTCTGGAAAAAAAGTTCTGCACTGACTTGTGCACTGGATGACAACTGTAGATCAGAGGCCAAATAACAATTATTCAAATTGCCTTTACGACAGACATCCTGGGCAAGTAGAATGCATGGCACCCATCGAAAAAAGGTTGACCAATGCCAGCTGTTGCCTCCATCTTTGAAACTAAATCGGTGCCTGATGAATGTAAACAATGACTCTTCATTTTAACAGCATAAAAACAAAGGCATATTCATTAATGCCTTCCTCTGTTCGGAGGGCGAATCTGGTACAGTGAAAAATATTAACCTGTCTCGCCTGCACCATTACGAAGTGAGTGTAGGTTCCAACTGCACAAAGGCAAACAAGCATGACATTCCCACAGCTCGAAATAATCTCCGTCACCTTGGGTGTTCATTCCTTCAAATTAATAAGCGCGTGGTTTTGTAACAGTTAAGGAGAAGTGCATCCCAAAAAATGGCTAGCTATGTCCACCGGGGTCATCGTCTACGAGAAGAACATTATGCTTAACGATTAGTGTAGCAGCTAGTGGACGGCGAGCACGAGCCAACATAAGGTGTCTTGATTATAAAACGATATTTTATCCTAGGGAGCAAGGCATGGTCTCCTTGAGTGAGGTTTTCATCATCTACTTATCTTCCTCACCTTTTTGTACTCTATCTCTTTCACAATTCTTACTGGGAGACTTTTCCCATAGAAGTAGTTGGAATCGATTCGGGATGAATGTAGGAATATAGGCTTTTGTGAGTAATACCTATTTCCGCATTTCGTTCTGAATCCTCCTTGATTCACTTCTTGTTATTCTTATCAATGGATGCGCAGTCCGAATGATCACCCATTTGAGAAATATCAAACCTGGCTGTCATCGAAATCGTGCTCTGGGATCCATTATGAATTCTGAACGCGACTTTTTTTGTTTTTCCGGGTCACATGGAATCGTGTGATTGAACGCTACTGGGCGACTTGGAATAAATTAATCGCCACTTAGCGACACTAAAAATTCCGCCTCGATTCGTGTTCGACGAAAAGCGCGCGGAGCGCAATGTGCAATCGTTTTTCGTACGTGTAAAACCATTCATTCAAGTGAGTCGTCGACTTATGACGAGAAGAACGGGGGCGAATCGCCGTGGTTAGGCGGAGAGGGCATCGAAATCTACTTAGTGCTTCATTGCTTGTCCACGGCAAATATTTACATTCCGTCCCGCCCACTTACATACTCGACATGACCATCTTGGAGTGATCGGTTCACCTCCTCTCGGCTCTCATTTCCGCGACGCATTCACTTCGCAAAACAGTTCTCGTTAGGATGACGTCGTTTTCTCTTCGCTATACAGTGGTAGCGCAAACATCTAGCGACTAATTGCTTGTACCGACTTTTTTGCGTTCTGAGATTAAACTGCTCTAAATGGCTGAGAACCCGACCTAAAACCTTGTTCTTTGGCGTTTCTAGTATTGTATGTATGCCTGGAGACAAGTGTGGTTCCGCAGGCAAGTGGACGCGGAATCCCATCTGCACCGCTATCGGTTTTGGTTCGGTTCGCAGCCATGCTAATCATGTCTTCAATCGTTGAATGGTCGGAGAATTTATACCGGACGGTCTGAAAAAAACGAGTTACCAGCAGCTGCAGGGCAAGTACGTTTATAGGGCAAGTATTGCCTCACACTGACCTAGTGCCTCAACCATATCTCGTAGAGATGAAGTACGTCTAATACTCTCTCAAAAATATCTAATCACGTCAGCCTTCAAAAATTTCTTTTTCAAGGCCATTCCCCACTATCAGGCTAATGTATTCATTTTTCGTTATTAACATTTGCATTGGCTGCTGAATGCGCCTTTGATGGACCTTGTAATCCAGGGTAAAAAATCGAATGCTCTGTTTGCTTGCTGTAGTGCTGGTTCATACTTCTGCCCCACTGTAGTTCGACACTAGCAGTAATATTTGCTTGTTGTTTTCTGAAGCTACAGTCACGTTTCATTAGTTTTCAATTTTGTTTAATAATTGGTAGAGCTTTTAACGGGTGACATGCTGTGCACATCTAACGCTAGTTTTCTTTTGTTCTAGACTTCAGGTATATAAAGTCACTGTGATCATTGTCCCAACGCCAAAAAGGATGATGTAAAGGAATTTATCCTTAAAATCGGATCAATTCTGCACCTACTATTTTGTATTTTTTCGACTAGAAGTATACAGTTCAAATTGACAAGGCTAAGGCCCTGAACTTTAATTGTATTAGGTAGTATATGTACTTGCTCGTCTAGAAAATAGTTCTAGTTTTACTTAGCTACTGCAAAGCACGATTCAGCTATATTTAAAAGTTAATGTGTACCCAGCATTAAAGGAGTCTGTTTTTGAGATAGTTAATGATCGTAATGAAGCAGTACATACCTTCTAAAGCAAGAATGCCCCACAATCTTAAATGGAGAAATTCCTGTGTCTCCATAAATATCGTGAATAAAATCTTTTCCGCTAACTTTACAAGGCAATATTTCCACACTTGGTGAGGACTCAAGAAAAATTCCATGGATTTGTCGTACTGTTCTAGTTGAACTCACCAGGGAGGGGTCTCAGGCATAGGTCTGAGCAGGGTACTGCGAGAATCTCCGCCCTTCATGTAGTATAAAAAAATGTTTCGTTCTTGCTGAGTCCTGGAACCCAAAGAGCTGCGGCACCTCGAAATTGGGGGTACAGCATTGCACCGTTATCGTACCCACCGTAACCTACCGTAATCGGCCGAAATTGGAAAAACGGATGTCAGATTCGTGATCATCACCCCAAATAACACTCCAGGGCGATGTTTGGGCGAAAAATGTTTTTTCGACCTCTCCTCGACCTCTGGAGTCGTGTAAGTACAATAGTGCCTTAATGGTAGTTTAAATCAGCTTATTTCCTACACATCTACGCTTTATTTCGCTCTAAATTGACAAATATGTAAGGGTTTACTGTGAGCTATGCCTCACTCACTTTTCCCAGTTTCTTAATTATCCAATGTTTTTTTGTTTTTCAGCGAATGTTAAACAGTGGCCTTTCAGCAGTACGGGTTACAGCAGGTACAGCAGGTACTAGGGCTGTCGAAGTCAAAATCACCGATTTCGTCCAAACTTCTCTCAAGGGGGTTATTTAGGATGGCGATCACGAATCTGACATCCGTTTTTCGTATTGCGCGGGAGCACGTTAACTTACAGCAGTTAGAGGTGAAATGGTAAGGTCATGGTCACCGTTTTTACACAAACTTCGTGTTGAGCACGAATCTGACTCTTATTTGACAATTTTGAGTGAAATAAGTGCGCAGTAGATGTGCAGGAAGCAAATTGGTAAAGGAGGTGGCAGTCGTGAAACAATGCAAAAACAGTGCATAGCACGGGAGTGGAACATCTGACCTAGCATTTGTGAAGCAGCCTCTCCACCTGCTGAGCCGCCCAACCGGTTGCCGGACAGCTTTTCGCCACGTCCTAAACATTAGCTGCTCACGTAGGCACGTGGACACGCGCTGGCGGTGCAATACTGAACCCCCAACTTCGAAGGTTCGTAGCTCTTTGGGTTCAAGGACTCAGCAAGAACGAAACACATTTTTCTACTATATGAAGGGTGGAGATTCTTGCAGTACTATTCATTTCCCCCGTTCAGACCTACCCCTGAGACCCTTCTCTAGTCAGCATTTTTGATCGTCAATAATTCTTCGCCAGTATTTATGGACAGTGCCAGTTGTTGTAATTTATCTCTTAAGAAGTATAGGAACTGGTTTTGCTAAACATTTCCATTAGCCCTCCATCCTTCAATAACCGAATCCTTTAAAAAACTGACTGGTCGATGCTAAACAGAATGCGTCACCAAAAATGTACAAACCTCTTGACCAAAAATTTGCACCTCAGTAGCTATAAGAAAGTTGTTAGAATTAGTTGAAGTTGCAAAGGAGCAAAAACTTCATTTTTTTGTAAGAGTGTATCATCACCAAAAGGTTGCGTCTTGTATTCGCCCATGCTTTCGTACATCCTCGTTGTTATGTTGCCGTGTTCGTTTCCTTCGCTAGCTTTGCAGATGTTATTTACATTGAATTTTGTATTTGAAAATCCACTCCTCTTCTCTCTTATTTTGAAAGCAGCTTCAAAGTACCAAAGAGCAACAAAGATTATGTGAGAACACGTTTTGCGGCACTCCTAGCGGTGTATCTTGCACTTGCCCACTTCGCGGAGCGATATCGTAGTGTACATACTCTTTGCTCCTTCGCATGCGAGAGAAATGTAGCTCTCGAACAATTTACTCTCGAGAGAAACAAAAACACGGTAGGGAGGGTATTGGCGAGCTGTGGGCCTGATGTCGTCCTCATTCTTATCGGTAGCTTCATTCTGAGATTAACCTTCTGCCGAACCCCGGAGCGCACTATGTGCAGTGGTGATGAACATTGGGTCCGTTCTTAGCTTCTTAGCAGCCTGGTCAGCCGAAGCCCAGGTGTGCCGTTCTATTGAGAATTTCGGTTGTCCCGGTAGTTTGGCACTCCCATGGTCTTCCGTGCTTATTCTAAACGAACTACTTCTTTAAAACGTCTCGGTGCGATCCTCCTCCTTATTTCCATTTAGTCTTAGTAGGCAAAAGTGACCATGTTGTGGCCCGTCTTCCATCTCAGAACCAATGCTCAGAGGCTTTTCTTTAAAAACTTGGCTCCTAAAACTTGCTGATCTTTGTATTCTCAAAAACGGCTTGAGCGTTGTTGACATGGATGTTAGCCCATCAGTATATCTTTATGTTCTTAGTACTCAGAAGGCCGATATCTGTCCATATGTTTTGACCTTCGATCTGCGGTGACGGATATCAATGATAGCTGCCAGAGGTGAACTTCTGGGGAACAATCAACTGGCATACTCCGAAGCTTCCAAGTATTACTGAAGCATTTTGACGACAACCTCATCTCATTTATGTATAGGTGGGTAGGTAGACTAAAGTTTGGTATTATGCAAAAGTATATTCCTCTATCCGTCAAATTTAGTTTTGTTTAGTTTCTTAACTTCGTGATTTATATTTTTTATACCATTTTTATTTTCTTCACTAGGAAACACGGCGGTAGCATGACTCAACCGTGCTTTGAATCGTGCTGGAGTGAGGACAAAAAGGAGTGCCGTTCTTTAAGTAGGCTGGGCAGCACTTAATTAGGCGACAAGAATGCGTTGCATATCGTTTCGGAACGAATCTCTTCGACGCCCAGGCTGGCCCGTCATTGAGAGGGGAACATGCGAAATTGAGGCTTGCGGCAAAGTCCATGTTTTTTGCTGCAAATTCTCCACATGTCTATTCGCTCACGGAATGTTATTTCAAGAGATTATTCGTGTGGAAGAGAGAGAGGTCCGACGGTGCTGATTTTCGCTAAATCGCCTTGCACTCTCCGCCTGCTTTTCCTTGTTTCTCCGCTTTATTTGTATGCCTTCTAGCTTATCGCAGCACTAATTAACGCATTCACTTATTTGCTCTGCTGGATTACTCACGTGATTCTCGAACAATGCATTTAATACTACTTTTTGTGCTGTTCTCTGCGACTAGGCTGGAAAGCCGTCTTCCTTCCATTATTGTCTTCTATTCTATCCTGCCCATGTTGATCTAGCACCTCCTGCAATGCAAGCATGTGAAGGGATTTTTTCGATGCTGTTCAAGCAGCTGAAATTTTCTACATGGGTTATTTCATTAATTCAGAATGAACACAATGGTTTAGTTATAAGAAGGGAAATAGCCGTTGAAATGGTTAATCTCCCTATATTCAAACAACGCAGAATTTCATTTTTGGTAGCCGAACTCAGGTTTTTGTAATGGATTTCAGCTTCCCTACGTCTCTGCATTTTCGCAGAGGTACAGGTGAAATTCTGCTTATCATCTTCGTAATTGTCATATTTTTTTTCCGACCAAATCTCCGAGCTGTTTTGCGTAAATGTAGTAGGCCTTTCTCTTTTTCTCCAATATTATTTAGGATATCTTTAACGTGCGGAGTTTACCACATCTTCTTTGCTACAATATATTGTCCTCGGCGGGTGAGAGCGCATTCGGAGGAGGCGCCAGCTGTTGGTGCACGTTGAATTAAAGTTCTTTGCTCAGTTTCCGCCTAGCGACGCCAACCGCAGTGCTTAGCGTTAGAGTAGGGTGGTAGAGCCCCCGAAAACCCGTCCGTACTTCTTTCCTTAATTTACAATGCCTATAGGAGCTTCGCCCCAAAACCTCGGATAAGCTTCCTTTTTACTAGTTCCTTGTTCTTGTTCTCCCTCGAGGTCCTTCTTTCGCTTCTAAATCCGAAGGTCCTTTGACGCGTCTTCTAAACCACGTCGCTGACATGTCTTCTGAATTCGAACGCCCTTTGCGCGACATCGGTGACACTTCTTTCTTCTAAAGCCGGACGCTTGTAACACGACGTCGGCGATACATATTCTGTATCTAGAGGCTCGCTGCACTGCGTAAAGCCTGCACTGTCTTTGAGAAAATATATCGAAATCAGACATTCAAAAACATCGAGGGATATGACTGTTAAGTTAGAGGTTGGCTTCTTCTTCCCGGATGAATCCTACGAGTAAGGGACACCTCTTCTGGAACCTAACGTTCATTCCTCGATGTCTAAGAAGCCGCTTACAGGCGGACGGAGGACACACGCAGAGACGGTCGGACACACGGACAGATGTACAGCCGCTAACTCTTTTATAGATAGTAGTATTACGGAGAACAGCAGTAACATCCAGGTTTAGTATTCAACCACATTCACTAGCTGTTCATTTTGTATTCAATCTTATTACTATATATAATCCGCTTAATCCGTGGGTCACGTTGTCGATCACGCGGAGGGGGATTGAAGCAAAGAGATGTCTACGACAGTGCGGCGTATTCCAGCCGGTTTTGCTCTCAGCTTAACCATGGGTAATTGGCGGCGAACTGACATTGGCGGCGGATCCCCCAACTTTACAATATATTCAGCGGGCAACGCGTCAGGGTATGAATGGAGATAAAGTGCAGAGCGTAGCGTAGGAATCCAGAAGATGCCCCAGACATCGTCCAGCGTGCGTTGGGATTGGGAAGACGTGCTGAAGGCGTCGTTCAACGTGCGTAGGGATTCAGAAGACATGCCGAAGACGTCGTCCAGCGTGCATAGTGATTCCGATTGAGGGGAACCAGTAGGAAGGGGACCAGTGAAAAGGAGATCAGCAAAGGAGGACCACTGGAGGGGGGGGGGGGAGAAGGGGGTCCAGTGTTTTCTCTCAATATCGTCCAATGTGCGTCCTGTTTCTGAAGACGGATCACAGAAGTCGTGGCACGTGTGTCGGTGTGCAGAAATGGTGTCGTCACGTCGTGGCAACGTGGTGACACGTGAGTCGGGACTCAGCGTCACATGTGCGTGCTTGACTCTCTCTCAGTTTCTTTGCCAGCAGATAGGTAAGGAAGGGGTAAGGGGTTTTAGAGTAAGGAATTATAAGCGGAGAGGGGGGGGGGGGAAGAGTGACTGGTATTCGGAGGAGTATTATTGCCGTCTTACAGTAAACGGTGTCGACCTGTCGCCCAATGCCGATTAATTTAAATCATGTTTCTGCAGATTAAGTACCTCGGATTGGAAATTTCATGATCTGTTGTTGTTCTATTCTCAGGGTTTGGGGGCGAAGCTCCGAACCAGACGTTTGGCGGCCCCTAGGCCGTTGAACGTCTGGTGTTCAAATCTTCTACGATCGGAAATGGTGCCAAAGAAATCTAAGTTAGCCCATTCCTAAGTCTGACTCACTGGCCTGTGTTACATCAGAGTTTCATTTGTTCATGTTTCCTTCACACATAACCGCAACTGTTACTTATTCATCTATAGCTGATTCTAGTTTCTTTGCCTCTTTTTCTGTTCCTTCAAGTCGCTGAAGTTGTTCCGATCTAAGGAAATTGTGAACTATGCCCGCAAGTTAGTGTCACACACTGTCAGTTCTGTCACAACCTCTGCGTTCTACCCTGTTCTTCAGGACCATATTCGGGACAAAAACTTACCTATAAAACTCAACAAAACCACCATAAGCGGATAATTGTAATGGCACTGGAATTCAGTTTTTTTTTTCGTGTAACTAACACATTGAATTGGAGGAGGGAACCTGAAGACAAGAACTCATTTTTATCCTCCCATTGAAGATGTTACGCCAGCACGAGGGTTGCTGAATGTAGAGAATAGAAGTCGGGGTAGCCCACGCCACTTTAATTGAGGGCAATAATGAAAAATGGTGATCGACGTCAATAATTTCCTTTGTGATGTGCCTCGCCTTCTACCTTGACTTGGTACCAGGAGGTGCATTGAATGCAAATGTGGCCTATATAGCGATTAGCCGGATCCAGCTGTTGAAAAAGAATTCGTCATTCTCTTACTAGGGAATACAAATTACCAAATTACTGATTCAGAAGCGATTGTCGGCTCGGCTAACCTAGGTACGAGTTAAATCTAAGTATGATCCGTTGGCATATGAGAACTACTCGCGTACCGACGGCTTTACACCAGTTTGAAAATCAACAAAATCGAATTTTGTTTTAATTCAAGCCGATATAGCCTGAAGCGAAATGCTTGCCTGAATTCTTAATTGTCAAAAAAATTAGAATTGAACAAGGTCAATTTATTTGTTTATTGAACGTGGTAATGCCTCAATACTTTCCTTTGTTCTACTGACATATTCTTCCCATTATTGAAAGGTCTAAATAAGATAACAGGATAATGTGGCTTCCCGGAGATCGCTGTCTAAAAACTATTCCGTTCCTCAGAGGGGCATCAAAACCCCCGGCGGGAGTGCACGATAGCCAGAAAGCTGATGACGTTAACAATCGGACAGATTTTTTGACCCACATTTGAATGGAGCCTGAAGTGAGTGACTAAATTGAATGAAGCTGCGGGAAGCACATGTAAAGATAACTTGACGTGGAGTGTCTAGAAACACTGTGATAAACTGATGGGACTGTGGTCTACTCCCTTGCGAACTTTAGGAAGGCCTTGAAATATTTGGTTCCCTCTGTAATGGAATGAACGCGTCGCTCAGTTCCTTTTCAAACGTTCAAGCCAGCTCATTGAGGATGTGAGGAGCTCGTCTGTGTTGCTGCACTTCAAAAATTACCGCACCGTTTCCTAGGAAGGGGTCATATGCTTCGTGAAGGCAATTCCGGAGCATTGTCGGCGGTTACCGCGACCGCGACGGGCCCCATGGCGCGTGCGGTGTTGGCAGCCGATGCCGACCTCATCGTCATCATTTCAGAAAGTCAAACTTGCATACTAATGCCTCTCATCGGTGCTTCGGCATCGACGGCGTTGGGGGGGGGGGGGGCGAGGAGGAGACGCTCGACGCGTAGAGCGACACTGGGGGGCGAGGGAGGAGGGAGGGCGCGACGACGGACGGCAGCGACGTCGTCGGCGGCGGCAGCGGTGGGCGCAGAGCGGCGCCGCCGGCGGCAGGCAGCACGTCGTGTGCCTTTATTTGCGACCACGCTCTTAATAGAGCTCTCTTCTGGCCTACCCAGCGATGCCCATATCTAATTCATGTCGAATACTTGTTAGCGCGAGGGGGCCGAAACGCAGCCCCGGCACCGCCGCCGCCGCCGGCGGCCGCCATTTCTCGAACGCACTCGCCGACCTCACACGCTTCAACCTCGCGGCGACTCGCTCGTCGTCGCTCCTTGTCTCCCCGACCGGACGACGAACGCCTCCTCCATCACCGGCCCATTCGACAACAACTTCTCACTCCGTTACGGACAGCGTCACCGTCTTTTGCCCACGCACCCGTCGTTCAGCTTGGAACGGCGCAACGACATTAAACGAGTTGGCTGAGCACGACCGTGTCCCAACTCCCGACTGTAGTTGCCTACGGCTGTCAATGGGGATCCCACGATAAAGCTTCTCAGCCTTGAAAATCGGTCCAATTCAACGCATTTAAGCGACGCATGGCTGCGAATGCGCTCGTATGCCAGGCTTTTTACCTCAGAGATCCCTTGTTTAAGTGCACCTTCGTAGAAGTTATAACAACAGTTGTGAGACACATTGATCTATGGCTTTTAAGTTAGCACTTTTGCGGCGAACTAGTTGCATGTGCATTCGTTCCAAGGTTCCGCACAAAGCTACGGAGAACTACATTCCACTGGAAGCATCCTTGGAACACTGTCCAGCTCCTTACCAGTACGTGACGCTTCAATGAGACGAAGAGGGCGTTAGAAGGAATTTCGGAAGGGGGCGCCTTCGCCTCAGTTTGTCATCGTTATGCTCCTTTTTAGTACACTCAAATGTTATACCTCCAGAAACATTTCAGCTCGCAATCAGTATTTTTCTATGTGGAATCAGGTGGTCTATCACGAATTCAGACAGTATTCAGGTTTCTCGCGTCATAGTATATAGCAGCACTCAGACATTATTTAGAATGTGTACGCGGAACCAAGATTAATTCACATCAATCCAAGTTCAGTAAGCTAACTCCACTGCTATCTTTTGCCATTTAAGAGTATAAATATACTCTTTAATGGCAAAAGTATATATGACATAAATATCCAGATTCTTCAGTGCTGGCAGAGTAGTCATTTCTCTACACATATAATTTTTATAGAGAAAAAAAGGATAAAAGGATAAAGTACGGCGTTACTCAATCCCTTTTTGGGATGTACCACGCATTCTACTTCTACGGGATGTCGTGGAGGCGATTTGAATGCGTATTTGGCCATATGACTTGCGGTGGCCAGCCGATGAACAAGTCAGCGCTCTATCCTTCCCAGACAAGTCTGGTACCAATTCACCGACCCCGGAGGGGTGAAAGGCTTGATTGGCCTGGGCGGGATATCCGAACCAGGAACCTGGTATCTGGTGCACGCGACAGTCGGCGCCTCCTCCGACTGCGCTACACGCGCCCTTTCAAATCATAGCCTAAATTTTTAAATCAAAGGATTTTTTCTAATTTTTAAGGGCTAGCGTGAAGACTTCAAACTCCTACTCTGCTCTACTCTGTAACGACTCATGTGAAGACCTTAGAGAGTTCCTGTAAAGAAAGTATGTCTATAGTTAGTGCCTCTATTGGGCATCTTCTGAGTGAACCGCCTTGCGCAAAACATTTTCCTACATTTGCTCCAAGTTTTTTTTCTGCAGAATCCAACACTTTGTTCTTCTTTGGAAGAAGCGAACTTTTAACTGCCACACCTTTTTCGACAAGAACATCAAATGCACGTAAGAAACTCGAAAGGACCATTGCGGCTGGAAGTCATTTCTTATCTCCTCCATCTAATTCTCTCCCTCCACTTTTTCTCCCATCATTCATTTTAATATCAGTGTAAGTACAGCGGAAGTAAAGAGCTCTTGTACTCATGAGACTGTGCCTGGAGCTACGTATTATTAGACTCACGCATTTTTGCCTCGTATTACGGGGTAGAAGCACCTCTCAAGTTGTGAAGTGGTTTCCATCTAAAAAGCCAAATTTTTGAAGTGATCTTGCAGGACTGTTCCTTTCACTGCACAGTGTAGCAGTGCAGTAGAAGTGCGACAGGCATGAATTCGTCTTAGACCTGATGGATTTTGGTATAAAAGGATAAAGGATGAAGGGCGGCGTTACTTAATCCCTTTTGGGGTGCGCCAGCGCATTCTACTTCTACGAGATGTCGTGGAGGCGACATGAATGCGTATTTGACCATACAGTACTTGCGGTGGCGAGCCGATGAACAAGTCAGCGCTCTATCCTTCCCAGACAAGTCTGGTACCAATTCACCGACCCCGGAGGGATGGAAGGCTTCGTTGGCCTGGGCGGGAAATCCGAACCAGGAACCTGGTATCGAGTGCACCCGACAGTCGCGCCTCCTCCGACTGCGCTACGCGCCCTCATGGATTTTGGTACTACAAAAAAAAAACCTCGCGAGACATTGGTTTTGAGAGAATTACTCCAATTAGAAGATTTAGTGAAAAACGACTTCACTGAAGCCTTTTTCATCATTACATTCCATAGCCTCTGTCTTTTTAAAAGGCTACAGTGTAGTTGAGTAAGTATGTCGAGTTTTAGGATGACAAGTCAGTTTTCTGGTAACTTTTTCACTTTCTTTGCAGTTTTGCTTATTCCTTGCAACAACTGTCTTTTCTTTCCAACATTTTGATATTATTCCGAAATGTTACCGCTGCCACTGTTTTTTGCTCACCTCAGATGCATCACAATGTATAGTGAATGTCCGGCAATGATCATTCTATTTCGCTTGTTGCACCACTAACGAAAAGTTTCCCCCACTGAAGTTAAACGATAAATCAGCTGGATGCTTGTTTTATCATCTGCAACAGCTATCGGGCAATTTATGTCAAAAACTCTTCGCCAAATGGCGTTGTGCTCACAGAACTCTTAGAGCTTTTGTGCTTTTCTCCCTTCATACTCCTCTGCATCAACGACACAGCAAAGATGAGGAATGCTCGTAAGCGCTGCTCTACCAGTTCTCGAATGAATGAGAACACGTAGATGTTATTCACTGTTATACACTAGAGGGACCTCGGAAAAGTAGCCCTTTTATGCTATAGACGTTCAGTGTTCATCCGACGAGCCACGCTTTACTTGGTTGTTTTCACTTCCGCTTCATGGGATATTCAGTGTAATTGGTTCTACGATTTCACGTTGACATGCGCTAGCGAAATTGAACACTTGCAAGCAACATCGGGAAGCGCTTCTGTTACCAATGTTCTGCTATTTTTAGAATCTTCGACAAATAGAATGGATAGCTCCTGCTGAATTTATGTGTCATTATGTCGTTGGAAATCTATCCTTAAGTCTGCTTTCGGAATACACCCTTGCACGCCACTGTCACGAAACGTATTTATGTTGGACTCTGTTTAGATCTAAGAATGGCAAGCTATGTTTCATCCTTATTTGTAAGGTGTGCTATATTATATGTCTGTAGGCATTACTGATACAGAGTGCCAGGCAATTTTGTTCGGAGTATACTAGGTGTTGGATGGAGAGATGTTGGCATTCACTTACTTGTTTATGAGTTTTTAAGGATCCTTCGATTCTTGGGCTTTATGAGTATAATTCCGCGTATTTCACGCAGGCGTGCTAAGCCTTCCATTCCCACCTAGAATTACCTGGGACAAAAAGCGTAAAGGACGGCATCAATCAGTCCCTTTTTAAATGCGCCACGCTTTATAAATCTACGAGATGTCGTGGAGTCGATTTGAATGCGTATTTGGCCATGCAATGACTTGCAGCGACCAGCCGATGAACAAATCAGCACATTGTCCCTCCCAGAGAAGTCAGGTACCGAACCTAGACGGAAGGGCTTGATTGTCCTGGGCGGGAAATCCGAACCACGAACTTGGAAACCGGTGCATGCGACAGCCGGCATCTCCGCTGACTGCGCTACCCCATGCCCACTTTTACTTTTACCTGAACCTATTTAAGGCTAAAGGACGGGATTAAAACTTTTTAGTCTTCGGCGGCAATAGCTTCACTGCAGCGGTAATTTATAATATCAAAAGCGAAATAAGAGCCTTGCCTATTTTCTGTATCTCGTCGAGCGAAAACAGACCTCTCTCTCTGATTCATTCTTACTAGTAATGTTTCTTGTACTAGATACATAGCGCGTGACGCTTCTTGTAGAGGCTGCTTCATCGTCACTACACGGCTCAAGAGTTCTCGCAGATCTGCCTTTTGTTATCTTCGAGAAATTTACGGTCATCGGATTTTCTTCACCGCAACCACATGGATGTGTGCATTCATTGCTTCGCTTCTGATCTGTTTCTCTTCGAAACGATGACTTCGCAGTGATTCACTCTTATTTTCAGTGAATCACTCCTTCGGGAACTCCATTGATTCACAGCTACAAATTTATTGGCGAATGTATGCAGCGCGTGTTGTCCATTGTCTCTGCATAGGATACGATACAGCCTTTCTCTATCGTTTTTCTAGCCCAGGTGCTTCAACACGAAGACACTAGAAGGCAGTCGCATCGATGCAGCAGCGGTGATGAATTCGTCGAAAGCTCCCTTTCTTGCAGCGCTCACGTATAACTCGCTTCCATAGACATGAGTTACTTACAAGTTCATCCATCTCCATGGAAGAGAGTTGCACTTAGAGGAATCATTCGTCCTGCTTGCACTCGCCACGTAATCCCACACATTTCTCGAAAAATCTGTTGTGCAAAATGTGAATCGAATCATCTTTTTCTGTTTCTGTGAACACTTTGCTAGCTACAGCGGTGCGATTCCTTTGCACGTCTACTTTTCATGTTACTGCATGTTGGTTGTCCTTTAGTGCCCTTAAGAGCACATCATACTTCTTTTAAAAAAATCTGCGCTTTCCAGTAAATAAATCGGCGTCTAGCATCACATTGCACATGACGACGTCCTTATGCGCTTTCTCTTCATCTGCATTCGACACCTTTAGTGTTCAACAGAATGCACAGTGAGCGTCTTCACATCTGAAAATCTCTCCGCTTCCCTCTGCCTTATGGTTTGTCCTGCCTTCTTTCATACTTGAAGCATCAGACTTGGGAACAGCAAAGTCGAAGTCGTTTTCGAAGGATTTTTCAAAGTGTTTTGTCCGGGCTCAATTGGGATCACTTGCATTCTTCGAGAGAGCACATGTTCAATGACCTTTTCTAGTGTTGTAGTTTACTTGAAGGCGCTCATAAGCTCAACAAAGTTGCCCACATCATACTTTACCAGATGATCTTACTCAGATTTTACTAAAATTTGTTTCGCTTTCGGTTTTCGTGTCCAGGAGCTGCTCATTCTTTACCTTTAGTGTCGATCATTTAGCGTGAAGCTTTCTAGGAAGGCTAAGTCAGCATCATGTTTAGCAGCAAGCTTAACAAGTCGCTCTTCGGACCAAAAAAACTTTCACGGAGGCAACGTGATCGCGCGGATGAGTAAATGACGTTAACTCTCACCATTTCATCTACAATGTGCGATCTTCGCAGGGACTCCGCGTATGAAATCAGGCTTCCCTTGCTTCTATTGTCAGGAGTTATGATTTTACCAGAGCTACAAGGCCAGCTTCAGCATTAGTTCAACCCTCCTTTTATATGTTAATTTAGGTGTCTGGAAGGGGTGAAATTCAGATTCCTTAACACATTTCGGAATTTTATACTAGACATTTCTTCATGAGGCATCAGTCTCCATATCATGCCCTACAAAAGGGTGTCATAAAGTTCCAAGCCAGGTTTATTGAACTGCGATTATTGAATCGCTAGACAGTCACGTAACGTACTTGAACCACATGTATCTCTTGACAGCAATGGCGACACACCCCTAATCCGAGACTTAACCTAGCACGCGGTCTTCTTGCATTAGTCGCAGGATAAAGACGTTCTCATCCTCTCCCTTCTTACGTTTTCTGAACGACCGAAATTCTGTACGCAGTTGAAGTAGAATATTCTGAAATGGTTGCCCGTAGGTCTCTTTGTGGCCTTGGTTTAAATACGTACAAATATTTAGACCTGCTGCCTATTTTTTACAGCTTTGACAGAAGCAGCCCGATATGGTCTTGTTGTGCTTCGTTACTGCACTGAACTCTTCTACGTCTGTCGATATTATTATTTTGTCTGGTTCCTTGCTTCTTCAGACAATAGGGCAGTTAGCAAAAAGGGAAGGGAAGAAACATGTTGACAGTTAAGTTCCTCCTCATCTAGTTTTCGCCTTCATCCGTAGCAACTACGAGGTTCTGTAAACGCGTTGATCTCGCTCCACGTCACCATCAATATTACTGACACCAGCTATTTGCGAGGAACTCCTTCAAAGGAGACAAAACGTCAAAACTGCCGAAAATGGTATAGAAATGCAAAAATTCCTAAGCTTTATGTCGGAACCTAATTCGAATGTTGATTCGCCCCTTGTGTTCTGTAGTTTGATGTGGCCAGGTTTGGCTAGTTAGCGAGTCGTACTGAAGGAGACATGGCAAGACTTCGTAAGTTCAAACAAGTAGGCAGTGTTTCCAAATAATACTTCAGTTTCATTAGCGTTTTTGTTGTTGTAGACGAGCCGAACACTTGGCTGATAACAGGCACAGTTATATTTAGATTAAAATTTTTAAATTTAAAAGACGCATTTTTCGTATCAAAAGGATAGACTCTAAGGAGAGTCTCTTCCCTGAGAGACCGCTCACATGGACTATTCATAGAAGTGATCCTAAACACCAAGGATCTCCATATATTCTCATTATTGGAGGAACGATTACAATGGCTTCAAGAGGAACATTCTGTTCTTACGTGAATCCCCATTAAGTTTTCTGTATGATCGTTGCTCTAGTAAGAGAGCCAAACTTCAATGGTCGCGAGTGATAGAGGTCATCCATGACCCAAGCGAATGTTTGCCCTGCAACATTTTTTAGGTTGTCGTTGAATACTAAACATTATTAATACTCTACAAGAACGTTCCCCAGAAGAAGGATGCAGCTCTGCCCTGCGAACGCCGCCAAATCGTCGGCCGATTCCGTTTTTGCGGTGCTCTTGAGATATTAGATTGTCCGCTACATGTGCCGTTTCATTTACTGCGATGCACACGAAAGAGTATTCGAATCGAATTGACACATGCTTGACTCGGGGGGCTGGCGGCCGGCCTGCCGGGGCCGGCGGCAGCTAGTCATTGGGTTGCATGCGCGTAATGAGCGCGCAGGTGTCTGCCTGCTCATGCTCGTGCTTATATGCCGGGCTCACGGGAGGACGGGAGGAGCATCTCGAGGCTCACACGGAGTACAGGTCCCGAGAGTCCCAGGGTCCGCCGCGCCCTTCTCCCCGTTTGGCGTCGTCGCCGTCGCTCGGTCCTGTCGGAGTTCGAGCCCTCGTTCCACCCCGTCCTGTCCTTCCTCCTGTGCCCATGGCCCTCCGATCGCCCCCACCACCTCTCCGCCTCGTTCGCTCGGCCCGGTGCCGCCTGATTTAGACATAGAGTGGCATGCGTAGAGAGACAGAGTTCAATTAACAAATGTTCGCCTTATAGATACGAGCCCCTGCCCACTGAGTGCAGAGCCGACGCCACTACTGCCCGTCGAACGACCGCAGAACATTCACGGCATTATCGCCAGTCAGTTTTTCGCCTTCTTTCCACTTTTTTGCCTTTGCGTTCCGTTTTTTATCCCAATTCGTTCGTCTTCTCTACTTTCTTCTGGCCAATGAACTCAAACCTTTTAGAGCCATTTGTATCAATTTTAGTGTTGCTAATGCGGTGTCTCACCGTCCCTGACAAGCGAAGTACCACCCAAATTAGTGTGCAGTTTTCATTTAATTTTCATTTCTAGTAATGGAGCCCGCTCTTAAGGTTGCAAAGGGGGAGATCTCCAGTTTGTTAACCGTTTAGCGAGTCAATTTGTGCTTTTTAGTTCCCCTAAATAAGCCCAACAAACCATTGAAATTCTTACCATGAGCTCTATTGTAGACTTCATTGTTAATGGCTCTACGTTTGTGCGCTTGCCGTACACTCTTTTTATCTGGTGTATATACGGTTTGAAGCTTTTTATCTAGTTCCCTTTTTATTGATAAAAGCGACGAAAGGACACTTTTAGAGGCACAGAAACGGGATATGCAAAATTACTATAAATTACGATGTAGAAGCAAAGAGGACTGATATTGAGATTTTTTGAGGAAATTCTGATTTCCTCATGTTAATTCCGTTATGAGGACCTGATGTCCGTCATTTTATGATTTTCGGAAGGCTCCTTTGCCGACTTTGCACGATCCTCGGCAAAGTGTTCCTTATTCAAGTAGCGATCTCTTGGCAATATACCAACATTGATACTGCACTCGACTGCATGTTGACGAGTAAGTTGACGAGTCTCCGTACGAGGGTGACTGGGGAAACACCTCATTCTCCATCACAAAGGCTCTGAAAAAGGCGAAATCGCCGGAATGGAGCCGAACAACGGACTATATCAAAAACTTCTTGATGCACTGTCTCTCGAGATCGCTATTTAAATAACGTGTCTCTTAAATATGTTGAATTTCGATTGAAGTCTGCTTTCAGGCAAGAAGCTGCACTACTCTCCCACACCTTTGTTTTTAGAAATTCTTTCGTCGAACGGTTCATAACATGCACAAAAAGATCTATCTGCTGGTCGGTGTTTAATCACAGTCAGGGAGTGGAGAAACAGAAAATGCTTCTGACCTTTCACACGAATTCGGTTACGTTGGCCACTGGAATCTGAAGCTCGGCTTGAAAGACCAACATCATTTGAATTAATTTGTTAGATTGATTTCTTCAATTTTTCGAGTTTCGTTCATTTGATTTTCAGCTAGCGCAGTTTTAGCCGTAGATAAAGGTATTTCTAACTCCGTAGAGGAGTAGAAACTGCAGAAACAGCCTCTTCCATTGTACTGTGTGCATAGCATTATCGTCGTTTATCGTACAGTGTCGTCGGCGCGCAACATGAACGGACCAGCTGGTGCACGGCCGTTGGTGGCGCTGTTGGACGGACGTGACTGCACCATTGAGATGCCACTATTGAAGGATGTGGCGACGGTGGCATTCTGCGATGCACAGTCCACGCACGAGATCCACGAGAAGGTCAGTGGAGTTCTTCTGTGCTCTTTCCGTTGCATTCTTCCTTTTGCTCACCTTGGAGTTTCTTGGAGGGAGCCTCCCAATGGAGGGGTTCGTCCCCGAGCGCTGGCTGATATTTGATCGTCGCGGAGCGCTGCCGAGTCGAGTCCGAGCGCGATGGCAACGTGATTCTGGACTCTTCATCGCTTGACACGAGGGGTCATGTTTCGGCGAGTGTACGTATGTGTGTGTGAGTGAGCGGAGCGGGTTTTCGCCTCGTGTTCCTTCCACATGCAGCCCAGCCCACCCGGCCCTCGTCCTGCCTGTCGTCGTCGTCGTCGTCGTCGTCCCCTCGTCTCCTCACACATTGATTTTCTTCGTCTGCGCGAATTATTCACGCGAATCACTCTGATACTCAAAACAAGTCGCCGGAGCACTCATAATGAGCCGGCCCGCAACACTGACCGCAACAATCGACCTCTTCGGTGGACGAGGGCTGTGCCCCGGCGTCGCGGGGTGGATGGGCAGATGGTTCGGCGGCGACATTGTCGCGCGCCTCGCGCCGAACGATTGGCCCCGGGAACACCTGCATCCATAAGACACCGCCATCGACCCGACGACGACTACTGTCGGGTGTGTGAGTGTTTGCATTTCAATATCAAGCCTCCTGGTGACGGGCGGGCGAGGGAGGCGCATCCGCGGCCGCCGCCCGTCGTCGCGTTACCCATGCGCGCGCCGAGCTGCCGGTGCCGCGCCTCTGGAGCCCTGCGTCATTTAATATTCACGGCCTCGGCAATCTACCAGCGTCCTAGTAGTAATGACTTTTTTAATCAATGCGTTCGCAGTAACGAGTCACACAATTGTCACTCACATTTATGCTATTTTCCACTGGAAACAGCGCGATGGAATGGGCTGAGCACCTGAGACGCTTGAGACCCGAGCGCGCTTCTTAGGGGAAGATGCAAGCAACGTGGAAGGCGGACAGATAGGGGAAGAAATTGCCGGTGTGACGTATTCAGGTGACAAATCGACGTGATTTAGGTGCTGAATGAAGCCGTCGCCGCACTCATGTATCACTCAATCAAGCTCGAAAAAGAGGATCTCGAGAAGTTCAAGGCACTTCGGGTAGTGGTGAAAATCGGCTACGGCTTCGACAACATCGACGTTAAGGCGGCCACAGAACTAGGTAGGTACACCGATCCCTGTCAGCGTGAAACCTGACGCAGCAGCTCGTTCAGCATTCACATTAACTCACCGCAACTCAGAACCCGCGACCGCGTTCTCGGCATCAATTACACGCTCCAGTCGTAGGCGTAGGCATACAGTTTGTGTCTGAACACATTATTAACAAACGCAGCAGCGAAACAGATCTAGGAGGTTGAGGTACTTTCTCAGAAGAAACCGCTACAGAAGTAGTGAAGGGCTGTTTGGCATCTTTCGAATAAATCCCATTCGCTTTCTGATAATCAATATACGAGGAAAATTGCTATCCACGAAAAGTAGTAATCAGTTGGTACAGCAGTACGTGGGTGTGCACTGGAATGGACCGCATTCCCCCTTTGCCAAGAACACTCATACTCATAACTCATCATAACCGAAATCTATTTGAAAGGCCATAAAATTCTTGCCACCCTAGCTACTACAAAGCTTTATAGCCTGTTTTAAAGAGCTGGGAAACGGAAATCTCAGCATAGGCTTGAGGCTGAGATTGCACCATGAACTGATTTAAGGCGGTGCGATGTTTACATCACAGTGATTGCCATTTAGATGAAGTTCTACGGCTAGAAGATGCGCAATTTTTACGCCTTACTCGTCTCAGCATTTACTTCCAACAACAATTACATCTACTGAAAATATGTGCAAGTCTCCGAAGCCGAAAAGAAATTCGCTCTGAGGCGGATATTGAAAAAAGGTAGTGGTATTTGTCTTTTGGTCGTCTGAAGTCGAAGCGCGCGTAGAAACTTTGTACAGGTACGAGTGAGCTTCGTTCGAAGAACAGACCTGTTAGTCATTAAAGTTGTTCGAGGTCTTTCGATGTGTGATATTGGAAAATGCTATTTTTGTTGTACTGAACGCGCTGCAATTTTCAGCGTTGCTTATATGCCAATATTTTTGTCATTAAGCGGTGATGTCGCCTCTTTATTATCTAATACGACATCATAAGTGTTGCACAAATTTGAATACGCCTTTACAAAATTCAGAAGTAGGGTCCGAAAATCTCCATGGTCCCTTCTTAATCTAGTTTTGTTTTACAACTCTGTCAGTGTACACAAATGAATCGAAGCAAGGACAAGAACCTGGGCGGAAACAAATAAAATATTTGCAGTAACGAACCCTTTTTGGGGAGGCGCCATGTAATCTCCTTCTACGGCATATCATGGAGGCAGTTAAAGGAAGCGTTGGGCCATACAATGACTTTTGGAAGACAACCGAGGAGTCAGCATTTTATCCTGCCCGGATGTTCTATCCTTTCCAGTCAATGTTGGTACCATTTCTTAGACCCCGTAGGGAATGTTTGGATGACCTCATCGGGCCCCGTGCCTAACACATCGATTTGCTGAACTTTCTTTCAGTTACCATACAAAGTACGGCTAGGAAATTTTGATGGATATGTTATTAGCAAGACGGAAAGCTCGCTGTTTCTCAAAGCAACTATCACGTGTAAATGCTGAGCACAGCATTTACACGTGATAGCTTATTGGAACCTGGTGCTCGCGGAATACTAACCTATACCCCTCAACCGGCAAAGGAGAGTAATTGTAGTTTCCTGAAGCAAAAGGCGACGAGAAGCGCAGAAGACGATTCAGCAGATATATTATCACATCACCACTAAGCGGGGTCAAAATATTTAGCATCTAATTGTGTTATAGCATGCCTGCCCTGCTTTAATTCCTAATCGCTTCCATATATCGGGTGAATTCTTGAAGAGGAAATATGTAGAGTAACTTAGCGGTAGCGCAGTTAGAAAAGTCGCCGGTTATCAGGGTATGTACCCCGAATCGAGATCCTTGTTTCGGGCCCCCTTCAAATCAGTCGAGCCTTGCATCCGATGAATTGGTAGTTTTCGAATTGTTTCGCATTTTAAATTGCCCACTATGTTCATGTAAGTCGAATACGTGGCGTTCTCCGCAAAGCAACTTCCTAACGCCAATCTGTATCGTATGTCGTCACAAGAACATGCCTACAGTAGTAGGGGTCGTCCTCGTCATAACGGCACAAGCGGCATTGTTTCGCTTCCTGATGTGAATCTTCTGGGTCAGCTAGGCAGTGACAATAAGTATACCCTCGTCGTTTTCTAACTTCTACGATAATAATACGACGATAACTTACTCAACAGTAGAGGGGAGGTTTCAGCTGTAAATCGCCATGGGAAGATTATTACGTTCGCATCCTCGTTGTACGAGAACATATACCTCCCGCTTTTTCAGGATTAGAGAGTTGCGTCATCACTATCATTAAGCGGTATTCAATATCCAGCTATTTGTCGCCAGGTTCACACTCTTTCTTTTTAAATAAAACCTAATCACTCCTATATTTCCGGCAAGACTCTACTGAGCCATTATGCAAAGCAACTTCATTTCCACGAATGTATGCGTTCTGCAGAAATATTCTGTGAAAGACTATGGCTACTACTCATCTAGGATAGCCCGGAGAGCTTCGTAGGAGGAGGGGCGCGAAATGACTCCTGGCTTTTCAAGCTATTTTCAGCGACACAGCCCGACACAGCATCATATGCAAGAGCTTGGCCTAAGCACTCAGGGCGAATCACCTGCCGTAGTTACTTCCGCGAACTTTCTGCTTCGAGGGAAGTTCATCAGATTTGTGTTCACGCAGACCACCTCACGACACCTATATCAGTTAATCTGTAGTGGGCACATGCTAAGAGCACCCTCGCTGGAGAGGCTCATCGCGAGCTTCCCCGACTGCTGCTGGATTTGCGCTAATGCGCGGCGTCAGACCTGCTGAATCGCGAGGAGGGCCGTCGTTTTCGCCGGAGGTGTTCGATAGAGCTGGACGAGCCATATGCGAGCGTGAGTGAGCGTGTGCGTGGTGTGCGTATGCATTACGAGCAGATCGCGCTTCCCTATTGACTAAGTAATAAATGCCAGTCCACTAGACGACGAGCACGGCTGGCCGAGATGCCAGGCCGGCTGTGCTGGGCGGGCGGCCCGAGCCGGGCCAGGCCAGGAAGCACGAGCACGTTCTTTCACTCACCAGAAATGGACGCAAATGCGATTAGAGGCTCCGAGGCATATTGCATGAGACGCATTGTTTACGTGTGCGGCTCCGAGATTCGCCCCATACGACAGCAGAATTCCAAGCACCGAACCTCCGCGCCCGCTTCCTTACCCGATGTCGTCGGGCCTCCTCGATTGGAGTGCATTCACCAAACGAGAAGTGCAATCAAAGTGCACTGACGCAGAGCAACGCCGACTGCTGCCTGTGCCGCCTTCCAGCGTCAGCTCGTCGAAGACTGTGTGACTCAAAAGTAAGGCATGAGTGATTTGTGGGAATGTCACGTCCGTCGGCGAGCGGTTTCAGTGCATAAACACGGTGCAAGTGCATTTTATACCACTGCAAATGAGCGTACAGCACTGCCCTTCATTAGGGGGGGGGGGGGGGTAGATTAGCTGCTCAGTTCTCGTCTGGTTGCGGTAGGGATGTGTGATTTACGTGTTGTGGTGGCAGACCACGATGAGCCGACAACAGGAGAAGCGCCGAAACAGCAACACTCCCCTGCATTATTCTATGCATTTTTTTGAGTTTTGAGTTGAGAACTTGGGAAGAGCAGGGTGAGATGAATCGACGAGTATGGCTGGGCGAGGCAGTATGATTCCTAGCGGCTGTGACAACTGCAAAGTGAAAATATTTGCAGAATAATATGTACACCTCGTGAAGAACCGGAATTTGAATTTCTCAGTCGGTTAGAAAAGGTGTTGCCATGTATTACGGAAGATGTCGTCAGTCCTTCCTTCAATAAACGAATATCTCGTCATAACTGTACCGTTGAAATCCAATGAGCAAAGGAGAAAGTCAGTGCTAATCAGTCATTTTGGGGCATGTTCGGTTTTGCCATCGTGCTTTGCATTAGGTAAAAGTGATGGCCGTTTCGGCCAGCCTTCTTCGAAATTTCTTGAAGGCCATAAGGATAGGAAACGTTTATGCCAAAGTTGCGTAGGAGGTTATCGTAGCGTTACCTAGAGGAGCATATAAGCGCGTGCTTACCAGCTGCAAGCAATCTTAGCTTCAACAGAACACTGCCATCTGCAAGTCATTGGCTACCGTTAGTTCTTACAAAGGTATGGACTGTCAACCGCTGTCGCCAGCTCCCGCTCTTCGGTCAAGAAAATCCTCCTCCGAATCCATGGTTCGCGGCTTGTATTATGTCCCAGGTGCTCTTTAATATCGCCCAGAAAGCATTAAATAAATAAGAACTAGAATGAATAAGAAATGAATACTAGCGAGTCCGATGGGGAAACATTTCCTCCAAAGAGCAATGATGGTCTGGGCGTCCTACCGCCATGGACGACGGGACCTTGTGCAATATATCTTGGAAAAGAATCCGTACCGACTCAAGAACACCGACTATGGGCGATATTTGGGCGAGCAAAAGACCATAGTCAACCTCACCGTACGGTAAAGTAGAATTCTTTCAACCACGGTGCCACACGAGCATCGTGACTGGATAGAGCCTCGAAGATTAGTGTCTGTGAATCCTTGATTCTCCGCTTAGACAGATAGAGCTTTCTCAATAATATTTTACGGGCAGCGTGAGACGGGTCCCGAACATTCTATGCACCGCCAGCGGCTCGATGAACGAACCACCTTCCCCAAAAGTAGATCAGCTCGTGTAGAAGCTCCCACTGAGTCAATGATCAGTCGGAACTCGAAAGAATCGTCCACTTCTTCTACTCGTAGCCGCCGTAGATCTGCGACAATATAATCGCAAATTGCTGGCGGCATTGCGCATTTGTTTTAGATCGCGAAGGAGACTGTGTAGCTATCTGAGTTTGTGTTGTTCTGAAGCTTGATTTTTTGGAATAAGGATGAAGTCTGGATGAGAACTTGATCTTTAGCCCATGATTTATTCGAAGCAAAGCTTTAACTACAGCTTAATGGAGTGCGATAACCATCAGACGGAGAAATCAGACAAGCATCCTTGTCTGGAAAGTCTCGAGCTTAGAAGTCCATCAACAAAGAAGTGAAATCACATTAGATGACCGTTGAATCACATGCGGGTTTGCTTAGAGCACGAACGCGTCGCCTGTTGCCACTGTACAGTGCAGACTGTGATGAAGGATCAAAAACAATATTTGCGACAGTCCTTTGCTCAGCCGATAATTCATGGTGACCAGTTGAGGCTGTACCCACGAGTGAAGATTAAGTTGGGTATATGAACATCTGCCGTCTCTGAAAAGAAGCTGCACTTGTGTTCAGACGGAAATCGGGTCGGAAGCATTTTTTTCATGTGGGCTTATTGGGGTTGTAGCAAGCTCAAATCAGTAAATACGCTAAAAGGCGAAGGCTGCTTTTGAACGGCGGAATTTTCCGGAAATCAAAGAGGTGCGTATGTGTCTCCATGTTGTTTTAAATATTGCTGTGATCTTTCGAGCGACTGTGCTGTGCACACATCCCGAACATCTGCACAGATGTACGAGCATTTCGCATGATTACGAGCGGCCAGTTCTCCTCTACACCTATGATGTTTGGATAAAGCATCAAGTCTCGATTAGCAATTTTAAATGCCCATGTGGTACTGAAGAGGTAAAATTATCATTTAATAGTCACTGATGGTGTGCGTTGGCGCATCGCCGACAACGCAACTTCATCGACGCTTCGGACACGAAGTCTGTGTCGCAGAATTGCTGATGACGCCTTCCTTATATGCCCTCAAGGATAATAGGCAACTGCACAATTATGTTTTTGTAGTTTCACCTCCTACATTGCTCGCACTTTCGTTTGGATTTTTCTGGCATAGACATCTTTCAGTTCTCGAGAACGGTGCGAACTATAGTAACTCGGCTTCTTAATTATGCTGCTCATTTCTTTGTATTCACTCGAGACCGAAATTCTGAGAAAGTCTCCACTTTATTTGTTTGTGAGAGAAGCCAGGACAACAGGATATTTCCCAGAAAAAGTGCACAATTTGCTAAATATGAATTCTATTCAGGAGGCAGGTATCTTTCAGTGTTTTTCCTTTCCCGGAAAAATTTTAGGTAGAAGTTGTTAACGAAAAATAACGAAGTTTAATTTCCTTCAGTCGTTGCTCAGTCAGTTTTCGAAAAATGTCTTGCGAGTTCGTATTCACCAATCATCATCCAATTACTGATCATTTCTTCCTCTTGAAATTTTTTTAACAATTCGTCGAAGGGATTATTTGTTTAGCGGCTTTCCTTGGAGATACTGATCTCTTATTCGAATTTGAAGTCACTCATTCAGAGTCTGTAAGCTCTTAACAAAAGGTCACGTTAGGTACGTAAAAGGAATATTCAATTTTTAAATAGTTGACCTTTCTTATGTAGTCGGAAAAATGTCAGTAACGATGGGATGACATTTTGAGGGTCAATACCTTCAAACAGTGTCACCTTCGAAATGAAGGCGATTGACTACATCCGAATGCTCCTGTTCAGATTCAGACATCAAATGTTGCTTAATCTACTGGTACCGTTCGCCGAAAGAGTTCTATGTAAACACAATGAGATCTGACTGCTGGATGAACTTAGCGGCGACATGGTACAATGTTGGAAATCGGAGAACATGTAGGGACATATGGAAAATGTGCCGCTAAGAGAGTACAGAAAAAGGAAAAAGGAGAGACTAGCTTCGAAAGAGCTGTCATAATCCGTATTTGGCTTCCTAAGCCTACTTTCTAGTTATATTGTTAGCATATGTGCACATATCCATCGCCAATGGCACTCGTGAAATTTCTTTGCTATCTGAACAGAAACACGTTCCTAGCCGATGCCACGATTTATAGACTTGGGCGAACGAAACACATTTATAAACAGCAGAGTTTTCTTTTTACATTGTCGTATCCATTTCAGGGATTGCCGTATGCCATACACCCGGTGATTGTATAGAAGAAATTGCTGACTTCACCATGTCGCTGATTCTGAATCTCTACAGACGAACATACTGGTTAGCGAAGGCAGTTAGTGAAGGAAAAAAGGTTAGTCCTTTTCGTAAAAGCTTCGATTTCTTTTCTTGGTAGACCTCTGTGATTCGGTGGATCCTTCATGACTGTTGCTTGCGTTCTAGCATTCCCTGAACTCTATCAGCTTACGTTTACATAACTGTTTTCTGTTCGGAGCGGGAATTATGTCACGTGCGTAGAGCGCATTATTTAATGACTACGCATGCGTGGCTCATCAGTGGTGAATTGCAAGCATATCCATTGCTATGAAATCCAACTTTGACATGCATGTGGTCTTTAGTGGAACTGTGGGCTGTTTGGACATCTACTTTTTATACTTCTGCCTAGTGTTCTGGAAACAATGGCTTTTATAAGCTGTTGAAGTTGTATTACCAAGCTCTCTTCTCTCTCCTGTTTTCGTAATTCACCATCACAACCAGTTAAATAACAAGTGCATGTACAGGTGGTCAGACTTCTTCTCGGGGCTGTCTTTCATACTCAAGAACTTACTGTGTTCTCTCTTTCTCTATGGACGTTTGAAAGATTAGGATCAAACGTTTGCAAATCGGTTTTCAGATTTACCATGGATAATCACTGCTAGCAAGCATTACTTTTTAGAAGAAAAATTTGGTGTAGTTATGTTCTTTTTTTAATGAAGAGCGTCTTGGTGGTACCTAGATTTTCCTTACTTCAGGTCCCTTGCTTTTTGAGTAATAAAGCCAGTCAGCGGGCTAAGCCCTGCGGAATGTTACAGTATCAATACGAATGTCACAGAATTTGTAAGAACAGGACGAGGACGAAGGTGCAACTTTAATTTCGGCCATGACGAGAAAGTCATGTCTGGAAGAGATTATTCAAGCGGCTGATTTCCGGTGTTCTCATGGGACAGTCAAAAGGTGTTTAGAATAGAATAGGCGGGGAATTAATAAACCTGAATTCAGCCTAACTCCTACGCTATGCTCTTCTACAGATTATGTACCTAAAATCTTCATTTCCTTCTGATGATTTCTAATACAGTATTACCCCAGCCTCTTTTCTTTCCGCACTACATCTACGAAATGGCTTTCCTAGATTTCTTTCCAAGATTCTATAGATTGTAGATTGACTTCCCTATTGACCTTCTTTTAAAGTTGACTGAGCAAAAGTTCTGATGCGCCGATTCAGGTGATTGGAGCGGAACACGTGCGAGAAGTGGCCGGTGGAAGCAAACGTATGCGAGGTGACGTGCTTGGCATCATTGGAATGGGACGCGTCGGAACAGCCGTCGCTCTACGGGCTCGCTCATTCGGAATGAGCATAGCATTCTACGATCCCTTCGTTCCGGATGGATTTGAGAAGGCGCTTGGTGTCGAAAGGTTTGTCTACGCAGTTAGAGTTTTTTTGTAGAAATAATACTTCGGGCCCTATAGGATTTTTGAGGCACTGCTTATCGCTGGATGTGAATATAATTGTGGCCATAATTTGAGAGGAAGCGGAAGCCCATACGCTCTAAACTCGTAGCTGTGGAGCACCATTGTCCAAACTTTAAATGTAGGTGTACATTACGCTCCCATGAACACCTCTTTGTTCTCACACGGTTTGGAGGTCTCTTCTACCATACTTCTTTGTATGTTGTGCGCATTGTTGCTAGTCAGAGGCGCCCGCTATCCTGACTCGATCCAAGTCCAGTTCGTCTGCTTCTCCATCCCGCAGGATAACCTAGGCTTACCATGGTGGTTAGTTCATGTTTACGGCTTAGGACCTGTTCACACTTCGCGACGGGTGCGACGTTCGCCCAGGCAAATCGATTGCGTATCGATCATTGCTGGGTTAGCACTCGGCATCAATCGATCCGTAGGCATTGCATTAGCGACTGAGTCGCTAATACAATGGCCTAAGGCCCTTTTCATACTTCGCGGGGGGGGGTCGAATAGTCTGCGCGCGACGCGGTGCCATGTGTAGTGGCCGAATTGATCAATCACGTCGCTCGTTCAATTTGGCCACTAGAAATGCATCGCGTCGAGCTTCTCACGCACACTAGCCGACCCCTAAGGCCTCGTGCATACTTCCCGTCGCCGCGATGGGATGGACGCGTCGCCGAAATATAAGGCCTATGGTATACTCCCGCGTCGCTCCAGCGACGGGAGCGGGGCAACTGTCAACGGCGCGCCTTCGCTGCAGTGGCGGACGGCGCAGTGGGGCGCGGTTGTCAGTTGACGAAGAAGTGAAGAAAGGTGACAAAGTGAAGGGAAGGTGAGGTTTAGGCTCTTACTGTGCCGGGAAGGAAAAAGCAACCCACAACCAAAACACTCCATCGGAGCGTACATGTATTTGTATTTTCGCGTGTATTTTCTGCCACCCTTGGATGACGTGGACGCAGTGCGTAGCAGCCCCCTCAACACAGTGTCGGCGACGTCGCCGACGTGTCGCCGAAGTATAACATAGGCTTAACATAGGCCAAAGCGTGGCGCGGTACCGTGGTCGGCGTAGATTTCGATTTCTCGCACTCGCGACGGCGCCGCCTATTTATACTTCCTCGCCATAGAACACCTGATTTGGTAGAGTTTCGGAGAGCGGGACGGCAATTACGCTGCTCTTCAAAATAGACGCATCGCGTTCTGGTGGGAGTACAAAACGCAATTACATCGCTCGACGTATTGATACTATGAGATCTCCGATATGCAATTCAGTGTCTTCGAAGAATGTGACACTGGATTGTATATTGGAGACGATCGCAATTATTGTATAAGCCAAATGCGCATTGAAATTCTTTCTCTTTCTCCCTCAATATCCCCTAGCGGTGCAGTGCGTGGCGCGCTCCGCCAAAGGATCAGCTAAGCCGAACTTTGTCCACTATATAGTAATCATTGGAAGATGCTAAACGGAAAACAACGGCACAGATCTCTACTCTGTTCCATGAACGTAACATTTCAGTTTTTATAGTTGAGACCAAGCTTTGGGAGTAACAATCTTAAACTGTGGATGAAAACAGATTGGATTCAAGTTCTCATACCGTGTAGTGTAAACCTGCAGATTTTAGTTCAGATCAGCGTTTCCTGTTCTCAGCATAGCTCTGCAGTCAATTCAGTTATTATATTTTGATCGAACCACTTCCTGAGCATTCCCTGCCTATCATCACGTCCGCGTACTTCTAAATTTGCTACACTATAGGTCACCAGAAAAAAGGCAATAGACAACTGTTCAGCAGTGTCTTCAGCGCTATCGCACTGTGTCAGGCTTTGGCATCCAGGGACTATCCTCAGTAATTTGGCGCCGTTGGAAGGTAAAATAAAGAAGCCGTTCATAGAAGTCGAGGCGCAGTCATGGTTTACTACAGTCTGTGTATCTAACTTCATACGTTGTCTTTGGATGCTAACACATATGTTCTATGACGGATATTTTCAGGTGCTATGCGCTGGATGACCTGCTGATGAAAAGTGATGCCATCACGTTACATTGTCTACTGACGGACGAGACTCGGCATATTATCAACGAGCAGACCTTAAAGCAGTGCCGACCTGGCGTGTTCATCATTAACACGAGCCGAGGAGGACTCATTGATGAGGTACGAACTAGCTGGGGCCCGATCTTACACCATCCGGCTGAATTCTGAAGACAACCCCGCCCTTCTTCCATCCGAACGCAGTCAATTTGTAGCAGAGCTGTCTGAGGGGAGCAAAACATTGATTTCTCCATCGGTTGACCACTTCGAGTCATTCTGCAAGCCAAATTACCTAATTAACTTTCAAACCGGCTCTGCGATAACCATTAGAAGTAGAATGCGTGACACGTATCGAGAAAGAATTTACACCGCCCTTTACTATTTTTTCTTTAAAGGAGGATTATGATGGCCGGCTGACCAAGGTCAAATTGTCTATGGCGTTTTCGTGAAAATCAGAACCTGTTTTCCATTTTTTTACGCAAGTGTTGCAGGCGAAGGTTTTTTATATTTAAAAACTGTTGAGCACTTGCTTTTCTTGGTGATTTCTCGGTGTATAAAGTCTTTTGTAAGAGCTTGAACTAGATGGAACAATGTGTTGTAGCAGAAAGGACAATAAGAGCGAGTGGTAGAGAAGTTGCATGGGAGGTCTATCTATACCGGAACGGCTCTAATTTCCTATAGTCGGTATCAATGTTGGGACTTTCGGAGTGTTTCATAGGCCATAGGCGCAGTTACCTGCCACGTGTTCTTGTCAATTTTTTCATACTGTTTGTACCTGTTTATCGTTTTTTATTTGACGTTAAATTCGTTTTTCAATTCCGTGAATATTTCAGACAGACCTTGCCAGTTTCCTTAAAACTGGTCATGTTCGAGGAGCCGCGTTGGATGTCCACGAACAGGAACCTTACGAAGGAAACCTAATGAGTAAGATTTAGCTGATTCGCTGTTCCACTAGTCGACTCTTATTCCGTGTGTTGCGTCCAAAGTGTTCCAGGCGGTTAAAGATTTGGAAACTTGCAGATCCGTTGTCTCAGTGCCCGAACGTGATTCACACACCTCATGCGTCATGGTTTTCGGACAGCTCCTGCAAAGAGTTGAGGGTCAACGCTGCGAAAGAGGTAAACAGCCAGTTCCGTTTGTTCTTTTAACTTCATCTCAGGATTCGTAGGCTCGATAGGATGGTCTCCTGCTCGAATGTATTTATCGCAGCGCTGTTCCAGGTTCGACGCGCGATTCTGAATCGGTTTCCGAACGACTTGCTCAACTGCGTGAATAAGGACCAGTTGCTGGCGAATGGTGGTGGTGCCCGAAGAGCGTTGGCTGCTGCTGCTGCTGCTGCCGCTAACCAACCCGGTCCAAGCAGCTACAACCCGCTTGTTGGAATGCAGAACTTTGGTCAGTCATCAGCCCCTTCTGTGCTCATTTTGAAAGAAAGTAGGATGTCATGGAAACTTTAGGGTGGTTCCGCAGTCTTCTTTCAAGGGGTGACACAACTGACTGAATGCCGATAGGGCTCTTAGCGTCCCCTATCTCGCTTCCTCCTACCTGATTGCTTAGCCACGAAGGTTGTGAATGAATTGTTATCAAACACGACGAACAACAGAACCCCTTCATTTGCCATATATCCTACATGGTGTGTGAGGTTACGGTGTCGAAGAGATCTCACCTTATTTCCCTTTTTGGGATGTATGGTAATATGGCCGAAAAAGCACAGGTTCTCGTGTGCACTACAAATCAAGCCTTGGTTCGGTTCCTGACCAAAGCACCAAAGTCTTCCATCACTTCCATTCCTTCGAGGTATTTGAAATGGAATTACAATTGTATGGAAAGGTTATACTACTACTGGCTTGTCCACGGCTTGGCAGCTAAATTACATAGGTAAGACAGGCACCCAGAATGTTTTCGTAGGCGGTCAGATTGCCTTCGTGATGTATTGTAGAAGTTGAATACATAGCGCTTCCCGCAAAAGGATTAGTTAATGCCAACCTTTATTTTTTTAGCTTTATTTTTATCTCTGGGGTTGTCGAATTGGCACCAGACATATCTGGACAGCACAAAGTGTGTTTACCTATCCCTCGTTTTGGCAGTAAGTTATTGTATATGCTCTACATTCAATCTAGATCGTGATATTTAGAAGAAGTTGGTGTATCTTTAAAAGAGATTGGGTAACACCAAACCTCTAGTGCCCCTTTATCCAACATTGACTACACATTTCAGTTTGCAGTGTTGTTAGCCTCTTCCCGTCCTGCTCTAAGTAGCTTCCACTCTTGTGTCTGCCGGAGAACATGGAATCTTTTCGCTGTCGTTGTGAGCCTCGTTCTTACTGCTTTGTTCGCTCCGGAACTGGGTCATTCATCATGTTGACATCGCGGTCCTGCCATCCATAGCTGATGAATTCAGCGATGAATTCCCTTGAGTACGGATGGGAATGAAGAACCAATGAGTTTTTTGTGACCACCATCTTCATCGGAGTCGGCTGAATATTGCCTCCTCTAGATTTTCAATGCAGGGTATGCTTTCGGCTTCGCATAACTCCAGGGTCTGTGCCCAACAAATGGTTGCGTTTCATATACATACATAGCTGAAATTTGAGTTGGGCGTTTTGTGAGATCACTCGTTCAAACGTCATGGGAAAACTGATCGAAAGGTAACATAAACGCACCCTTCTTCGCAGTGTGTAGTAGTCATTCAACCTCCATGGTGAAGCGAAAATAATTGTCGGTTTTTCTTAAAATTAGTTTTTCTGGACTCTGGAACCGCTCACTAGTCGTAGTCATTCAGTCTTATGATAACCACAGCTCTGTAGACGCTAAGGTCGTCTGTATTACAGGCTTCAACGGACTGCCGCAGATGAGTCAGATGGGCGCGTTTCCCTACGGTAACCCGCTGTTGGCGATGGGTGGCATGAACCTGAATCCTCTGCTGATGACTCCGAACTCGGCGGCTCTTGCTCAGTTCGCGAATCCGGCAGCCGCACTGTCGACTCTAGCCGCTCAGACTTCGCAGGCGACGGTTGTCAACGTCGGATCCCCAGCTCTGAACGCGACTCCGAGCCCGAACGCGACGTCGGGAAAACTCGCGAGCCCACAGAATGGTGGAATTACCCCGCCGTCCCCTTCTAACGCTGAGGTACGTGCAGCGAATGGTGGTCGCATTTGTTGTTTTACAAATTCACTCGGGAATTTTACTGAATCTGCTTGGCTTCCAGGTGCCGGTGTCACTTTCGGCGAATTTGCCCGGAGCAACGGGTGCGTCTGGAGAGGAGATCCGTCTCAAAACGGACAAAGAGGAACCCATCGAAGTGAACGGCCAAGGAGAGAACGAATTGAATGGTACTAACGACTCGTAGCTCTACACGCGGAGTGTACTTCGCTTCCTGCCGGCCTCCCTTGTAGATAAATTGTCTTCTACAGGAGCGACGGCAGCTGTGTAGCCATGCTGCGCTTCGCAACACAGTCCGCCTTCAACCATGCGCGAGCACACGCGTCGCGTTTTCGTGCACCGCGTACAGGAGTCGCAGAACTCTAGGATCGACGGCTGCTGAGCGTTCTCTCTTCGCCGCGGTGGCAGCTCATAGAATCCGCGGTCGAGCATTTCGTGTGATGTGCACACTCCATACGCCGGTTCATTTTCGTTTTCTCGTTCGATTGTGCTTGCCGGTCACTCCCTTCCCTCCCTCCTTCCGATTTCCGATTTCCGCGTGTGCGCGTGGCGATGTGTGCGACTCGCCGTTCAGTAACGAGTCAGGATCAAGTTAAGCGAAACTGATGGTTATGTCTTCTTTGCCACGATCTGATCTCCCACTTCGGCGCTAGTCTTCTTATATGCCTCCCCTATTTTCCCCTTTCATTTCGTGCGTTCTTTACCTTTTCCGTTCCGCTGATGAATTGCCGTTGTCTGTGTCCATTTCCTCACTCTCTGAACCTTATCGTTCAATATCATTTCCCTCTCTATCCTCCCATCGATTTCCATTCATCGTTTTCCCTCATATGTTTGCTTTAACATGTATTTACCAGGTGAGATGCAGTGTATGGTCCTTGACAAATTCGTTACTGTCTTTTTTGGTCATTTAGTTTTTATTCACTTTGTTTTTTAGTCTCGTTTCATCCGCTGTTCTAGTTGATTATATCGGTGAAAAGGAAGCGCGTTGGCTTCCCCAGCGTCGCTTATTCAAGACCTATGCTAGATTGTTTGTTTCATTCTAAAGTGTCATTCTTTTTCGATTGGTCCGTTCCAGCATTTCTTTCCTCGTTTTGACGACAACCGTTTGTTCCATTGTTAACTACCGATTATTTCTAGACCCTCCGTAGAACTCTGTTTCGAGGTTGTCAGCAGTGATTGTACGAGTTCATGCGCCGTGCACTTTACGTTACACGCACGAATTCTACACGATTGTTTTTACTTGAATAGGGATAATATTTGTTCCAGCATAATAAAATATTTTACAAAGAACATTCTCAATTCAGGTGTTCCTTGAAGAAAAGAAGAGTCGAACTAACACAACGTGATCCTACAATTATCCGAATAATTTACACACACACACACACACACACACACACACACACACACACACACACACACACACACACACACACACACACACACACACACACACACACACACACACACACACACACACACACACACACACACACACATCTGCACTGGTCCTGAGCAGCGGCGATTTGGTTTCTTCCGTCTTGTAGTCCATATCTATTTGTTTCCTGAGCCTGATCCGTTATCCGTTCTCTTTTGTTTTGTTGATGTAACTTCTTCTCAATCCTAGTAGGTTTCTGTTGTTTTGCCCGCTGATAGTTTTGCTTACTATTAACTTCGCTGCTGCTAGTACCCACGTTCGAGTGCTCTGCTATTGAATTGAAGAGATCATATTTCATGATGAACAGGGTTAACCGTCGAAGAACTGCCACTGCAAATGAGTCTACTTCGGCAGTGAAGAATAGACGGAACTCGCAAATCGATGGAACGCAAGACTCCGAGCTGAGATCCCTCTCCATAGATGATCTTCCCAGAAGGATATCAAACCGCATATCTGATCCTCTCACACTCCGGATGCTGAACGTTCTAGGCGAGGAAATCGTTAAGGACACTGCTGCATATGTTGAGGCAGAAAAGAGAGGACGAACTATCGTGCTCTCCGGATTTGAGGAGCCACCAGGAGGTCTTACTCCTTCTGAGCGTAGAAGTGAGCATAAAAATAAGGTCTTAAGCATTCTGGATACATTACAGGTAGACAGTGCGCCTGCCGAAGTATTCAGAATGGGCAAACCGAGCACTAATAAACCACGCTTGGTGAAAGTCGTACTCCCTTCTCAGTTTTGCAGGCGGAGAGCGTTGGTCAATGCTCGGCTCCTTCGATCCGCTAGCTTCTGCGACATTTTTGCTCGCAGAAGAGTGACCGCAGATGAAAGGAAAAAGGAGTACGAGCTAAGGCAAATCTTCTTCTTCTCCTTCTTCAGCGTTTGTCCCGCTTCGACGCTGGGTCCGCTCTTCTGGTGTCATGACGCCACCTTTCCCGGTCCTGCGCTTGATTACGGTGGACGCCAGTTACTTTCATGTCCATGTGTAAGGTATCCGACCAACGCTGCTTCGGGCGTCCTCTAGGCCGCTTTCATGACACTTCCAACTCAAGGCCTATCTTGCGGACGCTTTTCCTTTCCACTCAGAACGTGGCCATACCATCGCAATCGAGCTTCGCGCATCTTGTCAGCTATCGGCACGACACCGAACTTCTGCCGAATAACATCATTTCTGATGCGGTCCATGCGGGTGACTCCAGCCGTCCAGCACAGCATCTTCGTCTCCATGACGCTGAGGCGCGTTTCAACTTCCTTAGTCGCAGGCCAACACTCAGCGCCGTACATCGCTACTGGCCGGATGACTGTTCTGTAGATCTTTGACTTCAGGTGCTCTGGTATCTTCCTATCGCAGAGCACACCAGTCAGCGAACGCCACTTGGACCAAGCTGCACTCACGCGTGAGTTCACTTCAACCATCAGACCGCCGTCGGACGCTAATGCTGATCCCAGGTATTTAAACACCGAAGTGCGTGCGAGCTCAGTACCGTTAATATTAATAGAGCCGGAGTCGTTTACGTCAGTCGTTAGGTACTCGGTCTTCTTGACGTTCAATTTGAGCCGAACATCGCCAGGCGGTCGCACCAAGCTTGCACCTGGCTCTCGAGATTATCTTTATCTTCGCAAGCGAGCATCACGTCATCAGCATAGAGCAATGTCCATGGGGCAGGCTTATGAAGATCTCTCGAATGGCATCCATGACCACAACAAAGAGGAGTGGAGAAAGCGCAGAACCTTGGTGCACCCCAACAGAAATGGGAACTCCATTGTGGTTCCAGCTGCTGCTTGCACCCCACTCTTTGGGCAAGAGTAGAGCATCCGCACCCACTCTATGAGTTCCTCAGGTACGTTGTGTTGCCGCAAGGTGTACCATATAACCTCACGCGGTACGCGGTCGAAGGCCTTCTCCAAGTCTAGAAAGGCTACGTGCACCGGCTTCTGTTTCTCGCGATGCTTCGCCACCAGGAGGCGGGCGGCATGTATAGCACCAATGGTCCCACAACCAGACACAAAAGCGCACTGGTTGTCGGAGAGCCTGACGATTTCACGAATTCGTCTATCGAGGATTCGCTCGAAGATCTTCATGCTGTGCGAAAGCAAGCGAATCGGACGATATTTGGAGCAGTCTGCAGGACTGCCCTTCTCCTTCCAAATCGCAATCGTCGTACTGTTGTGCCAACACTCCGGTACTTTCTTTTCCTTTACCACCTGGTTGATCTTGTGAACGGGACCCTGAACAGAACCCACAGAAGGGATGGCCGGGTGAGGAAATTCCATAGTGGAAATTTCCTCAAAGTAATCACGCCATCGCTTCAGCGCGTTTTGCGATCTCTCAGAAGATGGTCGCTCTCATCATTGATGCCAAAGAACTTTTCAATATCATCGGTTTGGCGATGGCGGGTCTTAGCAAGTCGGTACAAATACCGCTCGCCATCTTGCGACTCGAGCTTTCGGTAGACATCACCATAATGAGTAGCTTTCTTTGCAGCCTTCTTCGCCTTCTGATACTTCTGCCAGTTGTCCGTTGTCTGTCGCCGAGAAACGCATGATACATCAACTTCTTCTCTCGAACCTTCGGCTTCACATCGTCCGTCCATAGCCATGTCTGCTTGTCGACCTTGCGTCGTCCAGGCTTTGCGCCGAGTTCCAACCTTGCAGCTTGGTGTATCGCGTCGGTTGCTTTCTTTCAAGTTTCATCGACAGTTGTGACTGCCGGTATCCATACGCGAGAAATCACAGCTGCTTCCTTCTCTTTCAGTCGCCACCACTTGATTCTCGTAGCACCGCATCGCTCAACCTGCTGCAGCGTCGGAGAGGTCTTAAAGGTGCAGACCAGCGGTCGGTGCTGTGGGGCGACCCTCTCATACGGCACGATCTTCGCGTCTGTGACAATGCTTCGGTTGCGATTCTTGACAAGGACAAGGTCTATCTGAGAGTTGGAGCTCCCACAATAGTATGAGATAAGGTGGGAGTCGCGTTTTCGGAAAACGGTGTTCACATTGGTGAGATTATGCGATTCCGCATATACAAGAATGCGCTCACCATCGGCATTACGAGACCCGTATCCGAAACCACCATGACAGCTGTACCCGTCCTTCGCAGCACCTTCGTGCCCATCAAGGTTACCAGCGACTATGATGACATCTTTCGGCGGTACCTCTGCTGTCTTTTCATCAAGCAGGCTCCAAAGCTCTTCCTTGGCTTGATCGGGGCAGCCACTCTGCGGAGCATACGCAGAGAAGAAGTGATAGAGTCGCTCCTTCGCGGCGACAACGATCTTCATCAACCGATCGTCATAGCGTTGGACGTTTACAATCGAGTCACGAAGTCGTTCGGAGACGATTATTCCGTCACCACTGGTGGTCCTGAGACTTCCACATAGAACGCCTTGAAGCCACGTCCTATGTCCCTAGACTTGCTGCAGGACCACCTCGTCTCCTGCACCGCAGAGAAATCAACTCTTCTACGCTCCAGTGCTTCAACCAACTCGCACGAGTGGCCCATCAACGTACCCACATTCAGTGTTGCTACGCAGGTCCTGCTTACGCTACGAGACTTTCGGACTGGCTCAGTTGCTCCCCGATGCCGTCCTCGCATCAGGGACCCTCGCATCCTTATCACACTCGCCGGGCTCTGCGAGTGCACGTCGGTTGCCGCGGACGCCATAGTACAATCTCGAAAAACATGACTCATCATACACCATGTGATGTGACATGGGTCTTCATAGGCCGGCCTGTCACGGGCCTGTCGCCTGCATTCGAGTGTCCATGCTTAGCTTAGCTCACAAAGCGAGCAGTTTCCAGTGACATTGCGTGGAGGGACGAACATCGCCACCGTGCTAAGGCAAATAGTTAAAGAAAAAAGTAAGGTAAGGCGACGAGAGAGTGGGTGGTCTATCGTGGCCAGCTTAGGCACGTTTCCGAGCTTACAAAAGGGGACTGGGGAAATGCCTAACTGCGCACTTCCCCCTCTATCATGGTACTTGCTAAATGCGCGCAGTATCGTTAACAAACGCTTCCACCTCCACCACTTTTTATCAACTGTAAAACCCGACATGGCTTTCATCACAGAAACGTGGCTGACTGAAAAGATTAAAGATACTGAAATTCTTGCCAATTTGCCTTATGTGATGTTATATGTTGTAATAATCGGTGCAATGGTAGAGGTGGTCAAGTTTGTTGTATTTTCCGATCACAATAAATTCTAATATATTGTATCTCAGCTCTACTCTTAAATTTGACGTTTTGTGCTTTGAAGTCGCTTCGTTCGCAAAAGCAGGTCTGAGCCATGTGAGGTTTATAGTTATATATCGCGCACCGAACTCGACAAAAACAGATGATGATGCTTTCCTAGTTCAGCTTTGTTCATTATCTGCTGCCAGATGCAAACCGATTGTCTTGGGTGACTTGAACTTGGATGTAAATTGGAAAAATCTTTCTGCTGCTTGCCATGCATCAGCTGATTTTCTTGTTTTTTTATCGACTCTGGCTTCAACGAAGTTGTTATTGAACTAACACACGAGGGCAAGGCTCTAGATGTTGTTTTATCAAATTTTCCTGTAATCTCTCATGCGAATGTGTATGTTTTACCTCCACTAGCCACCTCTGATCATTGCATCATTCAATTTAACTTGCTTTCTGTACAATCTTCACGAACTTTGATGCCCGGATTTTCTGAACGCAGATTTTAGCGCTCTCTCTCCCATGTTGATTGGATGAGTATTTTCAATGGATATTCAATTGTATATGACCTCGATCAACGATTTTGCGCAGTTATTTACAAAAATGTATAGACATTCGTTTTCTTTAAGAGCAGGCAACCCTTCCGAGCGAGTCTTTCAAAATATATTCGCAATCTCCTTGTGCAAAAGGAGCGGATATTTCGAACTGTTCCAGATTCGCTAAATGATGCCCGCTACGTAACTATTTGCGCCAATATTGGCCGACACCTGAAAAGATTTGGCTCGTCGTGAAAAGAAGCGTGCGAAGCACGTCTCAATGAAGTTGCTGCACCTACATTTACGGAGCAAAATTAAATCTTCATGCGCCCTTCCTAACATTGCCGATGTTGATGGTAATATCTGCTCTTGTGACAGTAGTGAAGCCACTGCTTAAGGGCACCACTTCGCCAGCGTCTTTGACAACCATGGCCCCAGTTTTTCTGAGTTGGAAGAAACGTCTGTTGCTGAAAATACTTCTGATAAGACACAGGTTCTTAGCAGCATGTATTTTCATCCAACTAACCTTAACTATTTTTTCAAGAAACTGAAGCCTTCCTTTACTGAGCCGTGCGACGGAATTCCTCCAGTTCTTTTTTAAAAAGTGCGCTCGCGAGCTATGCAAACCTTTGGCGGAGATATTCAACATCTCGATGGTGCTGGGTGAGGCTCCACAGGTTTAAAAGCATGCACTTGTAACTGTTATCCCTAAAGTAGCAGCTCCGCAGTTGGTATCGCAATTTCGTTCCATTGGCATAACTCCTGCTTCTATCAAAGTTATGGAAAGCATTATAAGGGAGAAGTCGTTGACCTGGTTATCCCGTATTAATGCAATTTCGCCAGAGCAGCATGGTTTTCTTTCAGGACTTTCCACGGTTACGAAACTTATAGACAGCTTGTATGAATGGAGACTAGTCCAGGAAAAACGGTAGACGTCGTCTATATAGATTTATCTAAAGCCTTTGATAAAGTCTGTCATTCAAAATTGCTTCTGAAATTGAACTATTCAGGGATAGATGGCACGCTTTTAACGTTGTTCGCCTCCTACCTTCAGAACAGGTTTATGACCTGTTCTGAAGATAGGAGGCGAACAACGTTAAAAGCGGTTCATAGCCGGTTCGAGTCGGCTATGAATTTTCCGAAAGATACCCTTGTGCTAATGGAGTACCACAGGGTTGCGTTTATTCACCTCTGCTATTTCTACTTTATACAGCTGGCATATCTGATGTTATCGAAAGTTCCGAAAACATCAAGCTCCAGGCTTATGCTGACGATATCAGGATCTACAGAATATATGACAGAGATAAGCGCGCTGAAACATGCTTAGCACTTGAAAATGCATAGGCTATTTGTATAGCTGGGCGTTAGATCTAGGCTTAACTATAAATCCCGACATGTGCTTTGTACTACACATTGGTGAAGGACACTCCGCTAATTATACTATCTGTGATCCTTAACAGTTTCACATTGAGCCCTTACTCAATGTGAAACTGTTAAGGACCTTGTTGTGATTGTCGACTCCAGACTGGAATTTTCGGTTCATGTTGATGAATCCACTCGGAAAGCCCATGCTGCACTACACTTCATTTTTTCGCAATGTGTGCAGTGATAAACTTGACGTTCTTGTCAAACTGTATGAAGCGTACGTTCTCCCTCATTTGAACTAGTGCTCTCAAGTTCGGAGCCCTACCGCCAAAAATCTTACCCTAAAAATTGAAAAAGGTCGAAACACTTTCACGAGACTTGCTTACAGTCGATTACACCAAGGTAGGTTTTCGAGAAAGATGCCGAGTTATGGAGAGCGTCTAACACTGCTGGGTCTTACGTCACTACTGCGCAGAAGGATAACTTCGGATCTGGTATTCTGCTTCAGAATAATACTTCACGGCGAACATAAACTTCGGGCTAGCAAATACTGAATCTTCAGGCCTTGTGGGCTAAGATCTAACGGTTTCAACCTCCACTACCCCTCAATTCACAAAAAAGTACGCGTAGTTATTTAAATTTATTTGCTATCGAGGGGCGAGATGGATTCGACAATTGCCGGCTGATGTGTTAAATTCAGAGAACAGCAAAATCTTCAAAGAACGGTTAAGCACGATTGATATTTTGCATATTTTAGGAATTCCCGTCGTCAATTAAGCGAGATATCAGGCTATCATCATTCGTGGTCATGGTGCTGCTCCAATAACTGGCCCTTGGGATTAAAACACTATTTTATTTTCTCCTTTCATTCACATCTCTTAAATGCGTTGCTGTTACACGAATACCTTTCTCACGCTCTGAAGCTACATCTCTTTCTTATCTGATCACGGATCTGGATCAGCGTACCCATGTGCCGAAGTTCTGGCATCTACCACCGGGCGTCATAGCTGGCTGACGTGGGCAAGCAGATTAGCTTTACTGCCATGCTGCCATTAAGACCGTAGCATAATAGTAAACTGAAAGTTGTTGTCATACATACAACTCAACACCAACTGTTTTGGCCCTCTTGCAAAATGAGCTAGATTCCCTCGAAAAAAAAACCAAAAAAGGAACCAAAGACTAAAGTAAACCTACATATTTTTTTTACGCTACCAACGAATGTCGTTGCCGTTTGCTAACTTGCTAATGTGAAAATCTGTTGGGCTTACGGTTTTTTCTACCATGGTTGTTGATGTTTCTTTCCTATCACCCAAATGTTAGGCACGTCTTCTTGACGTTGATAACTAGATCATAAATAATTTTGATCGATTTTCTGTTCAGTTAATCAAAAATCGTTGTTGTTCGCAGACTGTTTGAATTCGAATATCAAGCAATCTACTATTCGAATGTTTTTGTTCAAGTAATTCATAAATAATTAGTAATAAATAATTTTTCGACTGATGCGGAAACTTTAATAGAACTTACCTACACACTACATTAGTATGTACTCTTCGAAGAAATTTGTTTAGTTTTCATCTTTGGTTGTTCGAAGCTTTAAAAATTGAGTTATTTCTTCACTCAGTTATAATCTGAAAAACTGAGTGATCAATTTTGTTCGTTATTCGTTCGTTCAGACGAAGAAATCAAAAGCTCAATTCTATAGGCTCAAAGAAAAACTTGGGCTTAAATCAGAATAAAGATGGACATCGAAAGCAGCCGGCTTCCCACTGGCATGGGAAAAGGAGCTTTCATTTGCTGCTTTTCCATAGTGTTGTTATGTGTGGAACTTGACTGGCATGATAAAGTGCTTTTTCGACGAAATGAGCAATGTTGCGCAGAAATCGGGTTACGTATATGCGCATTTTACAACCTTGTACTTCGATTTCTCCTGGAAAATGTATAAAGGAATATTTGCTAACACTGCGTAGCGCAGTTCATGCGAGGCTATGATGACGCAAGATCCTCAGGCGCAGGTTGGCAGGTCGGCATCGTCGCAAAACGGTAATCACAAGCTAAGTGCAATTGTGCACCTTATGCTAGGTAGCGCGCAAAGCCCCTGTCCGAGTTGTGTGGTCAGCATCTTAGGGCTACCAAGGGTTGAGCGAGTTCGGATGAAATGTTTTCGACCGGGACTCTGAATGGGGAATCCAGAGAAGCAGCTGGCGCGCTGAAGTGTTAAGGGGTACTAGTCCTGTGGCTAGCTGCTTTCCAAAGAACAAACAACCGGGTAATTCATCTAAAGCCTGTCGACGACGTAATACTTCGAGACCTGAAAACCGTTAGAATGTGAATGTGAAGACGCTCTCCAAACGGTTTAACGAATATAGAGAAGAGAGTGACATCACAGCATGGATCTACGGTAGGCAACCTGGCCGTAGTTCTACGCACTAAATTCACGGTCAGGGCAGAACCCAAGTTCCTATGAAGGAAACTGAGAATCAAACTGTGACGAGCTCTGAAGTAGTGACACAAAAGAAGTTTTCGTGATCGAACTGAGCTAGAGAATGAGCCCTGAAAGAGAGTAACATAGCCGATTTTTAAACGTGCCAGGTAAGTCCTCGATGACACGAAGGGAAGAAGAGGCGAGGCAAAAGCGGTGCAGTTCTGGAACGAAAAGGTGTGCATGGCAATGAAGAATAACAGAAAGCCTTTCATGCTACTGCAGAAGGCATCATCTGGTCTCCTCACAACTCGCAGTAGTGTCAAGAAGATTGTAATGGCAGCCGTGGCAAAGGCTAAGAATCTGTGCATGGATGCCCTCCACGAGAAACTGGGCGTTCCACGAGCAGAAATGTTAGCCACCATCCAATTGGCAAATGCACGGTGTGGAGTTGGCCCTTGCATATGAGTGGTCAAGACTGTGAAGACTGCTGAGGCTTAAGTACTACGGAAATCAGCTGGTGTAAAGAGTAGATGGAAGGAACACCTTAGGTATTTAGGAAGGCCAGAAAAAACTAGCAATAATGCACACCACATCACGGTCGCAAGGTGGGTAGGCGAGGCCACAAGAAGGTTTTGGGTATAAAGGTAGATGGCTTAATAGGGTGTCAATAGAGACATAGAGGCTAAGGTGCGGGAAGGTACTCTTGGCTACATATGAAACGGCTGGCATGCCTTCACTGCAGGTCACAATTGAGGGGTAAGGTTTCGGAAGGATGGAGTAAAAACACCAACGTCTCCATCTTCAAGCAAAAGAGAAACACTTCTTAAGGTTTCAACACCAAGAAGTCATGCAAATCTCCAGCACGAAGGACTAGTAACGACTACTCGCCTCAAGGCAAGCTGTTACCAGATTGACTTCGTGCAGGAAAGGACCACTACAGGGGTGGCCTTCACTGTTCAGCAGGTGGTCGAGAAATAGTGGTAGACGCGAAACCATTTGCAGCAGATCTCGAGAAACGAGGCTATGCATGCTTGGCATTCCTGGACCTGGAAAAGACCTACGGTACCAGGAATGTAAATCGCCAATGTAGTGCCTCAGGAAATCTTGGACATAGTATTCGTAGTTCGTCATGACCCGGCTCTGAGTCCGTTCCTCTTCTTGTTGTTGCCAGAAGGCAGATCCGGAACCTTACTCCAGGCGGACTACCCCCCCCCCTGGTAGCATCGGCGAGAAGGAGCTGGAAGAGGTGCAGCTGTGGCAGAAAGTATCGGAAGAAAGTGGGTTGCAGATCAGCAGATTGAGGGCCTTCCTAATTATACAGCAGTGCACGCTGGATTACCAGCAAGGGTCATCGAGCAGGTTGTAGAACTACGATGTTTTAGGAATGTCGTTGTCGAGCGAGAACGAATAGAAAAATCTGTAAGAGGTGGAATAAGCTCAGTCTGGCTCAATGTAGGTGTCCATCGCAATCCTACTTGAAAATTCAAAAGAAAACCCATTAAATAATCAGGCCTGTCAATCTTCATGAAAGTGAATGCTAAGCGTAGGACGAGGAGACGAAGATTCGAGATCAGGGACGAAGACTGCAGAAATCCAAGTAAAATGAAGCGAACAACGCCATGAAACGCATACTGAGAACACAGTACAATACCGCTCACGCCGCACGGTCAAACTGCGATTTGCGACGGGAAATGCCGTCGCAAACGGTCGCATGCTCATAACTCCTTCAGTTCTAGGGGTTTTTTTTTTGGAAAAAAAGGTTGACACCGTTTGATTCATCTCTTCGAGTTCTACAAAAACATGAACAAAACTTTACCAGAATACCCATATTTTCGCCGTGGGTAGCCGAAAAAGTGGCTGGAGCAGGCTTTTGCGATTAGAGCAGCTTATTTCCCAGCACATGCGTGCTTTCGGAGTATTTCAACCATGGTGTCCGTTCCACGGATCTCCCTCGATAGAGAGCCTTCGGGCTCTCTTGTTAAGAGGGATCTCGGGCCGCTTGTCGCAGGGCCACGTGGCGCGTCCCCGGGTGGTGGATAGGGGAATTAAACGCGAACCAAATGCGACCGTGTACTGCCCAGAGACGCAGGTGGGATGCAGGGGATGGACTCCTTGCTCCTGCTGTGTCGGGTCGATGCGTTCCTTGTGCGTGGGAGCGGCATGTTCGTGCACAGTGTGCGTGGATGTGTCCGTGACTGTGCGGATTGTAACTGTGTCGGCTCGGCCAAAAGCTTGCACTCGGTAGACTGGGAGTACATGTAAGGCGATTCGAGGCCGCCTTAAGTCTCGCCCCGTCCCTTCGGGCAGTCTGGCTGGCTGCCCGGAGTACCCCGCCCGCACGACAGAGCCTGACTAGCTACCCGTGTTGTATTCCAGTCAAACACAGCAGCACTAAAGGGCCTCATTCCCCTGACCCCGAAAGAGCCCCCATTTCTGCAGCGATGGGAAGGACGAGTACGGAGAGGCTGCTAAAATCTCAGGGCCTAACCAGGCTGCGCAAACTGAGAAGGACTAGGATGACGATCTGTACTTACAACGCCCGCACGCTTGCGTCGGAAGCATCCGTCGAGGACCTGATGATGCAAGCCAGGAAGATCAAGTACGACGTCATCGGACTGACCGAGACGAGAAGACACCACCCCCTACACGCCGCCTACGACTCCGGAGAAGAACTGTTCCTCGGAACATGCGACAGCAGGGGAGTAGGCGGCGTTGGTGTCCTCGTCAACACGCACTTGGCCATGAACATCGATTCGTACGAGTCTCTGACAAGCCGAATCGGACGTCTGCGACTGAAGCGATGTGGCTCCGTGCCAGCCTTGACTGTGTTCGTCGCGTATGCCCCAACATCCGACTACGACGACGAAGACGTCGAGGCCTTCTACGTGGAGCTGGAGAAGTTCTATAAGGAAGATCACACCTTCTACAAGGTGATCGTCGGCGACTTCAATGCCAAGATCGGGCCACGAAGGTCGCTGGAAGAACTTCACATCGGAACCCACGGTTTGGAGTGGAACGAGCAAGGTGAAAGGCTGTCTGAGTTTATCATGTCGACCAAGACCATCCATGGAAACTCGCAGTTCCAGAAGCCTCCCTCCCTACGATGGACCTGGGAATCCCCCGGTGGCCAGTTCCACAACGAGATCGACCACATCATCTTCAATCGCAAGTATTGCCTGACCGATGTCTCCGTTGTCCCCAAGTTCTACACGGGATCGGACCACCGCCTCCTTCGCGCGAGGTTCCGCTTTTCGCGTCAAGGAGAGAAGGCCGCGAAGTTCAAGAAGAGGAGTCCCAGAACGACCATCAACTGGGATCTCTACACCTCTCTTGTCGGCCTTTGGGAAGATGCCGTCATGGACAACGTCGACGAGGAATACGATCGCTTCGTGCACCATCTCCACGATAGTGCTAAGGGAGCCGAGAGCTTGAAGACCACCAAGAGACGCCTGTCTCCGGAAACTCTCGAGCTGATACGCCAACGTGGAGCAGCACGAGCGTCAGGCAACTATCAACTGACGTCCGAGCTTGCAAAGCTATGCAGAGCGGCGATAAAGGAAGATCTGAAGGAGAGAAGGGCGGAAGTGTTGGCTGAAGCAGCAGAGGCAGGGCTGAGCATCCGCAATGCCCGCCGGAACTTCGCCAACTTCAAGACCAAGATGACCGCTCTCCGACGTCCTGACGGAACCGTCACCTCTTCCAGAAGGACCATGGAGAAAGTCATCCACGACTTCTACTCCGATCTCTTCGATAGCCACGTCCACCTGCCCCTACGCCATCTTCCGCAGGATGGATACGTCATCCCCTCTGTTCTCCCTTCCGAGATCCGACACGCCATCTCGTCGGTGAAGAAACGTACAGCACCCGGTCCTGACAGGATCAGAGCTGAACACCTGAAGAACCTCCCGCCAGCGCTCATCAACACCTTGGCGCGGCTCTTCACACGCTACCTATCCGAATGCAAGGTTCCATCTCAGTGGAAGACCAGCAAGACCGTCTTGCTGTACAAGAAGGGAGACGTGCACGACATTGGCAACTATCGCCCGATCTGCCTGCTGTCGGTAGTCTACAAGCTGTTCACTCGAGTCATCCTGAATAGGATTAGTAGAACGCTGGACGAAGGACAGCCATGCGAACAAGCAGGATTTCGGAGAGGATTCAGCACGATCGACCACATACACACCATTACGAAGCTCATCGAAGTGTCGCGAGAGTACAAGCTGCCGCTTTGCCTTACGTTCATTGACCTGAAGAAGGCATTCGACTCCGTCGAGACTGAAGCGGTTATGGAAGCCCTGCTCACCCAGGGCGTTCCTACTCAGTACATCAGAGTCCTTCGAGAGCTGTACAGTGGATTCACGACCAAGATCTCACCATTCTACAACGACGTCGTCATTGACGTGAAGAGAGGGGTTCGACAAGGGGATACCATATCCCCGAAGCTCTTCAGCGCCACCCTCGAAAACGTCATGCGCGAACTAGAATGGGATGACATGGGAGTGAAGGTCGACGGCCGGCAACTGCACCATCTTCGCTTCGCTGACGACACCGTGCTCATAACACCGAGCATCACTCAGGCGGAGCGAATGCTGGCCGACTTCGATCGTGTATGTGGAAGCGTTGGACTGCAGCTGAATCTTACGAAGACGATGTTCATGAAGAACGGATGGGTTTCTGATGCCCCATTCTCGCTCAACGGAACGAACATCTCCGAATGCTCCAGCTATGTGTATCTGGGTCGCGAAGTCAACATGGCCAACGACCTAGCACCAGAGCTGAGCAGGAGGAAACGAGCGGCTTGGGGAGCTTTCAAGAGCGTCGAAGAAGTCGTGAAGAAAACGAAGAACGTCCGACTCCGTGCCCACCTATTCGACTCCACTGTTCTTCCTGCCCTAACATACGCCTCAGAGACCTGGGCTATACGAAAGCAGGATGAACACGCGATCAGCGTCGCGCAGCGTGGAATCGAGAGGACGATGCTCGGAGTGACACGACTCACGCAAGTGAGAGAAGGCCTCCGGAGTTCCGAGCTTCGCCGACGTTCGAAGATCAGAGACGCTGTCGCATGGGCCAAGTCGTCGAAAATTAGGTGGGCCGGCCACGTAATGCGATTCGCAGACACCCGCTGGACGAGAGCCGTCACAGACTGGATTCCGCGGGATGTCAAAAGAACACCAGGACGCCCACCAACGCGTTGGTCGGACTTCTTCGTGAAAGCCCTGAACGACCGATATGACGCTCTTCGTGTTCCTCGAGCGAGGAGGATCCATTGGACCACTCTGGCACGCGACAGGGACGAATGGAGACGCTGCTGGCGCCCGCTCGAGCAAGTCGATGATCAACGGGACGACAGGTGATACAGGTGATACAGGTGTCCGTTGCCAATCCTCTATCATGCGAGAAATGCTCCGAGAGTGCGCCGTGCACAATGCATACGGGATCGAATCGAGTGGGCGAGCGCATGTCCACTGCGCTTATACCTTCTCTTACTGGGAAATGCGAAATCCTCAAGGCTATTCCGAACCGTTTGGAGAATGTTATCGTTTGGAGAAATTTCCAGCCGCCCTATTCAGGAATTTTTTCTAAAGCTGTCCAGCTAGCCTTTGGAGTGTATGTACCGTGAACAATGCATATAGAATCGTATTTTTCAATCAAGGGGGAAGGACAGCTTGTGGAACGAGCGTTTGAGAGAATTTATTAGAAATTTCCCGCCGCCCCTCCGCAGTCGCTCTAAGGGTGTCCAGCTAGGCTTTGGAGTGAGCCGTGAACAATGCATATAGAATCGAACCTTTCAATCGAGTGGGCGTGACAGCTCGTCGAACGAGCGTTTGAAGAAATTTATAAGAAATTTGCAAAATTTCTCAAAAGACCTCAAATTAGAGGAATTGTGAGCATGCAACGGTTTGCGACGGTATGTTTCCATCGCAAATTGCAGTTTTGACCGTGTGACGTGAGCGGTATTGTAGAGTCCCGAAAAAGCTGAGCTTCAGAGATCGAAAGAGAAAAGGGCAAGAATACTACTACTACAAGCCGTAAACACATGACAGAAGGACAATATCACGAGAAAGTCAAATTCCACGACAGAAGAGACCAACGAGATGGTGAATTAGCAAAGGATCAGAAGTACTATAAAAGCGGGACTAAACGGTAACGTGAACAATCAAGCAGGGTTAGAGCAAAGAAGAGAGTACGATAAAATAGGGGTATGAGTCAAATGTCGGAGGAGGCGCGACTGTCGCGTGCACCCGATACCAGGTTCCTGGTTCGGATTTCCCGCCCAGGCCAACCAAGCCTTCCATCCCTCCGGGGTCGGTGAATTGGTACCAGACTTGTCTGGGAAGGATAGAGCGCTGACTTGTTCATCGGCTGGCCACCGCAAGTCATTGTATGGCCAAATACGCATTCATGTCCCTCCACGACATCCCGTAGAAGTAGAATGCGCTGGCGCATCCCAGAAGGGATTGAGTAACGCCGTCCTTTATCCTTTATCCTTTTATGAGTCAAATATTGATAACTAGAGACCGCACGCAAGGTACTGCTGTGGCAAGTAGCCCTCGCAGAAAACGGCCTGCGGCTGAACATGAAGAAGACCAACTTTATCAGCTCTGAGCAGTGCACTAGAATGATCCTAGACTGCCAAGGGGAGGCGATCGAGAAGGCGAAAGAATTTCGCTACCTCGGAAGTGACCTATCTGAGGAAGGAAGTGTGGAGCAGGCGGTCAGGGAAGGATAAATGCAGCATGGCTTAAATGGAGGGAGTCCACAGGAATCCTCTGCGACCGTAGGTGCTCCAGGACACTCAAAGGCAAGCTGTATAGAACAGTAGTGAGGCCTGCTCTCCTTTACGGCAGTGAGTGCTGGGCTCTACGTAAACCGCAGGAGCGGCAGCTGCACGCGGCAGAAATGAGGATGCTCAGGTGGGCTTGTGGATGGACCCGTCGGGACAGAGTGCGAAATGAGGATGTTAGGGCAGTGATGAAGACAGCCCCGATCCAGCTGAAGATGAGGGAGCAGCGCCTGAGGTAGTACGGGCACATCCTTAGAAGACCAGAGGATCACCCCATCAGGTTGGCCCTAAATAAGAACAGCGGACCCTGCGACTGCGCCGGACTAAACGCTCAGGAGAAGAAGAAGAAGAAGAAGAGACCGCATGCACAGACACGAATGATGAGGTATGCTATTAAGAAACTTCCTGGAGTTTCCCGTCAATGAGCCTTTGTATTGCCTCAGTGAATGTGGCGTGACGATTTTCTTTGAAAGCATCAGGATCTCAGAGTCAGCTCAATGTAAAAAAAATTCTCGTTATCATAGTAGTGGAGTTCGAAGTAGTCGAGGATGAGGATAACGATATATGATAACGGGGATATAAACATGAAGCTCAGGGAAGCAACTGTCCTAAAAAAATTCCCTAAAAAGATAAAAAATATCTTACATTACTTCGAGATCTTCGTATCTGTACTTTGTACTTCGTTACTTTATCTATTTCTAGTGTCAGAAGGTGAAACAGAATAGAAATCTCAAAGGCGAATGCCTTTGTAACATGCTATTTATCTACTAATAAGTAGTAATTAGATAACAGCTTTCCCTGCGGTAAGCAAGAGTGCAAATTGACAATCATGTTTGTTATAGCGGCCGGAGGAATGCTGGTGTAATAACAGTCGTGTACTCTTGCATATACTATTTTCGCGTCAAATTGGACACTTTTCAAACCAAGTTGGTCACTTCACGTCACGTTGACACTTTTCAAGTCAAATAGGACACTTTCTGCATAAAATTTGAAAGTGTCCTATTTGACTCTTCTATGCTAACCTAAGACTCTTCAAATGAAATCGCACTCTTTCAAATCTAAACGCGCTTAAAGAAAGGGAAAATTTGAGTATCACCTTCTTTGACGTTTTAATTTACTCCCCAATATGAGAACACATAGCTTGATATTTTAAAACAACTTTATTTTTTGAAGAAAACAATGATTTAAACATGGCTCAAAGAGCAGGAAGGCGGCCATTTTTTATCGTCAAAACAGAGATTGCGCCATGTCCCCGTCCGGTACTTCGCGATTTTTATTCGACTGATAGCAAAATTTCTGTTTGCATGGAGTTTCACTCTTGCAAACGGTGCATCAAAAACAGTTGTAAAAGACACACATATCCAGTCTTTCTTGCTGTATGTAAGCAGCATTTACACTATCAATCTCAGATAAGCATAGCGACTTACTTTCCGAGTGCATGGCGCGATCCATTCGTTTAACGCATTACACGATTGCTTTGCTGCGCTTTAAAACAACGTTTATTTTATTTTATAGCCCGTTAACAAGCGAAGAAGGGTCGTAGAGGCTGCTAGTAGGCGAGGCGGGCGAGTAAGCGAGAACAGTGTGCAAGAAGAGGAATCGTATTTAGCAGCTTGAAAGGCCACGTTACTTTCCTTTAAGAAGCACAGGATTGGAAACATTGTAATTTTGTTCAACAATTTTTAAAAAAGGACTCCCCCTGCGATTTCGCCTGACACAACCTAACCCGATGTGTGATACCGCGGAGCAGCAAACAGCGAGGTGATACCAAGTAAGGGAGTCGTAAAAGAAGCCTACCAATACTGATCTCACTTATCGAAAGCGGCTAATTGAACATTGCATAATGGAATATAGTGAATGCCAATTAGCGGTCTAATTTTGTGCTAGGAAATTTGCAAGATCAATTTGAAAAAGAGAAGAAGTTCTCCACTGGAAAAAAGAAGAATTTAGTCGGTTCCACAGGGGGACAACTCTACCCAGGAAACTTCCTTGAAAAGGCCGAGTGTTGGTTTTTTCTGGCCTAATTCGGTATACATAACCACGAATGGTACCAATAGCTTGAAATAATTCAAAGAGATCGGTCAATATAATAGATATTTCTCTTGAGATGAATGTGTACATCAATCCAAAATCAGCTACTATTCGTCGGTGCTTAAGAGTGGGGGCGTCTAACTTTTTAAGGCGTCGCTCACAAGAAATTTTAATACTTCCGATAGGAGCAGAACAACCGTACGTAAAAAGTTTTGGACACCTTTCTTCAATTCAGTGCCTGATCGGCAATAAGGCGCCCATACAGGTGAGCTGTACTCAAGTATGGGCGGGCGTACATTGTGAAAAATCGAAAGAGAACAGTAATATCACGAGTTTTGAACGCTTTTAGAATGAAATTTGCAATCAAATTTACTCAGGAAACATTGCGGTCTATATGACATTTGAAGATCAGCTTGTCTGATTAGTAAACTCCAAGATCGCGTACTTCGTGAGTGATCGCTAAAGGATTTCCATCAATTTTAAAAGTGTGAGATGGGTGATTTTTTCCAACCAACATAACTGCCGTTTTTTGAACCGAGATGTCGAATTCCGAGACCCAATTAACTAATGTATCAATAGATCCTTGAAGTCTGCCACAATTGTTAATAGTGAAAACTTTGGCGTCATCGGCAAACAAGTTGCAGGAACAGCCTTCAGGTAGCGCATCGAAAATGCCATTTATATACAACAACAAAAAGTAGTGGGCCGAGACAGGTTCCCTGAGGAACCCCACTCGGGGTGATATAACACTGAGACTTGTAATTATTTATGACGACTATTTGGACTCAATTTGCTGGAAAAGATTTTATGAATTCGTGAAGTTGGCTTTCAATACCATAGGCAAAAAGTTTTTTTAGCGAAAGCGAAATCTGAACGGAGTCAAAAGCCTTAACCAAATCCAAAAAACAAACTGAGGCATAATTACGATTATCAATCTCTCTTTGTCATAGTGGGACCGTAGATATGAGGGCAGAAACAGTTGATCGGAATGAAAGGAACGCATGTTGGCTTGGGTGAATTAAATCGGTAACCTTGAGGAAATGCGTAATTTCTTGACAAATAATGCGTTCCAACACTTTACTAGTTGAACAAGTCAAACAGATTGGTTTGTATCTTGCAGCGGAGTTTTTTGATGCTTTCTTAAAAATCGGACGAACTAGTCCAGCCTTCCACAGTTGTGGCACTTGGCCTTGAAGTAATATTCTATTAGACATAATGGTTAGGGGGGGACGTAAGCTCTAATGCCCGTTCTTAAGGAAGATATGAGGTTGTCATCAGGAGACGTGGAGACTGTATTTGGAAGTTTACGGAGAGCGCTGTAAGTAACGTTACTCGATATATCAATCCAGTATAGCTCTGCACTAGTCCTGAGCGGTAAGGTGTAGCTGCTCTGAGTAGGTTTCTTGTATGTTGATTGAAAGTATTTCGCAAATTCCTCAGCTTTGACCCAATCATCCTTAAGAACACGACCATCCGCCGCAATCAGACTAGGAATAGATTCGCAAAGTTTTAATTTTTTCTGCAAAAGCTGTAAAATCTCTTATTATTTTTGTGGAGAGCAATTTTCTTTTCTTTTTAAATCTCGAAACTTTGCGAATCTATTCCTAGTCTGATTGCGGCGACCATCAGTGTACGCTTTAGCTTGCGCGAGTACTTCATAGCCCTTCTATGGGTGGATGGTTTTGAACTCAAGAGGTCAATTTTGGATTTGAGGAGACGTATTTTCTTTGGATATTTTCAAGGTCCTCAACATGCAGCGAAATGGAGACATGCTGTTCAATCAACTTCTGACACGTATGCGCATAGTAGGAATAGAAGCCCTCAACAGTATGTCAGAAATTGTTTATGTGGAGCCAGTTTATTTGAGAAAGAGCGGAAATGATTTGTTCGATGTTGGCCTTCTTGAAGTTTCTAAAGTGCCTGTGGAAGCATGGAGGGAGTGGGGGTGGTTGAACGTTGCGTAGAAGCTTGAAAACAACACTTTTGTGGTCTGACGTGCTAAATGGTGGCCCAACAGTAATGCATTGAATCAGTAGAGGGTTTGAGGTCAAAACGATATTCAAGATATTTAGCCTGTGCTCCTTCACAACTTGACACGGGTTACAGTTTCGAGCAAACTCAAGTAAAACTCTGGAGCAGTAAGTTGCTCCACATTCTCTGATTCACGAATTATCCCAATCTATGAGAGGAAGGTTGAAATAGCCAGCTATACCTATATGACTATCCCAGCCTCTGCAGGAGCAGGAATCACGCCTATATTCAATAAGATTTGTGAAAGTCTGAGAGTCGTAATAAGGGGACCGGTATACAAGAATAAGAAGGATTTTGAGGTCGCATTTGTAGATGTGCAAGACGATTGTTTGCACCTGGCCATCGAAATCAATACACGACTGTACATGACGTTGCATATCTTTAGGAATTATTGCAAGCACGCCTCAAGAATCAAGACTAAGGGTAGCGCTGTGTATTAAATTAGGCTTACACCAACTCTCGGTTATAAGGAGGAAGCAATGGTTTATGTTTTAGGAGAAAATTAAGGTTGGGGCCTTTACTAACAATAGAACGCGCATTTGCTAGAAAAAAATAGTCCTTAATGGAACTTAGAGAGGGAGTTTCGTTTTTGTGAGGATTGACATGCAACAGGCCAGTTGACGTCTTTCCTAGGCATTGCTTTTATAGGACTGCGAAATTTTTGTATCAACATGAGCACCAGCTTAAAACGGGTGCGGGTGTTCTGATACTGAAGAATAAGTGGTTTGGCTTGAACCTGGAGCACTTTCGTTGCGCCCTGAAGCAGGAAGCTCGGAATTTAAGTTTGTGAACAGCTATATCAACATATGCGAGTTTACCTTCTTGACTATTTAGCTCGCCCGCTTGAATGCGAAGAGCACGGTCGTACTCAATTTTCTCCCTCGTTTGGTCTGGGGATGCGTACGAATGGACATAGCATTGTCTAAGAGACTTACGCCCTAAGAGCGCGAACAGCAATTTATCCCTTAGTTGCTGACTAGCTAGACCTATTTTTATAATCCTGGGTCTCGATTTGTCTCGATTCTGACGACCTTAGGATGCCTGCGTATATTTACCTACCGGCATCAAATTCTGCCATAAGATCGTCTTCCCCTGACGAGACAATGACTTCCTCAAGTGCTGCAGTGTCAAATGCATGAGTCTCGACATCGGTGTCTTTTTCACCTATGCCGACCCATGTAATTTGACATCATAATCACTTAACTGCCACCCTGATCGATCAAATCTGAGAGAAAACTGTATCGATTGATGTTAATTAATATCGATTGATGTTAATTGCCTGATCTATCTATGACACCTCCTCTGATATTGAGCAAACGTAGTGATCACTTTTACTTTTACTGATCCCTCTAGTTTCCCCTTCATTGGTGCCCCCTGGCGGAGTGGCGTTCTACCCCCGTCCTTTAAAGAGAGGCGTGGCAAATGTCTGCGTCTCCACTATCTCGTAAGGCAGCCAATGGATTCTCGAGCAAGTCAAGGGGTTGGGGGGGGGGGAGGTGGGCGGGCCACGGGATGAGGGGTTAGAATGCTCGACCCCCGTGCCCCCCCTTAAGGTCTTCGCACACTTTTGCGGCGGCCGCGTGCGCCGCTGATCGGCATGCTTCATCGAAAGGCTAGAGCGCAGACAGTTTGCCCGCGCCGCTGGAGCGGCGACGGCAATAATGATTCACATCGTTATAGCCGCTGCCGCTCCGGCGGCGTCGCCTGCGCCGCTCGCACGCCCCCCGACGGCGAGCTCTGCGTCCCGGAGCGAGTCATATAAGGAGAATTCCCACCCCCTCAATTAATGTGAAAATGTGTTCATTTTTTGCCAAGTCGTTAAACCCAAGGAGTAGGAGTCCTTGAAGTCACAA
>OX375870.1:23007565-23221465 GCA_947359475.1 Heligmosomoides polygyrus bakeri
CGCGATGCCTCTGCCCGCAAGCGGCTCGGAGCGCAGTGGAAGTGACGTTGCTTCATGCGAGGAACGTCGGGGGGTTTGGTTCATCTGCGCTGCTGCATTTTTGCATGTCAATGACTGGTTGAGATTTCTGGGATTCTGACGTCTATACCATTTTCAGATGTTTTCCTGCGCATTTTTCAGCTGTACGCTGTGAAGAGTACCTTTCCTGCGACTTGTTTATTACTGGCCGGTCTTTTAATCCCAACGTCTTCGTCAACTTCAAGTTGACGTGCTTCGAAGTTCGTTAGTATGCTGGCCATCCGTTCGGCCAGCTTGATTTCTTCCCTCGAAGGTTCTTGTCTAAAGGTGGGCCACACCTCGGCGGGAGCAGGTATATCACCACTCGAGCATCGACAGGCATTGTTGGTGTCACGTTTTAGAAACCTTCACCAGACCTATGATTTCCGGGTGACAGGCAAAGATGAAGGAAAGAGTGTATCGATGCTGTTTAGGTTAATTTGCGGGATCCACAGACCTCGTTTCTCATTTGAACCACCTCCGACGTCACATGCTGGTCTCTTTTGAAAATCCGAGCAGGACGGTTTTTCCCAGGTCATTGGCCAATGTTTGGAAAGAGACTGGGAGGATACTATAGCCTTTATACGTTGCCCATATTGTGCCCAGTGCTGCTTCATGCACTTCGCACCTGTGTATCACTGGTGTTGAACATTAATAATACATAATCATGTTGAATACCACAGCATGCAGCTGAAAATGCGCAGAAAACGTCTGAAAATGGTATAGACGTCAGAAACCCCCAAATCTCAACAAGTCAGTTGAAATGCAAAAAATGCAAGCAGCACGGAAGAATCAAACCCCCTACCTTCCTAGCATGAAGCAGCGTCACTTCCACTGCGCTCCGATCCGCTTACCGGCAGAGGCATCACGGGCGTACAAGACCCCAAACTCGTGATGCGCCGTATTCCATTGTCACTTCAAGAACCTCTACTCATTGGGTTTTAACGAATTGGCAAAAAATAAACACATTTTTATACTAATTGAGGGGTGGGGATTCTCCATATATGACCCGCACTCCCCGTTCAGACATACGCTCCAGACTCTTCCCTTGTTAGTCCTCCATACTGGCTTCTTACTCGTGCCCGTAGTACTCCTTACTGTTCCCTCCTTAGTCCCACCTTACTGGGCCCTCCTTAAAATTAGACCCCCATACCTTCCCTACCGATCCGCCCTTACTACCCCCCCCCCCCCCCCGCCCTTCATTGGTATCACTGGTACTGCTTCCTCATTACCGCCACCCCATCCCCCTTACTGTGATACTGGTCCTCCAGTATTGCCCCCCCCCCCACTGGTACTGGTATCGATGTCGATTGATCATTTGATCAATGTCGATTGATGGTGATCGACACTTCAAGAATAAACTTCAGAATCGTGTTAAGCACGCTGGCTTGATACGTTGCACCTGGACTTAAAGGAAGCTGGTATCCACCCCGATCAAGCATTTGGTCGTGCGAAGTGGCGTCACCACACCAGAAGAGCGGACCGTTAAGGCCGCCACAGACTTCTGCGGCGCCGCTCGGCGGCGCCGCTCAGCGGTGCCGCTGGGCGACGCCGCCGGTGCCGCCGCTCAGCGGCTTGACTCATCATCAGTGGGAGCGGTGACGGCGAGGTACTGTACTGTTTCTAGTGGGGACCGACTGGTGCTTAACAATAACGCGCCCCGATGACGATCGCGCGCCCGCATCGACCGTCTCCGCTCTGGATCCCGCCGCGAAAGGGCAGAGCGCAGAGCGCAGAGCGCAGACAGACAGACGCTGGAGCGGCGCCGCCGGGTGGAATGATTCAAGTCATTTCCGCCAGCGACGCCGCCGGTGCCGCTGGGCGGCGCCGGCCGGCCAGCGACGCCGCTCAGCGGCGCCGCTGGAGGCGAGCTCTGCGTCTCTGCCCTATGGTTAAGCATAGGGCAGGCGGCGCCGCAGAAGTCTGTGGCGGCCTTTAGGCCGGGGGCATACTTCCATCGCCGCGATGCCATCGCGGCGCTCAGTTCATGGCCATTCCGCCGCACGCGGAAGAACAGTCAAAGAAAACTTCGCCGCGGCCGCCGCAACAGTGGCGGTCGGCATGCGCGATGGCTTCCCGCGCCCATCGCGGGCATGGCATACTTCTTCGCGCCGCGCGCGGTGTTTAGCGCTGGTCCTGGACGGATCGCCGTCGCGCTCCCTTGCAGAGCGATGGGCGATACGACGAGCACAGAGAAATTCAAATTCTTTCGCGTCGCTCTGCAAAGCTCATCGCCGCGATTCGATCGCGGCGACGGGAAGTATGCACGAGGCCTAAAGCGGGACAAACGCTGAAGAAGGAGATGTGACCCCGCATTACGCCGACAGATTCGAACTGCCATAAAAACCTACGGATAGAACGAAAAATCAGGAATAGTTTCCGGATAACCTACATACTGTTTCGCAGCGTTGGGATACCTGCTGTGTTGTACAAAATAGAACAACTCAAGTGTAGATTTAGTTCCTTCTTCTTTGTTCGTTGCCAGCTTTTCCGCCACACGGCAATCGTAGGCATCATTATCAGTTCTTCGTGTTTTAACTTGTCATGAGTTGTTCGTCTCTGCCCTGAGTATCACTGTACTCTGGCGTTCCTCACCTGCTGGTGTACATATTTTTTATGTGACTCGTTGCAAACAAAACTCGTATATTTATTTCCTTGAATTACAAAATATATTACACAGTGAAATTCAAAAAAAGCATTCAGGAGAAATGCGCCTTGAAATAATTTTAGAACAGTGGACACGAACGACAGAGTAGTTGTGAAGCAAGCTTGCGCAACGTTGCAAAGGGTACCACGTTAGGAGGACCGTATGCATGGTTGATGCCAAACCGACTGCTCATTTCTTGTGCTCTTGAGATGGACAAGGACAAATAGGGTGCTGTGTACATATGTAGGGATGAAAGCATGACGGCCAGCCTTAATCGCAGAGGATTGTCATCTCTACATGGACAATGTTGTCTCCTGACTGCATCGGCAGGTCGACATCTAGGCACATAAAAGCTTCTTCTCCTTTTAAATCTTGGAGATCTCAAAAAGTAGAGGATTTTAGGGTGTCGAGGTTAAACGCATTTAGAAGCCCAAAGTTTAGAATAGGCTCCTCAGCCCTTTCATGTTTTGTTCATACGAAAAAATCAGAATATGACTAGAATAAGTATTGGACATTGGATAGAACTAAGCATGTTCGAATCATCCGGAGGCAGAATTCATACTACCCTGGACATAAGCCTCGAAAGCACTGAAAGCTTAGCCACCCATCGTGGAATTACTTTGCCAAACAACCGTATCTGGTAACGACTTCTAGGAGCTCATTCAACACTTGCTGCAGCACGCGACATACTCTGTGCTTCGTCAATCGAGAAGGACAATACGCAGATTATCTAATAGAAATTCAGAAGATTCAGAAGCGCACTGCCACAGTGCAGGCGCTCTGTCGCCGATATGCGTGCAGCCCTGATATCGCACAATTACACGTTTTGCTTGTTCTCCTGTAGGTCGATAGCCGTAAGCCATTCAGTGATGCGATTCGTAAGCGTGTCATAGCATCCGCCGTGCGCGGCACCGGGCGTCGTCGCGCTGGCCGGTGTCGGTTCGTCGACGACGCCGATGACGCCGCCACCGCCGCCGGCGAAGGCTGACATCGGAGCCTCGCGCGAGGATAAACACGTCCGTTCCTGTGTCATCTCCGTCACAAGATCTGAACAAAACATCGAATTATGCTCACAGCCATCTCGTCTTCATCTCTTGTCTCAACACCACCCCCCCCCCCCCCCCCCCCCCCGGGACACACTTCCGTCTGCTACTCAACAAAAAAACAGACCTTTGAGCCGCTAAATCTCAAACGGCAACATTCGCCGTTTCCGCACTCCCTCCAAAGCATCGAAGGTTCCGATTTTGACATACCATTCCCACATCTAGCTGAATGCTTTTCTAACCGAGCCGGATATTTGAAATCAAAATGAACATATTACAGCCCAAACCAAACTCCTTCTAAAAAGGTCAAAACGAGCGTTCGGTTTACAAGTATAACTTTCCTTCAGAACCTATAATTCTCCTACCCCCTTAAAATGTGTACACATTATTTGGAATTTCACTAAAAATTTAGGAAACGGTTTTAGTTTTAGTTTTTTAAGTGCAAGAACGCACCATTTTTAGGGAATTATAAGGAGAGATCGCTACAGACACAAAATAAACTGGAAGTCGTTTTCTGACTGAAAGAAAAAATATTGTATAAAAATTCAAATACTTTTGGGACAAGCGAATTATAAATCTTCAAAGAAAGTTACAGCAAAGTTTGTCAAGCAAAAACTTATTTTGAGCTTCTTCAAGAGTGTCTAGTTGAATTTGCAACGAACTTTTTCATCTGCTTTAAATTTGAAGTCGCTCAGTTGTATGTCAAAGATGCTTTGAAAAGGGTACAGTTTGACATGAAAATGGCACGTTATGACTGCGTATAACGAGCGAGTCGCATACGTCACATAAACTGGAAGCTCTTTTGGATTGGTATTGTTCTTCTAGTTGAGAAAGTGCTACGTTAAGGGCAAAATAGAGTTTCGAGCACAAAGGACAAGGTCGGCATTCAATGGGATATCGAGAAGGCAATTTGATATATGGGTGAACTCGTTGTTTGAAACTTTATAAAAATAACTACTATAAAATAATAACTTAACTTTATAAAAATTTTATTTTTGAACAAACATAGTGATTTAGAGCCTGTTTTAAAAAGCAGGAAGGCGACCATTTTTAGTAAAAGAAGAGACTGTGCTATGATCTCGTCAAAAATGTCGCGATTTTTTTTGTTGTTGATTGCACGGAGTTTTACACAAACAAAACAACAAAAACAGCTGTAAAGAGCACACATATTCTCACTTTAACGGTTAATGTATGTGGTATTTACAATATCAATAAAATAAAAATTGCAACACACTTTTCGAGTTCATGCCGCAATTCTGATCTTTTAATGCGCTTGTTGGGGCAGATAAACTTAAAAAATCAAACGATGTAATACCAAATTTTCCCTGAACAAACTCGCTTTGACTTCAAAAGTCTTAGGCTAGCTTAGAAGAGTGTACAATTTGATGTGAAAAATAAGGAATGTTTACGATCCCTGAGGGCTACCATAGATGGAGGACCTCAATCCCGGGCTCCCTGCCTTGCCGAGTTCCGAGCCCTATTCTGCGTCAGAGGAGGATAGCCCAAGACCCAAACATAGCGCAGAAGCTCCGGTTAATCCTCCACACGGATGATGCAGAAGTTCGGTTGAGAACCCTCCTTGTCCCTTTACCCAAAAAACTAAAATTTGATACGATACGCCCTCGTTTGTTCGACGTCCTCCCTCTGTGCTACTTTACATTCTGGGGTTTATTGAACGGAGCGATGCTTTGATCAGTTGCCGCCTCCTTATCACGGTTCCCCCTTATGTTTCACAACAAGTGAACATGTACCAAAGACTCCTAGAGAAGTTTTGCGTTGAAGGGGAGGATGCATAAACCAGCACCGGTTCTCGTGTGGCAGCTGAGATTGTCAAGACAGGTAGCTGTTGCAAGAGCTCCTCAATTCACATGAAATTAACTATGGCTGTTGCTCCGTGTCGGTAAACTTTTGAAAAGCACGAGGAGGAAGCCATCCAGCTATTTAGCGCACGTAGAGCACTTCAGTATTTAGTTGTTATCCTCAAATTTTATTTTGCGTTAGGCTTTTCCACATTGAAATAGAGATCCTTCAGTACATACAGCTGGTTGCAGTTGCTTAATCAACACTAATTGACGTTGGTGGTGCAGATTCATCGTAAAGAATAATGTGAGCCTTTGTGGTCGTTTGCTGTTTGTCTTCTTGGACGTGGGAAATTTTGGATGACGAACTTAACTGAAGACTCTCAGCTTCGTATTTTACAATGTGTCAGTCAACTTTGTGAAGCTTTGTTAGACTGTGTAAACATAGTACATTTTCGGGGCGAGCCGTGCAATCGGTTTCTGCGGGAGCTCTTTGAATTCGCACATATGCTATCTCTAACGCTGGCCGACTGTTTAATAACAAAACGTTTTTCTTCTTGCATGCGGAGTGGCGGGAAGGTTAGAAACGAAGAAAATTCCCAATTCCTGTGAAATCTGGGTTTCGTACCGACAGGGCAGCAGATATCATTTCGTTATACTCCCGTTTTGACTATCCAAGTGCTCAGGTGCCGTGAGTGGCTTTGGAATCACCAGCTCAATCCGTCAAGATAAACATGGCAAGGAACTGAGACCACTGAAATTCAATTTTTACCTGCTCCCGTTGTTTGGCTGCCAGAAATTCAATAACGTTAATACAACAAGGTGAGGTGGTGCCTCCGGCAGCATTCGACAGGATTCGAATCACATTTAAACTCTTCTCCTTTGAATATATATATATATATATATATATATATATATATACCAGTTTCACGTCAAATCTGACACTATTCTTCGGATCAAATTGGATGCTTCAGAAATAAAATTGGATCCTTTCAAGTCGAATTGGATACTTTTCCAAGCAAGTTTGAAGCTTTTAAAATCAAACCGAACATCTTCCAAGTTCAATCAAGTTTCCTCCGCATTAAAAACAGAGATTCTCTGAGACAGGTTGAATAATTTGTTGTTCAAGGAAAATTTTGTATGACTTGTGGGATTTTAATTCAGCTGCTTCAATAACCGCATGTACCGTTTCAAGTTTCTTAGAAATTTAACTTTTAAGAAAAAAATTAATTGAATTTTGTTACAAGCACAAGGAAGCAGAAATCATTCAATATATTGAAGGAAAAGCTTTTGCCATGAACTCGATTAGACCGACGCGATATTAATTTGACTGATAGAAAAATTATGTTTGCGCGAAGATACACATATGTAAACGGTACAACAAGGACAGTTATAGAAAACAGACGTCTGCTCAAATCGCAATTCTGTGCGATCTCTTCAGCCAAAACAGTAAATAACTGACAACTCCATACGCTTTAAAATGGATTTTGATTCACTACATTTCCATGAAAAGTAAGAATTTTATGAAACTTCAAACACTGTGTTCCCTATGGCAGGTGAATTAAAAATGTCAAAGGAAGTACTAAATTTTCATTGGACAGAAAATTATTCAGACAGTCTGAGAAAGTTCCTTGTGTAAGCAAGAAGAAGCTTCAAAAAAGTGTTTAATTTGATTTGAAAGGTGCCCAATTTGGTTTGAAAAGTGTTTAACTTGGAGTGAAAATGGAATAAGTGAGATGGCTACAATAGTTTTATGAACAAGACGAAGTTTTTTTCAAAGCAAAATTCAGCCATGCAAGTTTCCCCTAAATATTTTCACCTATTAACGAAATTCCCGATCTTGGAAAACAGTAGAGCTCGGAATGGTAGCGCAATTCCATCCGTGAAGAGCCCCAGTTATACGCGTAAATGTAAGGTCAAAATTTTCAAAAAATGGGAGGAAGAGTTCCAGTGAACCAAGGCTGTTTGACGGGGTAAAAATAAAAACAATGATAACTATACATCACCAATATATATGTAAAAATCGAAATTTTTTTTAATTCATAGAAAGGTAATGGAAACCTAGACAAAGGACGATTGCTTCAAATTTAAAAGCGATTTAAACTTTGGACAGAATACTGCGTTCATAATTTGGGGACGGACTTGCATTTTTCAAAAGTTTGAACCTCTTGTGCTGTTTATTCCTTCGTATTTTATCTCGGATACGTAAGAGTGCAGTAGGCTGAGGCGCCGGATGTCGCGCGCACTCCGGAATGAAGTTGGTTCTTTGTTCGGGCCCGGCCCAAGCCAACCAGGCTTTCTATCCTTCCGGTGTCGGCGAGTTGGTAACAGGCTTTTCTGGAATAGACAACGACCTGCCTGCCCACCGACTGGCCACAGCAAGTCTCTACAAGGGGCAAGCACGCGTTCAAATGCCCTCCAAGAGAAATAGAAAGTGGAAAAACAATGCGTGGCGTGTGCCAAGAAGTGATGGATTAACGCCGTCTGTTATCCTGTATCATTTGGCCTCTGTTCACTCCAACTCAGATGCTTGTTAACCTGACCAGGGAACTGTCTCAGGCGCATGTCTGAACGGCGTAAATGAATTCCACTATGAGAGTCTCCACCCTTCACATAGTAGAAAAGTGGGTACCATTTTTGCAATGTCCTTGAACCCAAGGAGCAAGGAACCCCTTAAAGTCCAGTATTGAGATGCACTGTCAGCACGCACCTAGCACGTTTCTGCGCACCCTACGTGGAGATAATGGAGGTGGTGAAAGATACCGGTGAAACCAGCTCGGTGGCTCAGCGGGAAGTGGCGGTGGTTCATAAATGCAGGGTCAAGTGTTCCACCCCAGCGCCCTGTTCGTGTTTGATTCCAGCGAAATTTCAAAATGGATATTATATTCGTGATCGGCGCCCCACTCCCTCCGACAAAGTTGGGGTTGGTTTACCCATGATAATCTCATAGTCAGGAGAGCAGAGACTCTTGTCACGACGAGCCGTCATAATCAACGTTTCAAAAGATATCTCTGCACCCCTATCTTCAATGAAAAATCTCTATATTAACCTTTTATTGGCCATCTCACCAGACGAGTTTCATGACCAACGAGCCGCCGTCTAGCGATACGCTAGAATTGACGGCGCCCTATAATCGCTGACCTGCTGGGATTACCCGTTCTCGAACACCTAACCCTGCGCCCAAGAACCACTGCCACTCCCCGCTGAGCCACCGAACTGCTTGAACCGGTATCTTTCACCACCTTCCTTATCTCCACGTAGGGCGCGCACAAAAACAAACGCACAAAAACGTGTTAGGTACGTGCTGCCAGTGCAACTCAATACTGGGCTTCCAGGGGTCCCTAACTCCTTGAGTTCAAGGACTTTACGAAAATGAAACCTACCTTCCTACTATATCAAGGGTGGAGATTCTCGTGGTGGTGTTCATTTTCGCTATTCAGACATACATCTGAGACAGTCCCCTGATGAGTCTAGTTAAGTGACTTGCGCCCTTTCTTCAATTGAGAGAAGATCGTTCAATTCGTCTAACCTGATAAGCTCTTCGTCCCTCTGAGTGAATTCGGTTTCACATCGAATGCATCTGGCAATGATGACTGCGAGCAGCTTTTCACATCAACATCGAGGCGGTCGGAGTTCTAAAAACACTGGAAGTAATATTCACCAAGTACTTCTTCACAAAACTCGGTATCCTTTTTAGTATGTCATTGCTTGTTCGCCGAACAATTTAGTAAGATGAATCGTTTTTATTCAGTGGATTGACGGGTCCCTGAAGTCATCCGCTAACGCTGCCTTTATTTGCTGAGTGATGCCTCGAAACGTTAGATTGCTCAATAAAACTGATGCACCTTACAAACCCGTTCAGCAGAAAAGCATTAACACACAAGAAGAAACTATCGAGCTGTCCACTTCATCTCCAAATCACAATGCTCGTGTGCTTCTCGCTTGAAAAAACACACCTGTACCTGAACATGTATTGACCAGTACGACGACAATAAGCTAGGCTTCGAGGCACTCTGGTGAATATTCAGAAGGTCTCCTTTTTGAATATACATGGTGCAGCGTGATTCATGAACACTGAAAATTCAGTATCAGTTCCATATCTTCCATACGTTTTTAGAAATCGTCGGCTTCGACCAATGCCATGCATGTAATGAGCGATTCTAGACTTTTTTTGGGGACTTGGAGTGATTTACAATCGCGTTAATGAATGCGACTTCTTCGACGGCCGTCGTCAAAATTCGTCACTGCTCGTTGGCGCATAAATTGAACGTTATAACTGGTATGAGGTGAGGTGTGATGAGAAGAGAGCGAGGAGGGAAACAGCCAACGAGCGTGAGATTGAGCGATGAAGCGAGATAGGAGGGCGTTTGGATTTCGGCTCTCCCGGAGATGTTGTGACCAGGCACGGCCGCCAGCGCCGTCGGCCACCATCACGGACCGAACATGAAAAAACATGGCTTGCGGAAAACAGAACTGCAAAAATTGCTTCCTGCATGCGACGAAAGACAAGCCGCTCCAAGACAAAGCGCCGGAGAAGGCAGAAGCCTGGCTGGTCAGCCATAACAAGCGCAGCCCACGCGCGCAAAAGGCAACACAACAACCCGATTTCGCTGAGCTTTGATGCCGGCATTGTCGATCCGCGCGGTGCTTGTGGAGCAGTCGGTAAGGAGCGTCGTTGGCGTGCGTAGCCGTTCGTATCACGTACTCCACTATTAAAGGCTTGATTTGGCCAATAAGGGAAGGGGTTGCATCCCTCTCTCGCTGCAACTCCAGGTTTCTGGTTTTTACCCTCTCTGAGCGACACCCTCTTGTTTTCTCCTATCGAGTAATTGGGCACAATTGATCAGAAAGAGAGAATATTCGAAGAAATCAGACATCAAAAGTTCAGTTTAAGCACAGGACACTAATCGTTTGTGCTGAGTTGCATGAAGAAGTAGCGATTCTACTTCAGATGTTGATAAGTTCCCCGTCTTTTTATAATTAAATTCCTACATAGCTCAATAAAAATGTGCGCAGAAGACTGTTAAATTTTAAACTGTCCTGTTTTATGAAATCTGTTTTCAAAAACGGGCATTTTCAAAATCTTCTTCGTTTTCTCAATTCTACACGGAATCATGAATTGGTTCAAAGCTGTTTGTGAAAATGGGACACTAACATCGTCTTTGGCTGCACGCACAACTTACAACCCATTGCATATATGTGGACTATAGGAAAAAATATGAATTCAATGTGCGATGTTGCATAACCGATAAGAGAATGAGTGGAGTATTCATAAAAATAGCACATAGCATCTTTCCAGAACCCACGTTCAAGACAACCTCAACGAGTTCGTACCCGAGTCAGTCCAAACAGGAGCTAGCAGAGAAGAAAATGAGGGTGCGCAGCAAGTACTGTCGACGGTATACAGTAAAAGTTCCTCAAACGTACTTTTCTAAGCTGAAGGGAATTTTTTTCTGCCATCTTCGCAGAGGTGGAAGTGAAGGCAGAAACCAGCAAGGAAACTGCTGTTTAGCGGCGCGAACGAAAGGGAGCAGTCTATGGAAATCCCCAGAATGCTTGTCACGCACGAGTACAGACTAGGTGCTCAAAGCGGCGAAAGGCGGGAAGGGACGAGGCCCGCCGTTTCGTTTGCCACATCACTTTTGAAGGATGAAGAATCTACCACTGTGTAGGTGAGACTGACCGTAACTAACGATTGAGCATTATTTGGAAGCTACCGCGTATAGCGCGCGGGTGTTCCACTAGGATGCATCATGAGCGGCTATCACTAAGTTGATAAGCCATCGCTCAGGTTCGAGAAATACTAAGGTGGATATGTCCTCGTCAACACCGCTCAAGCCGTCCTTGAAAATATGTACAGTGAGAGTAGCAAGTACTAGCCATGGTTTACAAGAGAAACTTTTAGAGGATAGACCTGAGCGGTCAAGTAGCAACTTTTTAGGAGACATATGCTTTCTATTTATTATTCTTTTTATTTATTCTTATTTAGAAGTATTGAATGGCAAAGGAGATGTTGCTGAACATTTTTTTTTAAGATTTAAAGGAATAGATCGGGCACTGCAAGCCTAGAAGCACGGAAGACCATGATTTTTTGAGTATTACACTTACAGTTTTTGAGTATTACACTTACAGTGGCGTCCAAAAGTTTGTGAACGCTTGCATTTTTCGACATAACTTGCTTCAAAAAGGTCCAGGTAGAGTGAAATTTGGATATGTGGTAGCAAATTAGATCGCAATGACGATCCCTTGATCTACGTTCGTTATTATCGATTTTTTGCAAGTGCAAAGTCAGACGTGCGCGCAACGGTCAAAGGTGAGCTGCTAAAGCATTGAGCGTAGTTATCAATACATTTTCTTACGAAGCCAATCTAGTAGCGTTTTGATATACTGTGGTCTTTAGCAAACTCCTCGTTATGCCGAGAGGAAAGAATATCCCTGCTGAAGAGGCAATTTTTCGACTCGTCCAGAAAAAAGTCTCTTATCGACAGGTAGGACTGCTTTTCGGATGCGGGATTTCGACAGTTGCTGCCATAGTCAGAAGAATGAAACATTCCGGAACAGCAGAAGATGCTCCGAAGTCAGGCAGACCACGTATTACCACCTCTAGAGATGATTCTGTCATCCAGAGGATGTCGAGGCGTAACCCGTCGCTGACTGCCGTCGATATAAAAAAAGTCCGTAGCCACTCACCATAGCCTAGATGTGAGCGTGAGCACGGTAAAACGTCGACTGAGATGTGCTTGACTCTATGGACGACGCCCCGTTAAGGAAGCCTTCATCAGCGAGAAGAATAGGAAAGCTAGACTCCAGTTTGCCAAGGAGCATCTGAGCTGGACGATAGACGATTAGAAAAAAGTGCTTTTCAGTGACGAGAGCAAGTTTAACCTATTTGGATCCGATGGACCACACTACGTTAGACGTCCAAAAGGCGCGAGGTACGACAGAATGTATCAACTACCAACTACTAAACATGGCGGAGCAAACGTTATGGTTTGGGGATGCTTCAGTGCACACGGAACAGGCCCTATTCACCACATCCAAGGAGTTATGGACTCCAAACGCTACCAGGAGATTTTGAACAATGTTATGCTTCCATACGCTAAAAATACCTTCCAAACGCCGTGGATTTTCCAACAGGACAACGACCCGAAACATGTTTCGAAGACGGTGAAGGAGTGGTTCAGTGCAAGTGGAATTCACCTGATGTCGTGGCCTTCTCAGTCACCGGACCTGAACCCAATCGAACACCTTTGGGAACACCTTGCTAGAAGTTTAGCAGGTCTCACAGCAAGAAACAAGGCCGAAAAGTTTGAACAATTAAGGCAGAAATGGGAAGATATCGGACCCGACGTGATCAACAAGCTTCTAGAGTCCATGCCAAGGAGATGTGAAGCTGTAATTTACCCAAAAGGTTTTGCAACTCGCTACTAGTACAGCTACATTGTTTCTGTGTACAACTTGCCTGCATTTGGTAATAAAGAATGTTGCCGAAGTGTTGTAACCTATATGGTAGATTTCACGGTTTTTCCGTTTTAATACTTGAAATATGGAGAGGACTAATATAGAACAGCAGTGATGATGCGATATAAGAATGTTTGTTATTTGTCACAACATATCCAAATTTCACGTTTCTAAAGCTGATTTGAAGGGAGTTCTGGCGCAAAATGCAAGCGTTCACAAACTTTTGGACGCCACTGTATCTCGCGCGAAAGCAACCCGTACAGCACGATACCTTTCCTGGAACCGGGCACGTGCAGGACACACCGATAGGTAACAGTTCTTGTAATGGATGAAGGATAAAAAGCCACTCAAAGTGATTGACTAACGCCGAGCCTTATCCTCTATTCTTCATGCGGAACGCAAACCACAACTGAAGCGTTTACCAGCAAATTTCGCTGCTGTAATTCTAAGACATTCTCTCAGCTACACACACTGTGAGTATCGTGAGATGCAAAAAGAACGTCAGCGGTCAAATTCAAGTACTGTGTCAGTAAAAAATGCAAGGATACAGTTTAGCACCTGCACATGCATATGCATTCATTGTATCACCGTACTTCTTTCACGTGCAGCGACTACTGATGGAACCGTATTTCGCATCATATCCCATCATTCTCCATCTTCTGCTTTTTGTTCCGCCTGATGGCGTTCACGAGCTGTTCGCGCTGGATGGCAGTTTCTATTATGTACGTTTCCGGGAATCGAATGAGGCGAACCCGTTCCAATTTTACAGGTTATTATGAACACTTTTTGGCCGCTTATTTCGGCTACCCAACAACTTTCGTTATCCAGCACATATATTAGGTTGTTCCACAAGTCCTCGCCGTTTTTTTTCAACGATTCATCGCGGATTTCGCTGGCGGTGTCTTACATAGTGCTATAGAGCGTTCGAAAGAGAATGATTTGCTCTATGAGCGATTGTTCCGTTTTTTTTTTCATCCTGAATTTTGTCAAATTTTAGGTCGTTAAAGTGAAAAGCGAAAAAGTGGCCATCTGCGAAGTCCAGCGAATGGAATTTTCGCGCAGTTTTTCATAGCATTTGAAAGACAATACTCTGTGCTACAATAATACGTGTTAAAGCTATTTGCTCATTTGTCCTTTATTGATTTTTAGGTTATCAAATTGGGACGTCCTACTTCTCCGTCCGAATCTTTACCGACAGCTCCTGCTCTGGGGTGGACTTTTTTGATGGTGTTATATGTCGTTCGGAAGAGGGTGCCTTGCTCAATAAGAACTTGTGTCGCGTTTATTAGCTCTGCCGATTTCTGTCGAATATCAACAACTGAACAAGGAGAAGGAGTTGTTGGTAAAGATGATTTTTCTCTTTTTGGAATTTTGTTGATATCCAACAGAAATCAGCTTAAGCCAATAAAAGCGACACAAATTCTTATTGAGCAAGACATCCTCTTCCGAACAGCATATGGCCCTGTTTAGTGTGCGCGCAACGCGCGACACGATGCAATGTGCAGTGGCCGAATTGATCAATCGCGTCGCTCGATCAATTTGGCCACTACACATGCATCGCGTCGCGCGTCGCGTGCACACTAAACAAGGCCTATGACACCAAGCAAAAAAGTCCACCCCAGAGCAGGAGGTGTCGATGAAAATTCGGACGGAATTCGGACGGAAAAGTAGGACGTCCCAATTTGATGGCCTAAAAATCAATAAAGGACAAATGGGCAAATAGCGCCAACACGTAGTTTTGTAGCACAGAACATTGGCTTCCAAATTCTATAAAAAGCTGCGCAAAAAATTCCAAACCTAAGCGAGAGAAGCAATTGCGCAGATTGTCGCTTTTTCACTTTTCACTTCAACGACCTAAAAATTGACAAAATTCAGGAGGAAAAAAATGTGTTCTGATAGAGCAAATCGTTCCCTTTTGAATGCTGTATAGCGCTATGCAAGAGACCGCCGGCGAAATCCGCATTGAATCGTTGAACAAAAAACGGCGGGGACTTATGGAACAACCTAATTTAAAGCAGCGTTTTTCCTTCCCATGCAGGTCTTTATCAATTCACTGATGCTTATAAAAACAATAGTGACGAAAAATGTGCTGCCACACTGTCATAGAAGTCGTGCTAAGTCTCATTGTAGCATAAAAAAATGAAATACATGTAATCATATAAATACACCATTTCTACATTAAACTGTACCCTTCTTATATTAAGCACGGCAGTTTTCATTTTAAACCAGACACCTTTTGAGCAAAACAATACGCATCAGAAAATGTGACTTAGGACAAAGATACTATCCTCCTATGTATATACTATAGTAGTAAGAAAGCAGGTCAAACTACTGCTGAAAATTGAGACCCAGAACGTGGATGAATGCGTAGCCGAAGGCAGCGCAGGTGTCCCCAGCTTTCTTTGCTGGCCTGAGCCAGTCCACGGCTGAAAATATGAGGATTTCGGCAGTTAGAAAAGATTAGAATCCCAGCGCGAAAAATTGGTCTGATCGAAATTCCCGCATGCTGGTTGATTGCCTGATCGAGGCTTCTGGTGAAGACCTTCCGTGGGTCACTATAATCCCACAACTCCCACCCCGGGTTTGAGAGAAAACCGATAGCACCGCTCAAAAGATCGAATATACTTCCACACAATCAATATTGATCGATATTATCGATGAGCAGTGCTATCGGTTTTTTCTCAGACTTAACCGATCGGGGTGGGAGTTACGTGAATATGATGGATAACGGAAGGGCTTTATGGCAATCAATATCGATCGATATTATCGATCTTTAGGGCAGAGTTATGGCCTCCGCTCAGACTTAACCGATAGGTGTTGCGTAATTACGATGGCCGAATGAAGGGCTTCACAGCAGAGAGAGTTTCGAAAAGGCAATCAACAGCATGGAGAGATTTCGAGCAGACTTATTCCGCGTGCTGCGTTGCTATGCTTTTCTACCTGTCCTCCAATTTCTAGCAGTGGACTAGGACAGGCCAGCGAAGAAAGTTGAAGGGACCTGCGCTGGCTTCAGCTAGGTATCCAACTACGTCCCGAGTCTCAATTTTCAGCAGTGGTTTGACTAGATTTCTTGGTGGATACACAGTAGGATAGATTGCGCACGACATCGCTGATGAACACTGAATGTCGAGGCCTTTGTGGGTAGTGAAATCAAAAGGGTGCGGACTGAAAACCATCATTCTTTGACACAAGTTGCTCAAATCTACGCACCTGGATGTCCTTCAGCCTTGGATCGACTTAAACAATAGCTGTAGTTCAGATTTCATGTTGAAGAGGCGACAAGTGTCTTCGCATTTATATAGAGCTTATTCGATCTAAACTTAAAACCAAAATTCTGAGAAATTCCTGAATTTTAACCTGTTATGCACAACTTTTGATAGTTCGAATTATGAAATCAGTGTAGCTTCATGGAATCATATCTGCCTTCATCAATCAAAACGTATGCTCAGGAAAGGTTACAATCATGGGTACCAAAATATAGTTGGTTCATGAATTATCATCGTCCACCTTGCGGTTTTCCGCTCACCATTCTTTTAAGATTCTTTTGCAATGAGCGGCGCAACACGTCAGGGCTCTCTAAATATCTCGTGTTCTGACTGCCTCGATATCTACAACGACTAGTTAGAGCATCATGTTCAGGGTAACCAGTGAGAAGGGATGAACTGCAGAGCCTGCGAAAGAAATAGCCAAACATTCCAGATGAGGTGCGTGGTGCGAAAGTGATTTGTTTGCCCTGCGAAGAGTTTTGCAGACGCGGAAATGCAACAAGGTTTCGAAAGGGAATGGATGAGAACTATACATTGGATCCGATCGGAAATCTTCGGATAACTGGATGATTCGGATAACGACAATTTCGCGGACCCCGGATTTTTGAGTGATTCGATTGTCGGGAATTTCGCGGACACCTGATTTTTGAATGATTCGGTTGGGTTATCCGAATCGGATATCCGAAAATGATTCATTCGGATCCAATGTATAATGAGCACCACAACACTCTCTACATACTACATGCTGCAAAGACTGACCACTCTCGAATCGACACACCCCCAGGCAAGCACGAGGCCCACCGTCGTGGTTACGGGTGACAGTTCTCCACAAGAAGTCTGACGCGATGGAGAGGAAAACTAAGAAAAAATAAAAAATCGAAATAAAACAATGAAGAGCGCCGATCAATAACATGAGGAAATGACGGTGGCTATGGGCTTATCAATTTATGAGACAAATGGAGAGATCGCTATGGATTTGTGCGACATATGGCTACCGGTCACAGCCTGTCGTTCCATAATTAGCCTAAGTACGTCCGTAGCTCTTCATTTCCGACTCAACCAACCCTCTTATTGATTTCAGGTCCTTAATCGCCGACTTGTCTAGGAAATGTAACAATGTGTTGCAGATGTGCTGAAGAGCTTATGGTCAGAAGCGTCGTCAATAATCGCTGACTTGAGCATTGTACAAGAAGAGTGGAACTAACCAAATTTCAATGTTAGATTATCATATTGAAATCATAAATCCAACATTGTAGCAGAGAGAGAGACGCTTACCTATCCCGAGGGAGGGATAACAGTACCTAATAAGACCGGTCATTGTGAAGGTTTTATAGTGTGGTAAGTTGTGTAACAAAGACTGAGAATTGGGAAAAGTGGCCAAGTGTTGCGGAAAAGCTTGTATATAATAAATCCAGTAGAACAATTTCGGAAGCATGATGGGTGCACGAGGAGATTTATAGATCCAGATAGGGCGCATATAGGATTACAGCTTATATGGTGCCTTAGTGAGCGCTGTTTATTACGCGTGTCCTTTTCCCAATTACATTTCGCTTCTGCAGAGAGAAGGTAACGCCTATAATGTGTCAGGATATTGCCCACGGGATAACATGCCACCTCTGAGAAGGGCAGTAAATTTGCTTATGGAACAGTGCTTTCCGAGGGACTGTGTTAAGAATCCAAGCACCCTTTCGAGAATCCGCGTTCGACTGTTTTGACCTCTCAGTGTAGAAGTCAATGGGAGAGATAAAATGGGGCAACCCTATTAGCCATGCAGATGCGGTTGGAAGGCAGAAAGGTCATCCCTGGATAGAGAGAAAATGGATAGAAATAGGATGCGGGTCCCTTTAGTCGGCTTTGGCGAACTTGACCCTGAAAATAGCCGCAAAAGGGTCACTGAGTGAAGTGGCACAAAGGGAGCGGCTCTTCAGCCCACATCTGCCTCTTTGTGCTGTCGGTAACTTCTCTCCTATGATAGCATGTATTTATCTGAAGCAAGCAAGCCAAGCACATGTTTATGCTTAGAAGGTAGCCTACCATATTCAAGCAATGAGCTGTTTTCATAGTGTTAATAAGGTTGAACATCTACTCTTTTGCCTTACTCTTCTTTTTCTTGAGCGACTAACTTCTAACGCATCTAGCTTTTCCAGAGTCAGAAAATGACGGTTATGCGGAAGTATCAGCCGAATAAAGCCTGAATAGCAATCTGTGTGTGTTCCATAGCTAGCTGTAAGCTGCTACTAGTCTTTCCGTGGCATCCCCTTTTCAGCTAATTCGTTCGCTAAATTGTTGAAACGACAGCATAGTCAGATCTAGCGAACGATTTTAGCAAATTGAGCAAATGAGGAGATGGACAAGGTTTTAATCAGTCTCACTGGGATGGGCAACGCGTTCGGCTTTTAGGAGATACAGTGGAGGCAACTTGAATCCGAATTTGGCCTGTGAATGCATAGAGCGAGGCGCCGACAAAGACTAACTATATTTGCGTCGCCCGACTGCGCTTCACCGACCCTCGCGTGCGCTCTGAATCAACTAGAAGTTCCCGTACCGTCCTGGCCAACCAAACTTCCATGTCTTCCGATTCGTTGAAGTGTTCCCAGACTTGTACAGGAAGTGCAAAATACTGATCTCTCTTAATACTGGCCGACTCATGATGATTCATCTGTTTGGATTGAAGCTCATAGCAGTATGCGCACTTTTCAGGTTCGCATGAGCTACTACTGTAATAGACGAGGAACGGAAACCTGACGTAGGAGCTAACTTAAATTGCCAAGGCACGCACCTACGAGATTGTGAACAGTTGCGTTTTTGCACATCTTTTGGCGGAAATTTAACCACATCGGAAGATATGGGTGCGCAAGTACAGATACTAGTATGCAAAGTCTGATTCGTAAGAGCCGGCGCCTTCTCTGAATACACTTTCAACTTACAAGGTTATGTAGCACAGAATACCTTATCTTAGTGGCTTGTGCTCTCATATTCTTCATAGACTGCTTTTTGAGTATACCATCAGATGAAGAAGCTCATAAACAATTCACGCCTGCTTATAGCTTACACGTAACCTGTAAGTGTCTCTTAAAATTTCTTCAAGAATTTAAGATTCATTTGCGGATTCGAAAAACAGGTGTTTGAAAGGGAGATAGAGCGATTTGAAAACGCAATTTGTAACAAGACCTATGAAGGTAATCAAGATATGTTCGCCTTCAATGAATGTACACTAAAATGATCGCTTCTGCAGAAGCAAACACGCTTTGCTGCCAGAACTCCTGTGAGAGCACTCTGAAGCGTCTTCCACCATCACACCTAGAAGCATCCTCCAGCTTCCTTGGATGTGTGACATGACCAAGGGTAGAAGGTAGTCGATAGCGCTGACTTAAGGCTTCGTTGTTCTTGAGGCTCTTCCGTTCCTCGATGACAGCGAGGAATTTAGTTGTGAAGCGTAATGAGTTCTCAAAAGCCCCAATATGTTAGACTCAAAAAGCATTGTCCTGGTGTTTGTCATCAGGAAAGGCTCGATTTCCATGCTAGAGCTAAGCGCCATCAACTATGGAACACTGCGTCAGAAGCCGTGTTCAGCCGTGCTTTTTCATTCTTTCTCACTACATTTTCAAGCATGTTGACGTCTTCTTGCCGGACCTAGCCCTCATCGGCTGGCGCAGATGCAAAATCAGAGTTACTACTTTTTGCTTTACGGATGATTTGAATTTTTCGAGATAACTGTAATCCCCTTCAGGAGAGGAGAAACAATAAATATAGCAGCATCTGTTTCGAAAACGTAGAACGAACGCCGACTGAGTCAAACAGGCAGTATATCTAGTGTGGATAAACAGCCCTCTTTCAGAGGTTCAAAAACTAAATTCGCGGTTACATTAAGCGAACCTCAGGAAAGAGAAAGCCTTACAATGCACCTCGCACGTGCAATCTGAAGATGCAAAAAAAGTTCAGCTTAAAACGGTGACAACTGCGCGAGTATTAGAATACTTCGAAACCATAGGAAAACATGAAAAAGCCTCCAATTTCACTAGAAGATAAAATTTTTTGTCAAATGAGTGTACTGTATTAGAACGAAAGTATCTAATATAAGGTTGAGCATATATTGTGCAACAAAATTTGTCTTCCTGCAAAAATAAGATTATACCACAAGATTGGCTTAAACGAAGTAATTGCCGTTATTATCAATTAGTTTCTTACGCTTTTCATGAACTGAGTGGATTACACCTCCGTAGAATTTGGTCGGTTTCGAACTGAAAAAGTCGTGTACCCCCGCTATGACTCGACTTCGGCGAAGTGCCTACCGTAGAGGAAGTGATCCATCGACCGAAACGGAAGGCATTCAGAAGGCGCAATATCCAGGGTGTACGGTGGTTGCTTGATTTTGGTCCAGCTCAATTCCTAGAGTTTTGCCGACGATAAGCTGTCGGCTGTTGCGCTGGTGGATGAAACATTGCCTAGTATCGACTTCTTTCTCCACTAATTGTTGCTGGAACCAGTCGAGTTGTTGGCAAAAGCGAGATCGAGAATGGTTTGACTATGTAAAGCAGCTACCGGTGCAATGGACCACTACTGTCCACCAAACGCACAGCAGGACCATCTTTCGGTGGAGCTCCGGTTTTGACGTCAGAACTCAAGCTCGTTGCGTTCCAGTTATTGCTTTCTGTCTTCACAGTTATAGTGAAGCATTCCCTTTTCATCGCTGGTAAGGATTTGATCCAGGCCCCTCGCTTTAACCGGTGACGGAGCTCTCGGCAGTCGGAAGCACAGCGATCTATTTGAGTTTCCATCTATGCACGAGGCATTGATGAAGGCGATTTTGGTGACCTTTCAATCTAGTGCAGACGACGATCGTTGGCTCGCTGGGAGGCGTGGAGATCAGCAGTTACCCCTAATGTGGTTTGAGGAGAATTCGACTAGATGGATATGCGCAAACGCCCTTGGCTTACAGCAGTTGATCTTTCCGGGATTGGTTTGTATTTGTTGCCCTTCTGGGCGGAAAGGAAATTCTAATACCACCTTCAATAATTTATTCTGTTAGGTGTGAACTTGCCGGTGACTTTTTGAATATTCTTGACCCCGTTGCTGGGTTGCTGCTGAGCTTGAACTAATTGAAAATGAAATCACACATTTTTTCACTTTGAGTGGTCATCGTTCTAGTGAATAAAATTCTCAGCAATGCTAGGAAAATTAACGACTAATAGCTCAAAAGGATCGCTAAGAAACATGCTTCCACATAGAGTATAATACTTTAGCGGGTTTACTTTGAGTTCCAAAAAAAACAGAAATGTTGCAAAATTTATGACTCAACCTAGTATATGCAACCAATGGAAACATTTCCCACATTTTAGACAGACTGATCTTTTTCACTGAAAGAAAGGCGATCGACAAAACGAGACTTGGAATTTCGCTGGTCATCTGATCCAGAAAGAGAAAGGGAGAATTTGGTAGAGGATTTCGTCATTAGATTTTTCAATTTTTGTAGTCTACGGAGTGAATGCCAGGAAACAGAAAAAGTAGCGGTAAAAAATCTAAAGGCTGGGGAAGGTGATAAAATTATCAATTGATATGCTTTAAAGCAGAAAAGGATTGAAATGTTGGAATATTCTTTACTTGTTTAACCTGCACGTGACTATTTCAGGTCATCCACTAAAACTGGTACATCTCCTTAACTGCCTTCACGTTTCAGTGTTGCCCCTCTCCGAAGACGTCGCGACTGTCCTTGAAAGCTACTCGGTCAAACAATCCTTCCTCTTGGGGAAAGACGTTCAGAAAAGAGGCACTACCTAACGGAACTACAGGAAGAACAGATTCGCGGTGGAAATCCAGCAGATAGTCCAGTCATCACGATCTCAAGGAAGGATAAGAAACGTAGGTAGATGTGGCGGGTACCCATCTTGGGATTTGCCGTGTGGATCTCAGGATATCTTTGACTCAACGGTTTTGCAGTACGCCTGCGAAAAAAATTGGAGAGGCTGGATCTTTTTTTCGACTCAACCACTTGTGCTTCGTTTTACACCGGAGCCTAGGTCGACTCGTACAAACCTGAAGCACCTCACTTGGCCCTTTGAACTATTGAACTAATCTAACGGGACCGAAAACTAAGAAAAAAGACCACGTAATTTTACCGCCAAACGTTTTCAAGGATCTCATGAGTTATTTAGTCATCATGCTCTTAAAACTTTGTGTTCAATCTCTGCTTAAAGATGAGTATTTGAAAATTTGTTTCCCCCAAGAGTTGCTCATGGTCTTCATCATATTAAGCTCCATTAAAATTCATTAGACAGCAAACAATTAAGTTTCAAAAACGATCTTTTTTATATTTAACACGTGTTTATATTTGAAGTAAAGAAAGGTAATACAGATCCACTTGCGATATGCCTGAAGTATTTCAAGAAAAACGTTAGAAAAACGGTATACAGAAGCAGATTGCGAGCAGATTACATGGTTTTTCGTCACTGGTACTTCGCGTTATTTCACTGAATACCGCATCATGCTTCTCTCATGAGTCAAGGCTTTGGAAAGATGTAAATAGGAGAGACTCACTGTCGGAACATTGGTGAACCTATGGAACTGTAATTGCGTTTAGTTCATAACTTCCATGAGGATAACTGCTCCAGGCCGCACTCAACCTAATTTTTCATAGAAAATGATTATATGTTGATGGCGACATCAGTATCTGAACACGGTAGGAAAAACGTAAACGGTTGGTAGGATCAGCGGAATATTCTATACTTTATAGTTGGCAACACAAAACATTATACGGCGCCAACGATCATTAAGAACAGAACCGGGCGCGGTGTAGCACAGTCGGAGGAGGCTCGGTTGTAGGGTGAGCGGGGAAGTGCTGTGCAAGGTGCTTGGTTCGAATCCCGCCCAGATCAACAAAGTCTTCCATTCCTAAAAAACGGGATAATCGGCCCCAAAGTTTATGAGAAGGAGAAAACACTGATTTTGTCTATCGGCTGGTCCAGAACTATCATTTCTAGGTGAATCTAAGGATTAGATTAGCCACGCTATTTATTTATTTATTTATTTATTTTTATTTATTTATTTATTTATTTATTCATTAAGAAAGAAGTCTCTAACTGGAACAGACAGCTTTCCCTATAGTAGTATTTCTTCGTAAATTTTGATACGATGCGATCGCCCTACCGCGCTTACTCCCACTGTCAGTCACCACCTTGCAGGACACCGAAGATACGATCGTAGGGTAGGAGGTTCATAATTTTTGGTAGATGTGCGCATACACTGTGTGATTCCCTTGCCTCCAAAAAATTAGAGAGTGTTCGAGAAATGAAGAACGGAATATTTCCTACGTAAAAACATGGCTACCCAGTGTTTGCATTAACCTCAACTGTGAAAGCTTTTCAATAAACTCTATTTACCTAGTCAACATTTCTGCTGAAAATAACGGTTCAGCGAAACCGCCGTGGTCAAAATGCATTTCTGGACTGTAAAGATCCACCCCAGATGCCGTGCACAGTACTAATCGTTCAGGTTTCTCAAAACGCTGAGTAAATGTATGAAACGTTATGCATTACACAAAAACGAAAGCGTAAAGGTTAGAACCCGGCCTTAACCAACCCCTGTTTGGCACGCGCCACGTACTCCGCATCTATGAAACATCGCAGAGGCAATATGAATGCGTGATCGTCTCCTACGATACCACCCGTTACTAGTCCAGTATGAATTGTTCATCTTGATTTAAGCGTTACCAAACAGATCCGCCTTCTTTAGTAAAGTTCAAAAATCTGAGCTGCTTCCAGATACCTCAAAACGTGACGTGCTTAGAAAGCCTAAAATTTTTAACGAAACACTAATATAAATTGACTGAATTAAACTTCGTTTACAAGCTCAGGAAGGCGATGATCTATTAGCATATTCAAAAAAGAGATCGCGCCATGCACTCGACCAATTTTTATTTATAGCAAGATAGTGATAGTTCTGGACCAGCCGATAGACTGATAGCAAAACGTCTGTTTGCGTGAGCAACACAGGACACAGCAACACGGTACAAGGAAAACCACTGTAAAAAGCACACATACATATGTATCCTCACACCCCTGTCTCAAGTAAGCAGCTTTTACTCTATTACTCAAAAGTCGCGAGTTAGCCAAGTACATGCCATGATCTCTTCTCTTCACACATTAAATGATTGAAGCCTACGCTTTAGAACAAAGTTTATTTATTTTTAATTTTTTGGTATTAATTTTTTGAAACAAAATTTAATTTTTAATTCACTTCTGAAATCAAACTGAATATGTTCCAAATGGAAATGTGTGTCTTCCATGATAAACTAGAGACTACGAGAACCGTCGCCACAATGTTGGACAAGGTCCTACTTACTTGCTTACTTATTAATGCTTACTTGCATCACGCCGCTTATTTGATAGATGATGTAGTTTCTTGGACTACTTTTGTCCAAGAAACCTACTAAGAACAATTACAATTGCGACGAACAAGCAAAAAAAAAACAATAAAAGGGGTTGCTTTGGATGACCTTCTTGAAAATCGTTTAACTTAATTTTTTGCATAAAACAGTGAACACACTGTTTTCCTGCAAGAGATCACGCATTTGTTTTTGTCATTTTCATTTGACTGGTAGTATGTGTGAATGCAGCTTACACGAAGCAGCAAAGTGTGGGTACTTATATGTGTTCTACAATTGCTTTTGTTATACCATTGACAAAAGCATACTCTGCGCAAACAGAGTTTTTGCCATCGGTAAAGGGAAAATCGCGCCATCTAGACGAACACATGACTGAATTTCATTTTAAGCAATAAAAATTGCCACCTTCCTAATAGGCTTGAAACCTTTAAAGATGTTTTCTTTTATAAAATTTCAGCCAGTAAGTCACTTTTCGGAAAGGTGAACTAAAAAATCTCAAAGAAAGTAATACTAAATTTTCCTTGGGCAAAACAAATTATTTTACCCTTCACGGAAGAGTATTCGGTTTAATGTGAATGATACTCGTTTCGGTTTGGAAGATGTTCAGTTTGATTTCAAAAGCGTCAGCATTGCTTCTAAGTATGGTTTTAAAGGTGTCCAATTTGCCTTAGAAACACAATACAGAGCGAATTCAGAGTAAGCGGAGAAAAACTGCCTGTGAGAATCAATTGCAAGAACGACTTTTTTTTTGAGTTTCTGCGTGGACGCGTAGCTAAAGTAAAAGGGTGAAGCCTAAAAATCCGCTACCCCTACATACGTGGAGTTCCAACGGTAAAGTTAATCAACCTGGTTGCCTCAGCCTCTGTCTCTGGCGTATGCAGTGACTTGCGGAGGAGGCCAGCAGGTGAAACAGTCAGTATTTCATCTTTCCCAGATCCTTTCCAGGCAAGTCTAGAACCAGTTCATCCTACCTTTCTATCAAACAATAGAGGACGCGTAGTCGGCTATCACGTATGGCGACATTTCGTATAAATTAAGCCTGTGTCTGCTTACGCAATAACTGAGAGTGATAAGTCGCGCCAGGGTCAATTTTCTTTAACGTCTCGTTATCGAAACAGGGAGGAAAGCGTTCTATGAAAATGACTAGCGCAACGACGAGTTTAGTATGTTCCTACTCAATCTATTATGGTAAAAGTAGTTGTCCAGAAAAAAACTGCTTTAGGGAGACAACGGCAGCATATGCTACGAAACGCGTTTATGCTGAAATGCTAGTGGAAAAGATTAGTAGAATAGGGAGGGCATCGTATCAAGCACTCAAATGGGCGGTACCGCACGTGGCCTTGTTCTCCAGCGACGGGCAAAAGACGTGCGGCAAAGGCAGGAAGATTGAGATGTTTTGAAGAAAGCAAGGGTTCCGGACATTGGTTGGTATGAAGGGAACTGGCTGAGGGACCCGGCAGCTGAGATTGAATTTGGAGACTGGCGTGTGTCTCGTCATGCGGTGGTGGAAGACAGAGGAAGTGGGTGTCGCAGTTGGTTCCGACGGCAGGCACGTGGCTGCTTCCATTTGTCGACCAACTTATTCGCGAGTTGCTGCCCAATACGGCCGATGAACGGGATGGCGGCGACTATCGACGCCGGTGGACGCCGGATTATCATCGCCGTCGCCGTCGTCGGAAACGGAGTCTCACGTGCGTGTTTTCTAGAAGACGAGAATGACCGTTGTGCGGATTAAGGGCCTCAGCAAGCCGGCAATGCTCTCACATAGACACACACTCGCTCTCGCATCCCATGCTCACGCGTCTGATGCACAGCGCCAAAGTATCGATTTGGCTTCCCTATATGTGTGTGTAGGACCTGTTCTGTACACTAGGTGAGGCTCAAGACAGTGAGGATGAGACCACCCTGGAGACCTGGCGCTTCTCTATCATCCCAGAATTTCCTCGAGAATAGTTACGGCTCCTCGACGAAAGCGGCGAGGAGATGCACTACGGCGGGGGCCTTTTTGCTGGGTAATGCATTCGAGACGTAGTACAGACCGAGCCGTGCAGCAAAAACATGACATGATGCCCTTTCTCGCTCGCACTCGCCCTCCACGTACTCCCTTTGCCTCGCCTGTCATTCCGCCGACAACAAAAGGACGAACCATTTTGCCTGAAACCGAATCGAAGCATCTCATTAGCCCCTATAAAAGCCACATGGCCGCACCCTCCCGTCACTACTGCGTACGCTAGATACACTGTTTGAAGGCGTTGCTTTGTTTAGGTGAAAGCTCTGCATCGCGACATTGGCTGCGATTTTTTTTGTTCTTGATAAAATTAAGACATTTCGGAGGAACAACACGAATACTAAACTAGTGTCCTTCCGACAATCTTTAATGGAAGGGAGCACAAAAACTTGTGAGCGAATCCACTCGCTTTCTTCTGGGGATATGGTTGATTGTAACTGTAGATTCTACATTAAGCAGGAAAGAGGAAATGTGTGGATACAAGCACCGCTCAAAGAATTCGCTAACAAGGATTATGGTTGTAGAGGTGATGAGAGGTAGGATCTGATAATGAATACTTTATACAAAGTATAGAGGATAATTTAATGCAATTTCAATTCGTTTTAGAGGATAATCAAAGAAGTACAAATAGGTTATCGTAGACTGCATGACGATTGAGGGTTGATGTTGTGGAGCACCAACAGCTTACCCACCCGCCGTTAACCCTACGTCAAAAGTCTCCCGCGCTAGATTTGCTGTAATTGGAGTTCTTTGCTCAGCAAGGGTTATTCCGAAGTCTGCAATGAATTCCACCCAATGTCACACTATAGTTGAGGCAACGTTGGCCGAATGGCAGTGATCCGAGTGGCGGCGATCGCGCCGCGTACGCGCAGCGTACGGTATAGAGCAGAACTGACGCAAAGACGTTCTGACTAGGGTACCTCGTTTTCAAACTGTTAGTAACAATCGTTGCGGGATTTTCATGCCTCTGATTCAGCGCTGGCACGGCATGCCAACTGGTAATCAATATATTGTAATATAGCTGCGGAGCGGCGGAATGAGGATGTTTTATACTGTTTGAGGTATAGGTCTTGGATGGAATCTTGGATTTTGGGAAGACTCACAGTGATGTGTTCGGCGGCACGTTAGGCCTGGGGAGTGGCTTCAGGAGGTACACCGCTGTTCTGCGGACTGGAAACTTTTGTTTTGCGTGACAAAGGTTTCGTAAGGCAGCCGCTAGACTCTCAGTGAAGCCTAGGGGGTTGGGGTGGATGAGCAAGGATCCCACTTCAGAGGAAGATCGCACTCCCCCCCCCCCCCCCCGCCGGGACGGGTGAACCTCCTGATCGTCCCCCATATATAGTCAGCTAATGTCACGTGTCCGTGTCACGGGGAGGGGATTGAAGCCAAGGGATGCCTACGACAGTGCGGCGCATGCCAGCCGGGCTTTGTTTGAGCTTAACCATGGGCAATTGGTGGCGAACTATATCCTTGGCGGCGGATCTTCCAAGTCTCCAATAAATTCAGCGGGCAACGCGTTAGGGTATGTACGAAGTGCGGAGTTAAGGGAATCAGAAGACGTGCCCTAGACGTCGTCCAACCTCTGTCAGGATTCAGAAGACGTGCTGAAGACGTCGTCCAACGTGCGAAGAGGTTCCGAGAAAGGAGGACCAGTAGGAGGGGGACCAGTGAAAAGGGGATCGACAAGGGGGACCACTAGAGAGGGGGAATAAGGGGCACCAGACTTATTTCTCAATATCATCCAATGAGCATCGGGTTTTCACAGAAGTCGTGTCGGGCTGCAGAAGGAGTGTTATAGGCGTTGTGGAAACGTAGAGACACGTGAGTCGACACTCAATGTCACATGTGCGTGCTTGACTCTCACTCCTTTTCTTTTCCAGCACATAGGCAAAGAATTATTACCAGGGAAGGAAGGGGGGGGGGAAGGTGTAGGGAGAGTGACTATGGGATTCGGAGCAGTATTATTGCCGTCGGGCCGTAAACGCTGTCGACCTGTCGACCAATACCGATTACTTTTAATTATGTTTCTGCAGATTAACCACTTCGGATTGGGACCCTTATGATCTGTTTCCCACCACGTAGAGAACAGGCACTTCGGAGGATAAATTGCGTACATGCGATGGAGGGTGAATGGGCTCCATAGGAGCAGTGGAGATTCTGCCCTACCATATCCCGCTGCACTAATCTATATATTTAGTAAAACCGATTTTTTACTTACCAGGAAGGGTCTCAGGCGTAGGTCTGAATGGGGGAAATGGATAGTACTGCAAGAATCTCCATCCTTCATATAGCAGAAAAACATGTTTCATTTTTGCTGAGTCACCCAAAAAGCTACGGGCCCTCGAAATTGGTGGTACAGTATTGCACCGTCAAATGTACCCACCATAACCTACCGTAGTCGGCCGAAATTTGAAAAACGGATGTCAGATACGTGATCAGCACCCCAAATACCCCCCCCCCCCCCTGGGCGAGGTTTGGGCCAAAATTTTTTCGACCTCTAATCGACCTCTGGAGTCGTGAAAGTCGTGCCTTATGGCAGTCTAAATCAGCTTACTTCCTACACATCTCCTGCACATTTTTTTCACTCTAAATTGTCAAATAAAGGTTTCTGTGACCTGTGCTACACTCAGTTTTCTCAGTTTCTGAATTATTCAATGTTTTGTATTTTTCAGCGAATGTTAAACAATGACTTTACAGCTGACGCAGGTTACAGCAGGTACGAATGACTAGAGATGTTCGAGGTCATAATCACTGACTTTGCCTAAACCTTGCCCAGGGAGGTTATTTGGGGTGCTGATCATGAATCTGACATCCGTTTTTCAATTTTCGGCCGATTACGATAGGTTACGGTAGGTAAGGGTGACTAGGGCCGTCGAAGTCATAGTCACCGATTTCGTCCAAACCTCTCCCAGGGGGTTATTTGGTATGGTGATCACGGATCTGACATCAGTTTTCCGTATTATCCTGGAGTATGTTAAATTACAGCAGATAAAGGGGATTAATGGTAAGGTCATGGTCACCGTTTTTGCCCAACTTCGCATTGAGTACGAATCTGATCCTTATTTGACAATTTAGAGTAAAATAAATATGTAGGAGATGCGTAGGAAGCAAAATGGTAAAGAAGGCAGCAGTCATGAAAAGAAGGCGGCAGTCATGAAAAAACGCAAAAGTACTGCATAGCACGGGAGTTGAACACCTGACCTAGCAGCTGCGAAGCAGCCACGCACCCTGCTGAGCCACCGACTCTCTTGCCTCAAACCTTTCGCCACGTCCTATACAACAGCGCGCGCACACGCATGCACGTGAGCACGTGCTGACGGTGCGCTACTGTACTCCTCCTCCCCCCCCCCCCTTCGAGGGTCCGTAGCTCTTTGGGTTCAAGGACTCAGCAAAAACGAAACATATTTTTCTACTATATGAAGGGCGAAGATTCTCGCAGTACTAACCATTTTCCCCTTTCAGACCTACGCCTGAGACCCTTCCCTGGTTAATAAAAGTGAGAAGGCCTAAAGGAGAATGGAGGAAGATTAGGGTTGTTCTATTCTCGGAGTTTGGGGGCAAAGCCCCCAACCAGACGTTCGGCGGCCGCTACCCCGCTGAACGTCTGGTTATCATACTATATAATAATCCGCTAAGCGATGAGTCACACTATCGATCGACGAGATGAGTCATAAAATAGGGGAAATTACGGGGAAATAAGGGGCACAAATTAAGGCAAGAAAATAGCGGAAAATACCAAGACGCCTTCTACGTGCCTGGCGACTCAGTAGACGAGCTGAACACGTCGCCAAACGTGCCTGGCGACTCAGTAGTCGTGCCGAACACGTCGGCGACCGTGCATGGCGAGCCGTAGACGTGCCGAACACTTCAGCCCTGGGGGTAATCGAGGTCGTTGAACATGATTGTGAAGTTCATTTTTGAAGTGTAGATCACCATCAATCGATACCGATCAAAGTATCGATTTTTTACGGATGTTGTCCAAGCGGTCCGAAACTTCGGCCCTGGGGGCGGATGGAGATTCTTTTTTGCAGAAATACGTTCATTCGTAACCAGCAGTCATCTGTCCTATCGGTCGGGTTGACTATTAGCTGGGCGAAGCTCCCATAGACCTTCTGAAAAACATTCAAAATAGCTTCACTAGGAAGCTCATGGTGAGATGTTTTTCAATAGCTTTCAATCAATCCAATACAACAGCATTCCAAGAGGTCCGCAGCGAGTTGAGCTTTTAGGCCTTCGTCCACTGAAGAACATGAGAAAGATTGCTGATATTTTAGTGATGTACAAGATTCTCGCTGCAAAGCTATCCATAAATCTAAGGGATTTCCTCGATGGGATACTGACGAGGTCTGTAAGAGATAAGTTGAAATTTAGTTAGGGTCTGGGCTGCTAAATCTTGTATCAGATACCACTTTCTATCCTACAGAGCTCTCAACGAATTCAACCTCATGCTTGGTAAGCACAAGGACCTCCTGTTCAATTTTTATTTGGCTGACGCCTTGATTTTTTTTACATATGTTGTTGTAATTGTGGGGTGTGGTGTTGTATTGATTTGTTTCTAAACTTGCTTACGCAAGACCCCGGCCTTAGCCTTGAATAAATAAACGAATAAATAAACCCGTACCAATGAATGACTATTTATCGGTTATCTCGATTTATTTATTAGACATGAAGTTCATCTAGGGGCACAACTATGCGGTTCTAGTTCATCATAACATTACACGCTTGAGTGTGGAGAAAAATCCGGAATCCGGAATGTAGAATGGCATGGACCACGAGTTGTTCATCCACTTGCTGAAAATTCCTTTCCTAGGGCATATAAAACTAACATATGTAGCGTTCGTCCTCTTAGAAATTTTGAACGGTTCACGCTTCAGATAAAACCTATAATTATCGACTGATTTTGATTGATTAGTCTATAAAGTCTTGGTTTAAAGATAAAAGACAGTAGTTAGTTAAGTTTGGTGATTTTACACGTGACAGTAATTTTAACACCTTCTCACGCACGCTTGAATCATCAAATTTGATATTAGGTCGTTGCATATGAAATGGCCGATTTTGATACCTCAATATCTGATCGATTTTTCGTGCCTACGCATGTTTCCGTTTTAGGTATTGTATACAGTTTCTGAAAGCGCAGAATCTCCGCTTTCTTACCATTCATGGTTTTATGAGACAATTGGTTGTTTGTGAGCTTTTGACGTCGTCTTTACAGTAAATGGATCCCGCACGAACTGACCGCCGGGCAGATGCTAAAGCGCTACATTTGTGCTTCTTAAGGCTGCGCAATCTAAGGGAGCCTTTTTCAACAGGAGCGTGACACGCGACGAAAAATGGATTCTTTGTGACAATTGCTGTCGCTCTGCACAATGGCTGGACAAGAATGAGAGTCCCAAGGAGATGCCGAAACCAAGTCTCCATCCATAGAAGACCATGGCGACCGTATAGTGGGCAGTGGCTGGTATATGTAGTCCATTACAAGTTCTTGAAGACTGGAGAGACGATCAAAGCGGAGGAGTACTGTACCGAAGTTGAAGTGGTGCAACAGAAATTGACTGAAAATAAACTGGCTTCGGTCAATCGAAGAGGCCCAATCCTATTACATGACAACGCGCGTCCGCACGTTTTAAAAATTGGTGTCCAGAAAGATGAATTGGGATACGAAACTCTGCCACATCCGCCATATTCTCCAGATCTGTCCTCTACCAATTATCATTTTTAAGCAATTAGATCGCTATGTGAAGGATAAAGAAAAGCAACCAAGATGATGTCAGAAATGACTTCTTGTGTTTTATTAAATCTCGTAGTTCTGACTTTTACAAAGATGGAATGTCTAATCTGTCTAAGATCTTTAGGAAAAGTGCAGTAATTGCAATGGTGCTTGTTTCGAATAACAAAATTGTTTCTAAGCAAAGTTAGTAGTTTAGTTGATCTGTTACAAGTTTTGTTGACCTGTGAAATTTTCAGTCAAAATCGGCCATTTCATATGCGACGACCTAATAAACAAAGGCTTATTAGGTCTGTGACGCACACGGACGAACAAACTCCTTTGTATGTATATAGTAGAATTTCTATAAGGAACAAAGCGATATACACTTCTTTAATTTATATTCACGCTCTGCGGAGGGCAGATGAGCTTGGAAATATTGGTGAGCGTGCTTTTCCGACTTCTTCGTCTAACGAATCAGCAATCCGAGCTAACACATTTTCCAATAATAATATTTGTCATTATTTTCTATCCAGATCTGTTTCGATCTCTTTATAACAAAGGACAATGCAAGGCTCAGAATCGAGAATCTCTTTTCAGGACGACGGGTGCTATCATGCCTGCAGAGGCAGAATATATTCCACCCCTTATAAAAAAAATTCTGTGGCTTTTAGTTAGAGATGCAAGCTCTGACTTCACATATGTATGTAAATACATAATACGACTATTATCTTTTTCATTGCTAATCCTTGTTTAAATTGTCAGTAGTAGGTAGAAAGGCTGAAACGAAAAGGGCGCTGGGTATGGCAACGTGCAAGAGAAATGAAATGGAAATAATAGAAAACCACTGTGACACGTACTAGAAATTGAAAAATCGTCGAGACAGCCATTCGTGCCAGTCACACAGGAAGGAACTGGACAATCGCCAATTGTCTATTGGCGAGGATATGTCCGTCAAAAAACAAGAGCGGGACTGTGTACTCTTTGCACCCTTGGATTTAGCTGGATAAAGAAACAGCCTGCATAATGGAAGCGAACTGCGAAATAATCACGGATTGCGCAGTAATCTGAGGAAGAGACGCAAGGAGCCATTTAATGCGTGTTCGGTCCGAGCGCTATTGCGGCGTGAGGCAGTTCCATGTGGAGTTTGAGGCGGCGTGTGCTTCGTGGTTCATTAATGATGAATTAAGGAGGCGAGCGACGGGTAGGCGACCTCGGACGGGGAAAAGTCGCGCGCCCCACTCAGCGGCCCGCGACACGCTATGGATACAGCAGCAGTTACAGGCCCCCGGCAGGAACGGGGAGCGTGGTGGGAGGGGGACAGAAAGCGATGCAACTGCCGAATAACCCGATGACGTGAAGCGATAAACAGATTTCTTCCATCTAGCCGAGAAACACCATTTCAGATCGGATTTCGACTTTGGGCGCTGAACGCGAACACCACCATTCCCAAAATAGCAGAGAACAAGAAGAGAATTTTAGGGTCATCCAGTGCCAGGAAGAGAGTTTGTGAGGGTTTATACCGAACAGTGGGATTTTAGAGGAGAATGCCTGAGGGAATACGCATGCCCTGGAGAAGGGCAAAAAGTGAATAATGAGCGAGAACGTTGCCCTGCTGAATGCGGCTGCGTTCGCTAGCGTCGTGCTGGAAAGTTTTAGTGTTTCATTAAGCGCTGAGGAGAATAGCTCGTTCTTAATTGCCACAGCATCTGGCCACTTAATCTTCGCGCACTAGGCATAGCTGAGCGACGCCGTTCATCCTCGCAGGGCACAGGAAAGCAGTCGAAAGTGCATTCATGTTGCTCGATAATTTTCCTTGATTTTTGTCCACCCATTTGTCACGTTGTATGAATATCTACACGCTGTTCGAATAATCATAAAAGTTCTGCCCTTTTATCCTTAGTGAGGTTTCATACTCAGACTGTTAGAATTTTGCTTGGTTGCGATCAGAACTCTTGCGTCAGAAGGAACTCGAACCTACACCCTCTGCTACCTGGATAAGATGCTAGCCCACTACACCATTCACTGTTTGATTCAACGCAACATTTATCATTTCCTTCTTATGGTTAACATCCTGGTCGGAAAGCAAGGGATGCTGGTTTAAAATCCGGGCCCAAGAGCTACCATCGCGGCTTAGCATTATTCTAGCCTGTGTGATAGCCGTTGTGTTCTTAAGCAACAACTGAAATGTGTATGAGGTGGTTGAGAAAGGTAATCGTTTAGAAATGTGCGATATTTATCTCACTGACAGTGTAAATTTCATCACGATTTTTAAGTTGATTGAGAGCAGGAGCTCAGCATTCGGATCTGGTGAACCTCCAGTTTAACTTAGAAGTTGGCACGATCAAGACCACAAAAAAGCAATATTTTCTCTCACCGGAAATCAACCAGCCATAGTGGTTAATCCCTCTACTGTTGTCGCTTCGGAAGCAAGTTTTGGAACTAAACCTCCTGCAAAGTTCGGAAAAAGAAAGTCATGGATTACCACCTAATTGTGTGCTATTAGGTGGCCACCTGATAGCACACAATTTTCAACTATCCTTCACCATGCTGCTGCAAATAATACAACCATGGGATACTAACACAAAAACTGAAGCAACTGTGGTCAACGTAAAGTTGTTTTTTTTAAACAGATGTAAAAAATCAATTCATAAATTCAATCAACCAATCACTCAAAAAATAACAAAATCCATTACAAATCAATAGAAGACGTTGATATCTGTTCATGTCAAAAAGTTAACTGTTTAATGAAAAAAAAAACTTGGTTCAATTTTTTTTAGGTGATTGCAATGCAGCAGACCTCACTGATACTCTCGCAATTCAACTTGGCTATTCAAAATTGGTTATCAAAAAATTGCAAAAAATGCAATTAAGGGCAAAAATAATTTAATCCTTACCTTGAAATCTCAAATAAATGGCACTTAACCATCAGTAAAGTAAACAAAAAATCTGAAGACATCCGAAGACTCTGGGTTTCTCTTCTTAAATCAGGCTATAAATCTTGACTAAAGAATAAGGGATACGAGTTTAAGATAATTGAGACACTTTTTCGTGACACTGTTTCACAACCTTTCTGTATTTTTACCCAAAAACTGTATGAAACCTACGGAATATGCACTATTCAGAAAATGATCATGTTGAACACTTTCATGATCTTGTGTCTTGTAACTCACCAGTCCCCTTTTCACTGCACTCCTACCCCCCCCCCCCACCTTCATTGGTCCCCATTACAGGTCCCACCTTCACTGCTCCCTTTACTGGTCCCTTCTTCACTGGTCCCCCGCCTACCAGTCCCCTTCAATGGTCCCCATTACACGTGTTCGGAATCCGGACAACCCTTGCGCGACATTGGTGACACCTCATCTGAAGCTGGACACCCATTGCGCGACATCGCTGACACGTCATCTGAATCCCGACACCCCTTGCGTGACATCGTGGACATCCCTTCTGAACACAGACACCCATTGCGTGACATCGGCTACAAGTCTTCTGACGCTCTCAACACGACGTAGCTGACACCTCGTTTGAGCCCTCTTACTCGGCGTCTATGAAAAACCAGGTGGGTCAGACGGTCAGACGGAAGCACAGACACAACCGCTAACTCTTTTAAATGGATAAATCCTACTATATATAAAAGAGTAAGCGGTTGTGTCTGTCCTTCCGTCAGTCCGTCCGTCTGTCCATCCGTCCTTCCATCGGTCCATCTGGCCTTTCATAGACGTCGAGTGACAGGCGTCCGGGTTGAGAGAGGTGTGACCCACGTCGTGTCGTGTGCGTCAGAAGACGTGTCACCGATGTCGCGCAAAGGACGATCGGTTTGAGAAGACCGACGTCGCTCGACAGGCGTCCGGGTTCAGGAATTGTGTAACCCATGTCGCACAGTGGGTTTCTAGGTTCAGAAGAGGTGTCACCGATGTCGTTCAAGTGGTGTCCGTATTCACGAGGACGTGACAACGATGTCGCGCAAAGGACGAACGGTTTGAAAAGACGTGTTACCGACGTCGCTCGACAGGCGTCCGGGTTCAGGAGTTGTGTCACCCATGTCGCGTAGTGGGTTTCTAGGTTCAGAAGAGGTGTCACCGATGTCGCCCAAGTGGTATCCGGATTCACGAGGACGTGTCACCGATGTCACGCAAAGAACGATCGGTTTGAGAAGACCGACGTCACTCGACAGGCGTCCGGATTCAGGAATTGTGTAACCCATGTCGCACAGTGGGTTTCTAGGTTCAGAAGAGGTGTCACCAATGTCGCCCAAGTGGTGTCCGTATTCACGAGGACGTGTCAACGATGTCGCGCAAAGGACGAACGGTTTGAAAAGACGTGTTACCGACGTCGCTCGACAGGCGTCCGGATTCAGGAGTTGTGTCGCCCATGTCGCGCAGTGGGTTTCTAGGTTCAGAAAGGTGTCACCGACGTCGCGGAATGGATGCTTGGGTTAAGAAGGGTCTCATCGATATCGTGCCAAGGGATGTCCCGGTTCAGACGACATGTCACGGATGGGAGACCAGTGAAGGGGGATCAGTAATGGGGGATCATCAAAGGAGGGTCCAGTAATGGGGGTAGGGAGTGGAAAGAAGGAGAACCAGTGAAGTGGGGACCACTAAGAGGAGGCCACTAAGAGGGACCACTGCAGGGGAGGTTCCGGTGAGGTGGGACAGGTAACAGGGGGAGGAGGGATCAGTGAAGAGGGGATCAGTAAAAGGGACCAGCAAAGGGGAGACCAGCAAAGGTGGAATCAGTAACGGGGGAGGGGAGTGATGAAGAAGTGCCGATAAAGAGGGGACCAATAAAGGGGACCACTGCAGGGGGAGGGTCCAGTAATGGGGGGGGAGGAGTGGAAAGAAGGAGGACCAATGAAGAGGGGATCAGTAAAAGAAACCAGCAAAGGGGAAACCAGCAAAGGTGGAATCAGTAACGGGGGGGGGGGGGAGGGGAGTGATGAAGAAGTGCCAATGAAGAGGGGACCAGTATAAGGGGGGGGGGGGGGAGAGAGAGACGGTAAAGGGGACCAGTGAAGGTGGGACCACTGAAGGAGGGGGTCCAGTGAAGGGGACCAGTAAGGGCGGACCATGATTTTTTATCAGTACCGTCCAACGGTTATCAGGCTTCAGAAGATGTGCTGCTGACGTCGTTACACGTGCGTTGGGGCTCAGCATATGTGTCACAGACGATATCAACATGCGTCCGGATTCAGAACACGTGACGTCGTACAACGTGCATCTAGATCCAGAAGTCGTTCCCCAAATCATACTTTGCACAGCATTCGTGAGAAGACTTTTTAAAGGCTTCGTTCGATAAGTGTGCGCGTACTTGACTCTCACTACTCCTTCATTTATTTATTTATTTATTTATTTACTTATTTCACTCCGGCATAAGTGTAAGGGGTATTGACGGGGTTGAGAGTGAGGGTAAGGAGAATGGTTAAAGTTATCGGAGGAACATGATTGCTGTCGGACAGTTAACGGTATCGAGCGGTCTACCGACACCCATTGGTTTCATTTATGCTTCCGCAGATACACTGCAGATACACAAGCACTTTGGGTTGAGATTCTTACAGTCTGTTCCTCAGGACTTAGTAGAACATGTACTTCGGAGAATGAAATGAAAGTAAGAGGGCCTAAAGAAGAAAAGAACACGGTCGGGTGTTCTATACTCGGGGTTTGGGGGCGAAGCCCCCAACCAGACGTTTGGCGGCCGCGAGGCCGCTGAACGTCTGGTAAATAAATAAATAAATAAATAAATGTATACCATTTTCGTCGAATTGGACACTTTTAAAGTCTATTTGGACACCCTTCTAAGCTGGCTTAAGACTTTTGAAATCAAAGCAAACTCTTCCAGATCAAAATGAGCCTTTTCTACGCTAGACTAAATACTTCACAAGTTTGTTAGAATATTTATTTGCACCAGGAAAATTTAGCATAACTTTTTTGAATTTTTTCACTTGGGGTGTCCGAATGAGTGAAATAATTTTATAAAATTTTTATTTTTGAGAGAAAATAACAAATTAAATTTTGTTTTAAAGCGCATCAAAACAGCAATCATACAGTGCATTAAAAGCTCGGATTGCTCGAAAAGCTCGTCGCGATTTTTATTTGAATGATGGTGTGCAGCTGCTTACATAAAGCATCAAAGTGAGGAGACGTATGTTTTTTACAATTGTTTAAGGTGCATCGTTGTTAATTGTGAAACTCCATCAAATTTTGCTATTAATCGAATAAAAATAGCGACGAATTGGAGCAGCGCATGGCGCAGCCTCGTTTTGGCACCAAAAATTGCTGCCCTCCTGCTTCTCAAAACAAGCCATAAATCTTTATTTCTCCACAAAAGTTGAGAATTTTATTTTATAGAGAATTTGGTTTGATTTCAATTTTCTTAAGCTAACTTAAAAGAGTGTCCAATTTGTCATGAAAAGTGTCCAATTTGACTCGAAAGGTGTCCAGTTCGACGTGAAAATGGTATATATAACTCAATGCTTATTCAATAGTGTGGTATGACACTCTATAGAAATTGACTTAAAGAAGTACAGTAGATGTATTGCAACTGAAGTAACATCTCTGCTCAGCTGAACTTATCAACATATTCTAGGCAATTACTTCGGATAAGATGGTTTTCGAACAAATTTTGAGGAATCGGCGAAGTTCAGAAATGCTGGTGCTGTTTAATTACTTTCTAAGTTTCCACGAAAGTTGGAATAAAATCAAAGAACACTTTCGGAACGTACAATCACTGAAAAAGAAAGGAGTTTTAAAATTAAACAAACGGCGTGGCAGAGAGTTGCGGTGCTTAATTGTTTTAGCCACGAGGGTAGGCTGAAACGGCGTGATCACTCAAGGTTTCCCGGCCTTATCGCCCTCTTCGGGAAGCAGAAACCCCCAGACAACACGATAAAAACTATTTCCTCAGGAGGCATTTTATTCCACAGGCTTACTTAACTTAACTACTTACTTTACTTACTTAACCTACCATCCCTTCGGTTTTGATGAGCTGAAACGAGATTATTTGAGTACAGCATCGCACTGATATCGCTATTGTCAGCCCACCGCAGGTCGTATGGTACCCGTTCCCGTTCAAAAACCACCACGATCTATCGCAAAAGCGGGATGAGTGGAGCATTCCAAGTAAGGATTGAGAACCGCCTTATGGAAAGCAGGCCAGTGCTGCCAAGGGATTGTAAAACATGGGAAATTATGGACATCATGATAGATCGTCGACAACTCTGCGCAGAGCATCCAGAATCTACAGCTGATCGCTAGTAACTGCGGGAACGGTTCGTTAGAATAAACACACAAGCAACACACTTGTAGAATGGATAGGATATCGCAAACAATTGCCGACAATTAAACGAGATGCACTGAGCCTTCACCCAGATCGCAGAGGCTTATATCAAATCTGTCTAAAAGCAGTCGATGGAACATCCACTTGGACAATTTAATTTGCAATGGGTGACCTCGGCACTGCATGTTACTCAAAAAACTGACGTCATCTCTACCGCTACATGGTGTTAAACGAACAAGGCTTCTTGATAGGGAGACGATGACAATTCGACATCGAGAAGTCCCTATCGTATAAGCTTGCGAGCCGCAGTAAAGAAGTCCGTCAGAACTTCACTTAGTAGACACCCAAAATCTTATCAGCTGCGGCATCTTCAAACACTTTGTGTCCATCTACATAGCTCTCTATAGGTGACATCACTATGCTCTTTTCGATGACGGATGAGGGGCCATTGCGGCAGAGAAAGGATGCCGCAAAGGTGCATGGAGTCGCTCAGCTTTTCAGGTGTTCAGCAACATGCTCTAGATACCAGGAATCCGTCAGAACGTGACTGATGTCCTATCAAACGCTAAGTTGGACCAAAGCAGTTCATTTTTCTTCAGTTACAACTCTTTTTGAGGTGAATCCATCAACAGAAGAAGAAGAAGCTCTAGAAGTTGTAGCGTTCGTTAAGTATATATAGCCAAAAAAAAATTCCATCGCAGAGAGTCTTTAGTAGTGGCAAAAGAAGTTTTAGTGCAGTCGTACCATACCGTCCGAAGGCGTCACTGATCACTATTTGATAACTGTTGAGGAATTTCTCTAGAGGTTCGAAATAATTGTTTCCATTAAACAATGGAAGGAGTTTAAAGCATAAAAATAAGGTGTGGTCATTCCTTATGTAGTATGTAGTGCGGGCTCTTCTTCTACTGGAGGTCGTAAGGCAGTTTGAATACGTATTTCACCTACACATAGAGCGCTTGTAGCGCAGTCGGAGGAGGTGCCGACTGTCGCATGCATCCCACACTAGGTTCCTGGTTCCTATTTCCCGCCGAGCCAAACATTCCGTCCCTCTGGGGTCGCTGAAATGGTACCAGACTTCCCGTAGAAGTAGAATGCATGGCGCATTCCAAAAATAATTGAGTAACGTCGTCCTTTATCCTTTAACCTTTTTAATTCACCTATACATAGAACTGCTTGCGATGGCTACGCGATGGGCAAGTCAGTGTTTTGCCCCTTCCAGACAAGTCCAGCGTCAATAGGTCAGCCAAGTGGGGAAGAAATGCCTGGATGGACCGGCGGGACTTGAACCATGAACCTCCATTCGACATGAAGGTGCTACCGGCACCTCCGATTTCGTCTACTCTCGCCCAGATAGAGAGAGACGAAGGTCACTCGCAACAAATTAGATCTACAGTGGCAAATTTATATAGAATCGTAGAGTGCTGTCGTGCGAAAGAGTAGAAGCACAAGCACTGGTCAGAAAGCTGTGACAGATGGAGTGTGTAAAGGGCATGCCTCATTATAAATGCTACGGATTCTTGTAGCATGATGCTTGCCTTCGCTGTATTCTATTACTGGACAAATATAGGCGACGAAAAGCCTCTACGGATATCATATTGCCGTTGTGGACATGTTTTTGAAGTCGCTCGTCATGCCAGGAAAAATCGCTGCTGCGAATGTCCGGTGTTATGACTGTGATGGCCTGAGCGAAGGGGAATGGTGCAATTGCTGGCGCTCTCATTCCATTCCAAGTCTTTCATGTTGTCTTCGAAAGATGAGCTGGAGCCTCTGAGAACACAGGGCAAGCTTGTCGATATATCGCGGCCCTCTCAGTAACCGCGATGGTTACGATAAGAAGAAGAAACGGTGAATTGGTTCGTCGTAATGGTGACGACAAGAAAGATGTTCCTTTTCTCTTCCACTGGTTAACATTTTGTTGGTGCTGTGAGCTTCCCTAGCACGGCATAGCTGCCACAACAGGAATGAGGAAGTGTTCTGGAACACGACGTCTGCGGAAACTAGACCTGAAGAGTGGAACAATGGATTGGGTTGGACAAGCACAAGTGCCCGTTATTAATGCAGAATTTTCAGGTTAGACCCCTTATGCATCTCGACATTGCGCGAAGTCGATTTGCTCACTAGCGTTGGACTTTTTTATTCATTCATTTCTCCATCCGAACATAAAAGTTTTCCACACCCTCTACACCTTTCATTTGAATGAAGCAGTATTGTACTGGAAAAATTTGTATTTCGGAGGGAGCATTTAGTGAGCAGATTTCTTATTTCAATGATCAGAATTACCTCTTATACGTGGTTTGGAAGAAAAAGTAGGGAACAATCAGAAGCACGAGCTTCGTTCTCATCAACTCACTTCTAATCGAAGAGCATTTTAAAGTGGATGTCACTGTCGGTCACCTGCCTCCAGCCATAGTCCGTATCTTTTATAATAGATCGGATCGATGATCGTATTCCCACTATAATATCTTCCTGAGTGCTCCTCGAAAGAAATTGTAAATACGGAAACAATTTGACACAAAATCTGGTCCACTTTTCTAATTTGCTTTTTGTCCTACTGCAGAATTGTTTCATTGATTTTCAGCAGTATTTTCGAATAAGATGGAAATAAAAAGAGCAGACTTTTTACAGACCATTTCAAGACTTTTGAAGCAGTGCGAAGCATTGGTAAAGAGGACCCATTTTATTCTGCAATTGGCCTCAGGCACCAAAATAGTACAATAAATAAAAACTCCAGCCCTTCCATTTTCGCAGTACACGGCCGTGAGGTCCCGTTTATAGTTCCGACGCCGAGCGACGCGACGGCATGTACAATGGCCAAATTGATCGATCGCCCGATCAATTTGGCCACAATACGTGGCGTCGCGTTGCTCAGCGTCGAAGTTAGGCCTATGTTATACTTCGGCGACGCGTCGCCGACGCTGCGACACGTCAGCGACGGCCCGTCACCGACGTCGGCCGACGCTGACGTCACCAGCGACGTCCCCGACGTCGCCACAGACGCCGCCGACGTCGCCACAGACGCGTGGTCGACGTCGGCGACGTCGTCAACAGATTCTGTGGCGGCGTCGGGGACGTCGTTGACAGGAGAGCATCCGAGCGCATTTTTAGCATCGGAGCGCGCTTTCAATGTCATTTGGCATTGGCCATCATTTGGCCACCAGTCTGCCGATTGCATACATTTTGTGCTTTTCTTAATCTTCAAAAGGCTCCTCTCTAACCCAGGCGACGTCATTAATTTGAAGCTATCATAACCGGTAATATAGTCTCTTTAAGAAATGCAAATTTAGCAGACGCGATTGCATAATTGGGCGATAGAATATCTGAATAGAGTAAAATGTGATTTGTCTAAGGTAGAGCATAATTGGACGCCCTCAGGATTTCGTCATGTGAGTTCGTCATTATCGTAAGACGAAGAATGTAGATCTCCTCCCTACATCCCAACACGGTTCTGATCGATATTCACCCCTGCTTAATGCATTGTTCTTGTACTGTAGTGAATGTATCTCGAGGAAACCACAACGCTGCATAATGGAGCTCAAAAACAGTTAAGTGTTCAGAAATTCCAAAATTGCCACCTTCTTTCACAGTATGGTGGTTTCAAACTGCAGGCTTTTCTTAGCAAGTTCTGACCATTTGGCGATCTACGATTCCTTCCTCTTCAAACGACCGTCGATTTCCAGTGTGTTTTTTTGTTTTTTTTTTGACGGATGTGTTTTCTTTTCTTTTCTAATTCCTCAGCTCCATAGACCTTTTTTATATGCATTGCAGTTGGTCACTTGGACGTTATATTTCCCCGGGAAGGTATGACCACAAATCCTTCCAATCATAAAAGCATTTATTCAGAATGTTGGAGCATATTTTTCGTAGCTTTTACCTTATTCCGTTTGTTATTAGCAGCACAAACAGCCTCTTCTAGCGTACAACTCAAACTGAGTAAATTTTTATTCTGAATCACAAGTGAGTGCAGAAGACCTTTCAACGAGCGCTGACTTTCGTTGCCTTTGCCTTCAGACGTCTTCTCGTTGGACATTTGCAGTAGCTGGCATCGTCACCAGGTCCACCCTAGAACAACAATTTTCATCCAGTTCAAGTATGTGGTATCAGCCAATAGAAAATTGTTAGCATTGTATTGAGCAACATGAGGTTTTTAGGTGGGCGTCCATTCGGAAGGGCTCGACGTTTGAACGTATCGTCGCCTTCAGAGGCCTATTAGGTCCTCCGCCAAAGGCCAATGTTCACCTTGGTTTGATGCAGGACGCTTCTCGACAGCGCACGTGGTCAGCAGGACCATTCAGGCTACAAAGGTTCTCCAGGAGAGTCTGGTGAGTGAATTTTCTACATATTATAGTGCTCCTTGTAGAGAGTATATAAACCCCTTGTTTAGAAGGCCCTAGAGAGCTTATCAGACCAACGCAGGACGCAGTCCCATTCGCTCCTGTTGTTTATCAAACAAAAGGCGAACATAGGCCCATCGTGGTGAACCTAATTAGACCTCTGAAGACGACAGGAATTCGAAACGTCGAGCCCTCCTCCTGAAAGTCGTCTACCGAAAAATGACGTGCGGCCAACATAATACTGACAATAACGGCCTCCAATGCCGAGGTTTCAAGAAAAGTGAAGTTGGGAGCTACACAAAAAAAGACGTGAAAACAAAAAGTAATCACCTCAGTCGCCGGATGTCCAAGTGCACCGGAGAATCCTGGGTTTCCAGGCGATCCAGCAGGTCCCGGTTCTCCAGTGGGTCCCATCGGTCCGCCACCGCCATCGCGACCAGAGTAACCAGGTGGTCCCACCGGCCCGATCTCTCCTGCGTCTCCCTTCGATCCGGTAGGGCCCTTCTCGCCTCGAATTCCGTCGTTTCCAGGTGGACCGACCTCTCCCATATTTCCCGCTAGGCCCTCTTGTCCGTGATCTCCAGGCATTCCATTCATGCCAGGGCTTCCCGGACGTCCAGCCATTCCTATGTCACCAGCCTCACCCTGAAAGCGAGCTCACTTACTTCCATGCAGACAGTAGTATCTAAAAAGTAAAAATTTTACTCACCGTGCTTCCCGGCTCTCCTGGAGATCCCATGTAACCCGCCTGGCCCTGTTGGCCGGGTGGGCACTGACGACAAGCGTCCTGCTTTGGTCTGATGTAGTCTCCAGGAACTCCGACTGAACCCTTCTCTCCAGGTGGTCCGCCAACTCCTTTAAATGAAAATCTTGTAATTCTGTACAAATGGTGAACAAGTTTCAAAGCAATACCCATTTCTCCGTCGTGTCCTGGGGCACCAGGCATACCCTTTGCACCTGGTGGGCATATGTTGGCGGATTCACATTCTGAAAACCACTGACTACACAATGAAATGTCATGTATATTTTTCTAAGTGTAAACTCAGTGAGTCTCAGTACTCCTCTAGGCAAGGTTGTAGATTATAGAAAAAGCTCTTTTGCAAACCTCATCCACTCAAAGTCTTCATGCATAATATCTACCGGGGATCGGATTTTTGGTTTTAAAATCTATGAAATAATATGCTAACAAGGGTTGGTATAATTTTCATTCCATTTCTTTGTGAATTCGAGAACGCAGTTTGAAAACGCGTCCAGCCTCAATAATGGTTTGTGGTGACCAGGCGATAAGCCTAGTCCTCAGTCGAAAGAATCAGTCATAAGTCAGAGTTCTATTTTTTTTTTCAGAGATACCAGGTGTCAATTCTTTGAAGGATAGAGGGCTAGACTTCGATGGGTGACCCCAATCTTCTGTCGATCTCGATGCACGAGACAGCCGGTGACTCTTCCAACAGTGCCGCATGCACCTTCTTGCATCCTTAGACAACACTCATCTTGTGCATGAGTCATGGATGTCCATTCGATTTCTGAGTTATTGGAAAGGGCTGTTGGAAAGAGCAAGGCAGCATACCGCAGACTCCCTCCCTCACTTGACGCCGCTTTCGAGGGGTGCTGCCATTGTCGCGGATGCTCCTGAACTCGGATCGTACCGCACTTTCCACCACCAGAAATTCGTCGTTGTGGACCTAAAATTGGTCTGATGATTATATATTCTTATCCGGCCGTTTCAGTTTTTTAATAGCCAGGGAATTCGCGAATCTTTAATGCTTGCTACAAAAAAATATTGCAGTTAGCAAACTTTCACGAAGATCTATGAAAGCGTATTTCACGGATTTTCGTAACCCTTGATCGAAACATCGCGTAGCTTTCACAAGAGACGTTTGGGGCAAAACTTTCAGTAGACCTCTTCAGAGTTTCCTTGCATGCCGACTAAGCCTTCAACTTTCGCATGAAGAGAACGTGTGCAGCATCAGAACGACTGAATCAGTCAACCCAAAAATTTCTTCTGAGAATTCTTCAGTCCAGAACCTGAGCTAGCGTCAACAGAGTGATTAAAATCGAAGCTTTTCCTCTGTTGTCCTTAAACAAAGAGTCGTAAGGACAAAACTTGAGTGACGGCGTTAATCAATCCTTATTTGAGATGTGCCGCCCACTTCTACAGAATATCCTGGAAACACTCTGAATATGCATTTGACTTCTGCAATAACTTAGCCGCATTGGACAGCCGATAATCACATCACTGTTTTGTCCTTCCGAGACAGCCTTATGCCATTTCCCAAAGGGAAGGAATGCTTGGTTGTCCTGGGCAAAGCGTTTCGCGGACACGCGACCGCCAGCGCCTTCTCTCACTGCACTACTCCTCACTAAAGCAAGAACCACGCGATCTATAATAAAATGCAGTACTCGACGAAATGATGAGCAGCTACAAGAGGGACGAGCCGAATTGAAGGATGAAGTATGACCTTATTCAATTTCGTCTTGGGATGCGCCACGCAATCTTCTTCACCGGAATGTGAACATGGTTCGAATCCGCGTTTGGCCATGCGGTGTTTTAGCCCTACCATACAAGTCCGGTACCAATTCACCAACCTAGGAGGAACGGAGGACTCGAATGGCCTAGGGGCAAATCCGAACTAAAAACCTCAAATAGGGGTGGACCCCACAGCTGGTGCCTCCTCCAACTGCGTTACAACGCGCCGGTTATCTAATTGCGAATAAATTCATTCGAAATTTTGTTGAAAATAAATTTATAGGAAATTTATAATTGTCATACCATGATATTCTTGAAGGTTTTTCCGCGCTGGTGGAAACCTGTTTGCAGGATTCATTTCTTCTAAGCAAGACCTATTTCCACCCATCATTTCGATGCAGCGTAAGATTTGACGTGTGACTTTAGTGCTCGTACGTGATAAAAATTCGCTAATATTTAAGAAATAGTTTTGTCTCCAAACTTTTTTACAAAGGCTACTACCACGTCAGATAGCTTGGGTTCGCCATTAAAGCCGCATTTCAACTGAACAAAATTATATTGAATCATCGAGAAACCTAGGCTGAATGCAGGAATTTGTTAAGTGATCAACATTCAGTGCCTTTCAGAAAACGAATGTATGTGAAATAGTTTTACCTTCAGAGTCTCGCGAACGGAGTCCATCTTAGTCAGCATATAAGGAATATAAGCAAGCGTGGCGATGATGGCGATGTTGGAAATTCCAATCGCAAGATAGCTGGATGACCTGGCGACGTCCATTGTGCCAGGGAATCTGAAAGAAGCAACAAATTCAACGTGTCACGGAAAGGTTTCGGAAAATTCAAATTGTGTATTCTACTATAATATTATAGTTCACTTATTTAGTCATCAAGCACAAATCAATGGGCTGAATGTCCTCAACAACGTGTGCTGCAATATGTGCCTGAGACCATGTCGAGTGCATAATTTTTCGTGCAAATATCACAGCATTTCTTTGAGATTTACATAAGCCCATGCTTATTTCCAAACAACTAATTTTTGAGCATGTTCTGCCCGGCTGCGAACAGGTCCAGCAGTCAGCACCAGTGTGGCACTAACTGTGACTTCTTAAATGAAATAGACGTCTGATAAGGTTTGACATTGACGTGTTTATAATCGGAGGAAATTCACTTGTCTAACACTTGACGAAAAGATGATTTACTGAAAAACTCATTCTACATCACCTTTAAGAATATTCTCATTTCCTTAGAGGGAAACATTGAAAACTCACAGACACACAACGATCTGAAGCAGTATGGAAGAAGAACAATAGTGGTGTGCCTTTTCTTGCATTTATATATGGACACGGCAAAGATATGCGTGCTTGACGCGAAATAGCTACCGGTTTCGCTGTCATACTAGTTCTTTTTCTGCTCTAGCCAGGCTAAAAGCATGCGCGTGCGAGCATCAGCAGCGCGGTCACATCGCCGCGTCCGGTGACGTAACGGATGCTTATCAGAGTTCCGAGGAGTGGAATCTTGTCGTATGCAGGAGGTGGTATCTTAGAAGAAACTTGTACCTGAGAACAACCCCTCAGGAGAAAAAGCAAAATGGTGCAAACGGAGCATTTCAGCCGTCTTCGTTTACTAAATTGTGGTGATCACCGTTTTCTCCAAGACTAACCTTACCAGTTGGGGCAAGAATGCCACGATCGCTATTTAAATAGAAGCGGTGTGCGTTGAAATTCTGTCCGTAATTCTGTCTGTGACGAAAAATTCTGTGGCAAATGCGGTAAATTCGTTAATTTAAAAGCTAGGCCCTCTCCTTGCTCAATATTTCTCCGTTCTTATAGCAATTATGTGACGAGCTCGGAGATTTTCTTGGAGCTTATGATCGACGAGGCGGATATTACGGCTTTATTGAAGGAATAGTGTTATGTAAAACAGGCGAGCTTTAATACGCGTAGATTTTCATATTTCATGATGACAAGAAAGTAATACTCCTTAAAGCAGGCAAAACACATGTCTCCAAATGAATGGCTATAAAATGAAGGGATCCTCCGGAACGTCTTGAAGATTGTATTGATTAAAATTGTGTGGAATCGATTACACGATCCAAGACGCTCTCGATCAAAAAGGATAAGAAGGGGATTGTAGTGGTTATTTTAAATTTGATGCTCGTATTTTAGAAAGAAGTGTGGATTTCTTTTTGTGCTTCAAGTACATAACGGTTGTACAATATAGCAGGAGGAGTCCTAGAATCACTTTAAAAACCTTTTAAAACGATTGACGAAGTTAGGTATAAGTGGAAGCAAATTACGAATAAATGAGAAAATGGAAGAAAAAGAGCAGTTGTTTAATATGTTGTCAGATGATGAAGAGGCATTCATAGAAATTAAACGCGATAAAAATATGCCTTTGTTGACGAGGCTGAGCTGGCTTTTGAGATTTACCGAAGGTGTTGATTCTGGGCCGAACAGAGCAGTTAAGGTCGATATTGGAATATGTTATCGGAAAGGTAGAGTCGAAATTGTTCCTTCTGGTGTGTATTTCACGAGTTGCGTTATGCTCTGACATTCAACTTGAGCGGCTTCCTCACTTATGACTACATGATACGTTCGTCATAGAGCCTTGCGTGCACGAGCACTCCTGACAGTTTTTCGAGTTTCACGTGGCAAGCACTGTTGTGTCTTGCGGTAGTGATGACGACGCCGCGTGCCGATATATGAACTGCTAGCGCCGACCCGATCATTGCCCTGGTCTCTATTGACAAGCGTTCTTTCACCATTGCTACTTGCTGCGCTGCTACTGGGAGTTTGTTGTACGTGCTGTGAAGGCATGATGACAGGGTTCTTTTTAGGCAAAAGCAGGCGACTGTGTGCGTCTTTGGCCTGCAAGAGCATGCGTATCTGGCAAGGAAGCACTCGCTGAAGTATTCAGCGTCGTCTCTGTTTTGCAATATAGCTCTCCGGATGAACTTGGTACAAGCTCTCCATGAGGTGACATTTTAATAAGCGTTATTGTATGACCATCAGTGATAAAGTAGCTTGAAGAATAGGCAGACTCGGTGAGTGTGTCCACGTGAATGGGATTCCTGGTTGAAGTATGATGATTTTGTCCGATGTTTTTCCTTTAATTGCTGCGGAGATTAATCGTTTTGGTTGAATATTCATGGATATGTGGAACACGATATTCATGGATATGTGGCATCTTTGATAACAATGTTACTGTGTAATATCGATAGAAAAAAGCAGGAAGATCTGCAGCGGAAGCACAGTTTCACCAGAGGCAGCTACAGCTTGGCACGCAGTACGTAAATTCTGGGTTAGAATTGGATATTATGCTGAAGTCGTATACTTTTATTTCTCGACGAGGAGGCTGCAGGCATTTTCTGTACAGCGTTGTAACATTGACGGCTTGACTCCGTGTAGAGTTCGTGGTCTCTTGTGAAATATTTGGTTTTTTGCTTGCAAACATATGAAACTTCCTTTAGTCACGACGATGTTCATCATCACTGAGGTGAAGACAAACTTCTTGGCTGATTGGTTGTAGGATTTGCTGCGTTGTTTCGTCGAATGTGCACTGCTCGCCGTCGCTATTGGTCCAGGACGATGTGGTTCCTTGCATTGTTACAACAACCGAGCAGCAATTGGCGGTAGAGATGTGCAACGTCTATGCTGTATGGTTTTCTTCTTCGTCTTTTCCTTGACTGACACGGTGATGTCTCGAAGTTGTAGAATCGGTAGCTCCCAAAGATTTTTTTGCATCTGAATAAAAGTGTTCTGAAGAGAAGCTGTGGGAGGTGAAATAGTCGTATCACGATGCATATGATGGCGGATAACACTGGAGTGACGACATGAGTAAGAATCGCTATATGTAGTAATTAGAAGAACTAAGCAAATTGCTATTTCTGTATTAGTCCCACATTGGAAGTCGCAAAGCTGTATGTTTCTCAAGAAAAGTCTGCATCGCAGTGTTCCGCGGAGTGGCTAATCCTGGAGATCACTGTTGAAGATAGAACACGTTCGTCGTAGATTCACCCAATAACGGAGGTTGTGTATTCGAATATTGCGATTTACGTGGGAAGGAAGATTGTCGTTTCGGATTTGTAGGCGTAGATGAATATCGACTACCTGCATACTTGTAGTACTACTGTAGCATACTTGTATATCGAAGCTTTTTGTGGTTTTAAGCTGTACTCCTCCTTTCAGACATCTTGAAATCCAATGACTGTCTTGTTCCCCTATGAGGTCTTTCTTGAATGCTTAGAATTCTTTTTGAATTTGCTCCCCAGGCGCGCATGATCATCGAGGAAAGTTATTGTGGGGAGTAGCAGATGAAGAAGATTAATTCAAGAGCAGACGGTGAGCACTGTTGGCGTCGGCAATAAGCAAATGATCCTGTCATAGGAGTATTCACGTGGTGATAGTAATTGGCCGCCAAAGTTGAAGCATTACATAGTAGTATTCGCTATTGAACAATTCTCTCTTCATTAGATGTAGCTGAGGTACGATTATTTTGGATCCGTATAGAGTTCTTAGAGTTCAACTCGGTGAATGACTCCAAGTTTCTGAACTTTGGCGGATGATGGCGTTTTCTGGAATGAACAGACGTGCGGCGGCTTGTAGCGACAAATTGCCGAAGGTTCGTTGCAGGCTTGTGAGGACTTCTTGTGACGCCCTTTGTAGAAGATCCATTTGTAGAATAGAGGAGGTCAATTTGGACACAACCATTTAGTACCGCAATAAATATTCGAAATATTCAGCAAAAAAAGTCAAGGAATTGTGACGGCTTGATGAAGAAGGGCTACGGCGTGGTCACCCTTTCTTGGAAAAGGGCTTATGGCAAACGAGGCTGATATGACGACTTTATTGAAGGAATAGTGTTATGTAAAGCAGGCGGGCTACTATACTCATAGAAATGACGGATTTTCATATTACATCGTGACAAGAAATAATACTCTTCAGAACAGACAAAACACATTACTCCATATGAATGATTACAAAGACGAAGAGGCCCTAAAAAACGTCTTGAAAATTGTATTGATTGAAATTGTTTGTAAAGGATTACAAGATCCAAAACAGAGGTTACATATGTTGCATAACGCGAAATCGAGACCCTTTTATTTAACCTTATTTTCTCGCCGCTGCGCTCAGCTGTGATCCAATAACTTGCTCCGTGGATTTTATTATGAACCACTCCAGCAATACCTGTAGAAAGGATTTAGATGCCCTAAAATTACCTCGCGAATCCTTTTAACAGTATTCGAGGTTCTGTTAATCATATTTTTTGCTGCCGTGTAATTCGTCAATTTTCCAACAAAGAAAGGAATCAGGCGAGCGACATCTTTCGCCGTCATCCAACAGGGTGGCATATTAGAATAGACTAATTTGGAGAGCAAGCTCAAATGAAACCCAGAGCGAAATTCTGTTTTTTTTGTTTGCTGAATGTCCTAGGTTCACGCGAAATCGCTTCCTTAACCCTTTCAGTCGCGATTTTGGCGTGACCGCCGCGAGGGACTGCGCGTATTTTTCTCGCGCGCCGAGTGTCCGACGTCGTCGGACAATGTCCCAGGGAGTGCATACATTTTCCGACCTATCATGGACGCCAGATAGATATGAATATATCAGTAACCAAAAAAGACTTAAGGACAACGTCAGATGTAGGTACCAGTAAACTGTGTTTGTAATATTATACCATCAAGTAATCAAAAACTGTCTGTGAAGTATTTTTATAATGGTATCCCATGGCGTCGTTTCTTGCATTATTTGTTAGATATAAATAAAACACTAACCAAAAAAGTTTTCCAAGGACCATCTTGACCGTAGATGTTAGTGGACTCAATGATTAATATTGTACTATTAAATTCTTGATAACTTTCCGTGAACTATTTTTATGATGGTGTCCACGACGTCGTCGAACATTGTCCTACGCAGCAAAAAAAAGTGTCCAACGGTATAGTAGGACAATGTCGTGAAAGGGTTAACCAAGCAAGAAAATAGTGTAAAGTCGTTGACGAATTATCTAATCGTACCCCAACGTCTCTATATCTTTGTTATAAAATCTTGCCATCTTTTCCGCTACAAAGTCTTCATGTCACCGTTGAACTGCTTTTATCGTTATAATATGCCAATTGTAGACGTGTTCTGTGTAGCTGGGATAGATACGTTCTAGGAAAATCAAAACAAAATTTTGATCTAAAATTCAGCATGACTTCCTTGAAACTTTATTCCTGGCCTACGAAGGATGTCAAATGTCAACATTGAGAATTTGTTTTAACACATTAACGACAATCGCGTTTTGCGGCAGAACGCCGCCTGGGACACGCGCCCGTTTCTACGCGCACGCTATGAGCCACCAGTGGCTCATAATGTCCCTCGCAAACCACTTTTTTGTCTTGAGCGTTTTTTCCTATCAAACTTCGACCAGAGGGGTTATTTAGGGTGCTGATCACGAATCTGATATCCGTTTATGAAAATTCGGCCGATTACGATAGGTTACGGTAGGCACGGGTGACTAAGGCTGCCGAGGTCGTGATCGCCGTTCTCCCAAAACGTCGCCCAGGAAGGGTGTTATTTGGGGTGCTGATCACGAATCTGACATCCATTTTTGGTATTACGGTGAAGTACGGTAGTTACCGGTAGGTATGGGTAATCGCCGACAGCCTCAGTCACCTGTACCTACCGTAACCTACTTTAGTTTACTATAATACCAAAAACGGATGTCGTATTGGTGATCAGCCCCCCAAATAATCCAAATAATAATAATAATAGGCGAAGTTTGGGTGAAATCGGTGACCATGACTCCGACAGCCTTACTCACCCGCACCTACCGAACCTACCGTAATCGGCCCAAATTTTGAAGAACGATGTCAGAATCGTGATCAGCACCCCAAATAACCTCCTTGGGGAAAGTTTGGGTAAAAAACACTGGCTTGAATTGACTTGATTGTAAAATTGGTCTCCTTTCTAGTAAAAATTTTTAATTCGATATATCTAATGAAAGCAAAGACAATTTTCTTGCTTATTCCTGTTGTACATTCTCCGATCACAAGTAGTTAGAATATAGAGAAAACATCTATAAAAAAGCGACGGCAGGAGTAAAAAAAATTGAGCGAATGGATAATACCCACCGGTGGCTCATATTGCCCCACGCGGACAGACACGTATGAGCCATCGGTGGCTCATATTGTCGTCAATGTGTTAAGCCTTCAAAAGCGTGTCTATTCAACCTGGACGATCTCAGTTATCTACGGCACTCTGACTTGGTTTGAAAGCGCCCGACCAGTTTGAAAAGTGTTCAGTTTGGAAAATACCGCAAAATACGTAACAGGTTGTGTCGCCATCAGGGGTGCGCATAAATGAAATTTGCAATTTAAATCGTAAATCGTAATTACGAAAATACCGTCGTAAATCGTAAATCGTAAATCGTAACAGTCACCTGGCATGAAGCGCAGCACAATTAAACTTCCAGTGGGTTTGTTCTGCTAATGTTAATCAGATGATTCAATATTTTTTGTGTCGCTTTCAGCTCAATCTGAACAAAGTCTGCTTGGTAGTAAGGCATCCTTCAAGTCAAACTTTACTTTTGCCTCTGCATGGTGTTCCAACAAAAAGCTTGCGTCCTTTGAATATTCATTAAATTCCCAACTTACTAACAATTTGGCGCATAATTCTAGGATATAGCAGAAACAACAGCGAAAAAGTCTCTGTTAAAACTAAAATTTAAAAAAAATCATTTCACCACTAAACAATGCGGGGAAACTGGAACTTCCCACGTAGTAATCCAACTATTAGGGTGGGCCAAAAGTAATGAGACAAATTCAACAAATTTCTTTATGTCTTTATTACTCAATTACAACTCAACAGTGCTGAGGAGTGTATTTGCCATTAAGGTCAATGATCTTGCTGCCATCGATCAGCCAACTTCCTGATCCCATCCTTCCAGAACTGCTTGAGCCTGGTGCTGATCCACTGCTCGTTATGGTTGCCGGGATCTGCTTGGGTCCTTGTGTCTCTTCCGACCATGAAGTCCTATATGAAGGCTCAAGAAGTAGTGGTAGGCGCATGGAGAGATGTCCGGCGAATACGTTGGGTGAGGCATGTGAACGTAGCCCAGCTGAGCAAGCTTATCCGTCGTCAGTTTCGTCCGATAAGGTGCGACGTTGTCGAAAAGGAGGACCTTCTTGAAGCGCTGAGACCGAATAAGTGCGAGTCCCCGGCCTATCTCTTCTATTTCGTTCACCATGGCCTTGGAGTAGTCGAGCTTTTGGAGAACAGCTTCAGTATACCGGTCCATGGGCGCAGACTCAAAAGTTTAGAAGGTGCTTCTCGCCATGAGAATCTCGCCGAACGAAGGCCGGTAACGGGTCACCAGGTCTCACCCAACTCGCTGCTGCAAAGTAAAGGCAGAAGACATACCTCTCGCCTTACGTGACTGAGTCCAGGCTGTTCGGGGTTGGGAATTGGGCACGATTTGCGCGACACAGGTCGACTCGCCAGACTGGGGCTTCGGCGTGAGACGGACTGGGGTTTTGGCATGCATCTGGAAAGGGCGGAAGTGGTCACTTCTCAGGTGGCCTTCAGTAAGTAGCAAACAAAAACACAAATACGAGAAGCACGAAACCGGACTCCAGTCACGAGACATATGGATACGGCATGGGGTGTTTCATTACTTTTGCTCCCCCCCCCCCCCTAATAATGTCGAACACAAGATCAAGTTCACTCTTCAACCCCAGAGTTTCACGTAAACGGCATTTACCTTACCAAATGGGCCAAAGTTGCTATAAATCGATGCTATATATGGGCACGGCATGGAGAGTCTCATTACTTTTGGCCCACCCTAATAACATACTGAGTGGTACGACAGGAATGCGCCATTCGCACTGACGAGTGAACGAATAATGCAATTCCATCGTGTGACGCACCGAAAAATCTCCACTTTTCTACATTTTGAAATAAGTCCAGAAGCGTTCCCATAGCAGATAAGAGTTTTGGAAGCCGAACCAGTATGACCATATGTATTTCATGGATACCCTTTGTAGTCGCCTTAAAATGGGAAGGTTAACGTACTCCTTAAGGCATCTTCAATTAGATTCTATAGACATGACAATTTCGATTTAGAAGGTGTCTAGTTTGATTTACCCTAGAACTACCTAGCGTGCATAACGAATGCTTTCTCTAGGTGAGTCTGCAGCATCTTAAACGGATCAGATAGCGTGGATACGATAAACTCGATCACACCACCGAAAACGGATATCAAACTGTCAAAACCAGTTTACCTTTTCTCGAAATGCTATGCACTCGCTTTTACCGCACTTTGTATATCAAATAGCCCTGTGAAATAAACCGGTAGAAACATCAGTGGTTTCTCATTTCCACATGAGTATAGCAACTTTCTACTCTGCAGGTGCTCCGGTCAGAGCGAGAGAGAGTGTCAGAGACGTAGAGCAGCACCAGCGGTGTCGTGGTGCTGCGATTCCGTGCTCCAATCGCAACACGCTCCGCGACGGAAGGAAGACCGCGTCGTAAGTGCGAGCACTCGCGGTCTGCGCACGGCGCTCCGCGCGCCGTCCTCCCTCGGCGCTCTCGCCGTCTGCGGGCGCGCGCGTCATGGCCCGCTGTCTCCGCGCTCGTTCCGTTCACATCCATTTTTTGTTTCCGCTTGTGCCGTTCACATCCACTTTTTGTTTTCGCTCGTTTCGTTCACATCTGATGAAAAAATGCGTAACCTTAAGGGGGCTCAATCGCTAAGCAAAGAAGGTATGCTTCAAGGGACATGATTGCGTCGGTCGCTGCGGAGGCCATCCTTCTCAGCTACAGACAGGGAATGCTAATTCACTCTTGTCTCCTCATTTTGACTGCAGATCCGCCTCCTACACAAGACTTTTCGGGCGAACGCATGAATTTGTCACCGTCAAATTTAGGTGTTAGGTGTCGGGATTGCAATCACGGAACGGAATCTTCTTGCAGCTTCATGACTTGTAGAGGGGCTTAAAAACTTTTCGGGTAGCAGAAGGATGCAGACAAGCTAACTGCAGGTTTCCCTTAAAAAGTGGACGCCGTGTACCAGACATCTCTACAGAGGACGAAGCACTGATATGCTCATCTGCTAGCCACCCAAGGTGTATTGGTCAATAAGACCACAGCGATAGTCAAGCATGTCATGCGAACATCCATTGGAGGTGGAACCTGGGGAACTACGAGTCTTTTGAAGGCCCGGAACCTTAGGACGGCGACTTTATATAAACTTCAATCCGTAATCCAGGAAGAGTTCTCCGATAATTCATGTTCGGAGTCCTTCTTCTAAGTTCTGTGGCCAGTAGTTTATCTGTTTCGCACCACCTCATTGCAGCAAACGTGTTCTCTCTCAGATCCGAATAATCCTTCTAAGCAAGTGTACTAGTGGTAAGACGTCAAATAAGGGCGTGTCCGTGATTGCACTCCCGACACTTAATTTCAATTTCACGGTGCCAATTTGATGCGTCCGTCCGAAAACGTCTTGTGCCTCCTACTTGCTTCCGTGTCGTGCAAGGGAAGGATCTCCAGGTGTTATGTGAAATGGGATAAAGACAATTTCAACGCGACTGCGTTGGTCGCGCTACAGCCGCAGTCCCTTCCCCTGCACAACTTTGTGCTCGCTGACGCGGAGGAGAGCTCATAACACGGCAGTGTTATTGTTTGCTTGTGTTCATCACTAGCAGTATGTTTCGCTTCTATTTTTCTGCATTGCTGGGCTTTCTTTGGGAGACACCCCCCCCCCCCCCCTACCCCCCTACCTATCATAGCGCCCAGCCTTCCATCGAGTTCGAGAGCTCGCCTCACTCTTTTGATCCTCCAGTACTGTTACCCTTCCACGACGTTTGCTAAACGTCACAGGCAGAGGGAGGCATTTGCGATTGGAGCGTGCCGTTTTCAGTGGAGCGCGCTACTCCTGCCGAGTGCTCTTCCAATGCTTTGCGTCGTTTCTGCATTTCTTATATGCTTAAACTCATCCTGCTGTAGTAGGATGTTCATAGAGGTTATACTGGTTCTATTTATTCAACATATAAATTGATTTTGGATCCTACAGTTAAATACGCAGACATGAAAATTTCTGTCGAATGCTGTATTTGCCTCAAAGGTCCACTCTCTCTCTACACACACTCTGTAAGCACGTGTGGTACGCATGGGCATGAAGGCATGAAGGAAAGAGGAGATGCCTGGAGAAGAAGAGATAGGCATGAATGCTAGGAAAATTTTCAGTACAAGCCAAATCCTCCTGCAACGCTTCTTCGTAGACGAACATATCGCTGAAATTGGGTGATTAAGCTACTCAAACGTTCACAGTTGCAACGCTTGGGCTCATGAGCAATGTAGGAGGACTGTGCTCTATACGCAGGAATGCTACATGGTTATGGAGTCCATTACAGTGTTGACTTATACAACACTGTAATGGACTCCATAAATGAATACAGCGGGTAGAACAGTTGAAATTCTTCTGTGCTACGCAGGTTTGTTAAAATAGAGCTTTATTAAGCCTGACCTGACGTTTCGACGGCTTCGTCGTTATCAAAGGCCTGAATTCGACTTTTGTCAGGACTGTGCACTCACGTCGTCAACTGCTCACTCAAAAAGCTAATTGAAGGTCATTTTTTGATCTTCATTCCATTTTGTGAGCTGTTGTAGTACACCATGCTCCTCTAACCAATCACAAGTGCTTATAGTCTTGTATATCAAGTCTCACTCGCTCAACGGCTGTAGCATAGTTGGGCGGTCTTTCAGTACTAATAAAGCAGCGATGAGTTGCGTTCCTACTAATTTCTTCTTGACACTTGGATTCCATTAGTGCTGCAGGGTTGGGAAAACTAGAGCAATTGAGCATAGATACAGTCTGCAAAAATCGGACCTATTTCAGGTCTTTGATAACGACGAAGTCGTTGAAATGTCAGGCTTAATAAAGCTATATTTTAACAAAGCGGCGTGGCGCGGAAAAATTTGAACTTTTTGTTCCATCGAAATGCCCAGGTTTTATGCTAGTTGATCACGGAGACTGCGGGCAGGTTTTATCTATTCATATTTGAATGAGTTGTTATTATTTGTGCCCTTTGTTCCCTCTATGAACATTCTACTACAGCAAGGATGAGTTCAAGCATACCAGAAAGGCAGAAAGGACGCAAAGCTTTGGAAGAGCACTCACCAGGAGTAACGCGCTCCACTGAGAACGGCGCGCTCCAATCGCAAATGCCTCCCTCTACCTCCGACGTTTAGCAAACGTCCCCTTTCACGCTGTTCACACCTTAATGGTCCTCAGCATGTTTCTCGTAGAGTTGTTCAGGAGTATTTCACTTCATCAATGCTCTACAGACGAGGGCTTTTGAAGCTTCCTTCAACGTCGCATGTAGTCGCTGAGGCATATACTTGGGCACTTCTACTCTAAGCACGCGACGGGTTGCTAGCAGCCACTGTCTACTCGAGTGCAGCTCGGGAAACGTTGTCGCGATTGTATACCTACCTCTTTAAACCGCGATTGTGACTAAAACCACTAGCTTAGCAGTTCACTGATAGCTCAGTACTCGCATGTGAAAAAACATCGTGTTCGCTCCTTAGCCAGCGCGGTCACCCGAAATCTAGTTCTGCCGTTCTATTCCAGATAGTTCTGTCGCTTTGCTAAGTTGTTCAGCAACTGAATTATTTTCCGTGGTATTGAGTTTGTTCGTGGATTGGGTGGAAGTTCACCATTAGAGGAAAGGGTGGCGAGAAGACGCGCTATTCGAGATGAGAGAGGGAAATACTTTCGTACTAAAAAATAAGGATGTCGTAGCCTGAGCTGCATCTGTCGACGTACCGTTTGTGTGGATGTTACGTATCTATTCCGTAGTTTATCTAAATGTACGTTTTCTCATTAATTCCGTTCGTTTTTATTGGTTTTTATTGCTCATGCGAGTTTTGTCGTTACTATCGCTCTGTTGGCAGTCGCGAGTGCGCTTTTCCGCCTTGTCAACTTGAAGGTCATTGTAGGCTACGTTTATAAGTAGCTGCCGTTCATAGTTATTCATAGATACAAATAGGGCTATGTCGATAGGGATGTGCCACGCTTCATACAGCTTATAGGATCCTTTGTATCCCATTCGCTGATAATTCTCTTATGACCTCAAGATTTATTGTGGGTTTCGGGAAGATGACCACCTTCACTTGCAAAATGGAATCGACGCCGTCTCCAGCTGGTCTAAACCATACAGCTGCCGTTAAGTCTAGAAAAAAAAATATCTACGAATTGGTCTAGCTTCTACATCTCCTTCATACACTCCAGACGGGGTTACAATAGCCAGGTCTGAAACGATTACAGATATCGGTTTCAAATATGACAATAAGCTGGCTTCTCCGATCACCCTAAAAATGATATGAAGTAATGCACATGGTGTAACCTGTCGAATATTTAAAGGGCTATCAAGTAAAAAGTACGAATAAAAAGTTAGTATTTAAAACAACCTAACTGAACGTTTAACTGAACGTTGTATACATTCAGTTAGGTTGTTAGACTTTTTCGAAAAAATTTCCGCACATCCCTGGGTGGGCTGGCGAAGGGACGAGGTGAGGACTGCGGGTGGGGGGGGGGGGATTCAAGGATGTTTTTAATGTTTTTGATTTACGATTTGAGACGAACCGCATTCGTGTATTCCTTCCTTACGGTGCCGTACTTTAGTTTTTGCCGTGTCGTACTTGTTTCGTCGTGTCGCTCGAACGTTACCAAGTCGTTTTTTTTTCCTAGTTTTTATGTAGTTAGTTGGTTTTGATTGGGTTGCTCTGGAAAGAGCTGAGCTGAACTGACATTTTGTTGCAATCAACCACCCGTTATAGAGGGGTAGCTCTGGAAAGAGCAGAGCTGAGCTGAACTTGTTCAACTGGGCACCGCGATTTAATGGCGCTAAGTGACCTAGTGGGCGGAGGGAGGAAAAGGCTCTCGCTCTTGTCGTACATTCTCTTTCTTTGATGACGAAACCCATTCAATAAGCTTTTGTTTTTCAGGTTCCCGTGCTCCAAAAAACTTAACGCCCCGTGGTATTTTCCTGTCGGCTCTTTCGTTGATTTCTCTTCACTCGAAGAGACAGATCAGTTGCTCCTTCGTCGCTTCTATAGAGGAGGAGGAAGCTGCTCGTTGAGGTACATTACGCCTTACGCGGTGTGTTGCTGGACCACTGCTCTAGGATAACTTTGCGTCCTTCAGCTCTCGCCTCGTTCGAGACCACGGCTCTTACCTCGAAGCATACTGTTCGACTAAATATCGTCGGAGGAGGACCACTGATTCTGCACAGTCCTGCGTACAGCTCATACTCGGCAACGAAACAGTATTCGGAGATGTCATCGTATTCATATACGAAGAAACTGGGAATACTTGCTCAGTATTGCTGGATGAGTTCCTGTTGGAAGACCCATTCCTAAGATTGGCTGATACGATATCCTGGGACGTAAGCTGCCCATGTAGGGAACGTTGCGTGAACACGCTTAATGCAATTCAATCACAAAATCGCTTTTTTAGGCGGGTTGTCGGTAAAAAAGTTGCTCTCAGACCAGCTTTTGACATCCCTTCTGCTGCTGTGACTGTGAATTTTGGTGACCATTTATTTGTGTCTCAGATCTGATGTGGATGTGATGAGTATGAGTAAAGATTTTGAGTAAAGGTTGTTCGCAATAGTTCGGCAGCCCTCGTCGCTGTGAGATGAGGTTTTTGTTCCCAAAATGCCTCCTCCCACGGGAACAATAGCAGAACGGAACGTTCTGTTCGTCTCTTGTAGAGTCGGTACATATGTGGTCTTTTGCAGTTTAACGGGCGATTAGGAAAAGAATTGTTTTTTTAGGAAAAGGACGTTTTTTGCTTCTTGCTAGAGGATGGTGTTATATTTACGCCCCAAAAGGAACGGCACCAAACTGCCGAGGAGCGCTACGAGGAGGGCCGCAACGAGGACAGTGAGGACCGAAGTACCAAGTCCTGTGCCTAGTTCGAGCCATCAGCCAGGAGACCCTGAGCACGAAGAGCTGTTGATGAGCGATACCGGATCCCGCCGAGATACCGAATACTGCCGGGTAACCTTCACTTTGACTTCCTTATGTCCCGTTATGTCCCCTTGCTATGCTCACCAACTCTGACTCAAAATCAATCTCAGGTAAGATATCCGGATGTGGACAACTTTGACTTGTTCGATGACGAGGATAACTCGCAGCCATCGCAGCCATTACTATCGCAGTCATCGGAGTCATTACTATCGCAGTCATCGCAGTCATTACTGTTGCAGTCATCATTCGGCGCTCCCATTACTCCAATGCCGGCTAGGAAAGTGCGTTTCTTGTAATAGAGAATTATATTTTATGCCTTAAAATTGGGGAAGGAAAGGCCAAGATTTTTGACGAAAGAAGCTAGTTTAACTTGTCACTAAGTTCAAAATTTTAACTTTACACCAAGAGTTCCTTTCTCAGAGGTCCTGCCAAGAACATGCCGAGACCCGTACGGGGACGGAGCAAGCGCTCTCGTTATGTTGGAGTTTGGTGCGTGCTTTCTTTGTTCCCTGACCCGCTCGAACCAATGAGTATGACCTCCTCAGATTCACGATCTCGAGCAGGGACACCTCAGTCGCCATGGAGCTCATTGAAAACGAGCACTCCGAGGCCATCTTCCTCCCAGCAGTCCTTCCAGTCCCCGAGACCACATTCTTCTGGCGTCCTACGTTTAACCAGCGCAGGATTCGCTGAAAAAACTAAGAGTCTACTGATGACGAAGGACAAATTGCACCTGGGAAAGCTCGGACTCGCCATCTGCCAGTACGATATTCTCGCAGATTACCACGTTGGTTTTCCATTTCTGTTTGGGAAGGGGAAAACCGGGAATAGAAATCAAAATCTTATCATTTAGACGTTCATCTCTTGCAAAATGGGGGACGTAAGGCCCGATGTTGAAGAAGGGAAGAGGATTGCGCAAACGCTGTCGAGTGTTCAACAGTCATCCGACCTCATCGTCAGACAGCTGATGAACGTCATCGCAGACCAGTCCAACATGATAGTAGGTCTTACGGCGGCGGTGAGGATCGTTTCTTACTGTCCCTACTTCTTTAGCTAAACCCGAGACTAAAATTTCCCGTTGGTCAGGTCGATTCCTGCATGGTGCGGCTCACTCAGCTTCAGAACCAACTTGCTGAGGCAGTCTCGTCTGTTGTGAAGAAATCGCCAGAGGCTAAGCTGCCTGAAGAGACGTGCCTTGCGTTCGAAAATCTCACACAGTTGTGGCGAATACCGCAGTTGGCGGTACTATGGCCTGACCTCAGCAACGCAATTTTCAAGGTCGGTGTGTTGCAATTGCTTCCAGCGACTCTTCCTACGAAGACTACTTTGCTTGCTGAAATGGTGCTTGCAGAGTGTCGACTTAAATAAGAAAATGGAGAAGTGGATCCGGACAAAAAGAGGAAAACCTGATGATCACGTCACCGAATGCACTGATTTTTTCCGCGTATACCTAAAGGAGGTTAGTAGTGTGGGGTAGATTAGGTTAGGTAGGTTGCCTGCCCCTTTTTTTGAAGTTACTTTTCTAGGCTTGCGAACCTCCTACATTGGTGAAGCGCTATGCGGTGAGCATCTCTGACTCCTGCGCCAAGCGTCCGGACCTCCGCGATTTCCCGGAAGAATTAGTGGAACAACTGATAGGTAGTGATAGGTAGTTCTCAGTCTAGTTGCTCTTCCCCTTCCATAATGCGCTCTAAAACATAGTTTTAATATTAAAATATTATTATTAGTATATTTTTAATATTATTAGTATATTTTTAATATTATTAGTTTTAATCTCCACCCTCTCCTAGGAGTTTGTCTCGACGGACTTCGTCTTGGCATGCGGGAGCTCTCTTGCCCAGTGTCAGTGACCGCCTTGAGGAGAAATCCCACTCCGTACGTGTTAATCTTAATATAAAAATATTTTTGTTCAAGTCTCTCCTTCAAATTTGGAATACACGAGCGTAAGGGGTTCGAAGGCAGCCAGCTAACTGCACCTGCTTGTGCTGTTCTATTGCAGGGTGGCCCACGCTAGGTGGTGCTGTTCTGTTGCGTGGGCCACCTTGCAATAGAACAGCACCAGCTAATTACAGCAGCTTGCAACACACTAGCAACAGTAGCCTCCTATCTGGTGAACGCCTCTACAGGATAGCAACATCTGTTGTGTGCTGTCTTCGCTACTAGCCGCGGTGTCGTGAGGCTAGAATTGGGTTTCTGTTCGGGTCGTAGATAACGAACGCCTGAGTAGTACCAACCACTACCAATCACGAACGATCTTCAATCGTGGATTTGGGTCAATTCTATTCGATATGGTTAGCATGAATCTATTATAAACAAATTGGCTACACTTACTACAAATTGACTTATTACCAAACAGGATGGGGATCTAGAATACTCATCTCTCTTTCTCTATCAAACTGCCTTTAATGTCTTTCTATGGGCTGGAATGGAACAACCTTCATCAGTAGGAATGCGATGGGCCTTACAAGCTCGAGGCCAGAAACGGAAGAGCTCAACCTTCTAAGCAGAAGCTTACTCTTGAAAATATTGTATTGCACTTCTTTCTCCTCTTGAACTGGTCCGATTTCAAACAACAGCCTGTCAAATCTTAGAGAAATGAATGACTAAGTTAAGCGAAGAGATAAGCCGGATTCGAGAAGCCTGTGCACAGGGTGGTGCCTTCTGCTGCAATACATTATAACATCAAAAAACAACACTAGATGGCAGTGCGAACGAGCTATAAGAGGAGACCATTAGGTGGGTACATCTTAACCCTTTCACGACACGCGTGATTTTCAAGTGTCTACCGCGTGGGACAGCGCTCATTTTCCCGCTCACCAATTATTTGTATCGTTTTTCTTGCATTTTTTATTATATATGAAAAAAGTAACAAATAAGGTTTCCCATGGACCATCTTGACCCTACTGTATACTGGTAGACTCAGTGATTAATATTGTATAATACTACCAAACGTTTGATAACATTCCATTAAATATTTTTATGATGGTGTCCGACGGCATCGTGAAAAGGTAAAAACCCATGCACCACATAAATTATGAGCCAGTTGGTTGTTGATCGAAGATTACATTTACGAAAATTTACGATTTACGACCCAAAATGTCGTAAATCGTAAATCGTAAATCGTAATTACGCACACCCCTGGTCGCCATTGTCCGCTGCACCGGATGATAGTCTTTCGCGCTGCTGACTTTCGACTTTCTCCCATGTGGACGAAGACTACCGCGTTACTGATTGTGAGGCCGCACATTGCTGTTCAACATGGGCAAGGCTCACACATTGTGAAGCTTCGCCAACCTTCTCTCGTATTGACTACCTCACACGATGTTTAGCAACGCCTTCTCTTTAAACTATACAGAGGTACTCCATCCACGCTTTCTATACCACTCTCATTTTCGACACAGAATAGCGGCATAATGAATTGTTATGCCGTGTATCGCAAAATTTTAGCCCACAATTCAGTTTTTTTTTCGGAAAAGTGCACCAATGAGAGAAAACACACATGTGGCTTTCCATGCCCTAAACAACATTGTCCTAACAAGGAAAGGTTCCCGATTAATGGAGGGCTTTTGTGATGCTATTTTGACAGGATGTAGGGCTTTATGAGCGGAGTCCAGAACCATAGTCAGTTTTTGCCGAACACTTTTTTGAAGACATGAAAAAGAGGTGTGAAGACGGGTGCGCAACACTCATCATCCTCTACGACACCCAACAAGATGTGCCTCGGTGGCGCGGTCGGTAGGAGTGCCGCCACGTAGGAGCACACCGGCGGGTTTTTCAGTTGGAGTCCGAGAGCTGCTATTATTTTTGCACGTTGTTGTTTGTTGTTATTACGCGCTCTTATGTTCACAGGAGGCGATTTTAGTCCATCAGTGCTTACAACAAACCAAGGCTGTCTATTTGCGCCTGCGATAGTTCTTCAACTACTCATGTCTGTACCACCACCATATCATAGTATCACCAATGATACCGTAATTGTACACAAATACGCTTATCTTGCGGTTGAATATTATGAGCCCGGCCATATCGGTACGTAAGTGTGGTACGGTGCCATCCGGAATATATTAAATACATGCATCCGAGATGGTATATTGAAAGTAGGTAACTGGAATAAAACATCATACAAAAAGGGCATCACCCGTGACTTTTCTTCTGATTGCAGATGATTATAAGCCAGACCCACCGACAGTTCTGCGCTTTGGTATTTCGGCCGTGTCTGTCATACAGGGGTGGCAGCGGGTTGCATTGATGTTCACCCAGGACCCTTCGCTACATACACCTACGAATTACGCGTTGAACGAAGAAGAATTAGTCATTCTTTGCCAGAGAGAAGATTGTTCCTCAGTGGCTTTTGTAAGATGCTGCTGGTGTGTCACGCGCTTGTGCTTTACTTGTTTCATAGATTTGTACCATAGCTGTTGACTAAAAGGGAAATAATAGATATAAGACTTTTAATTTAATAATATATAAGACGTTTTATTTCCAGAGAAATTATATGGTGCAAATATGAATAACTGAAAAATTAGCCCATATGAAGGCGCAAATAGACAGCCTTGGTCTGCTGTAAGCATTGATGGCCTAAAATTGCCTCCTGTGATCATGAGAAAGTGTAATAACAACAAACTAAAACGAAAAGAAGAAAAAGAAGTATTGGCAGCCTCTTTTTCACACCTCTTTTTCAGGTCTTTAAAAAAGCGTTTAGCAAAAATTTACTGTGGTTCTGGACTCCGCTCGCAGGGCCCTACATCCTGTCAAAATAGCATTGCAAAAGCTGAGTTGGGAACCTTTCCTTGTAAGGTGCATTGGATGCTTCACCAAATTCTAGTCTTTTGTTCAAACGGATTGCTTCCTCATACACTAAACATCCTCACCTCGATTTCATGAACTGCGTTGATCGTTATGATGAGAAAGGCCTGTTAATACTTACTGACTTTCGTTTCGACACTTTGCACAGCGTTCTTCGTGTATGTACAAAAATGATATTAAGTTACTCGAGGCTCTCCAAAATTACTTTATCCGCAAATATGAAATACGACTGCCTACCTCACCTATTAGAAGCAAGTGGGTGAGGAAACTTTTATTCACTTTCGGCAGCGCACTTCGGGCGCGACGCCGCCATGCGCGGCAAGCCCGCGACGGCGCGGCGAAAAGGCGTAGGGCCTGTTAGCTCCGTGCGCGTGGATCTTGCACCAATTATCGACGCTGGCAAATCGCCAATCGTCGTCCTGCCCCTGCTGATTGTTTACTGTTGAACTATGTTGCAGTCTGTACATACAACTGTCACACCAAATTGGACACTATTCTAGACAGGTCTAACCGTTTTGAAAAGAAAAAAAGAAAAATGCTGAACGTCATCCAATTCAAAACGAGCTCCTTCCACGTTAAACTGGAGACTCTACAAAAGGGTTAGAATAATTTTTGTTCAAGGAAAATTTTCAGAATGATTGCTTTAATATTTAGTTTAATTGCTCAATAAGTGAAGACATTGTTTGACATTTTATAAAATTCTAATTTTTTGAGGAAAAGTAATGATTTAAAGCTCGTTGTAAAGAGCAGAAAGGCGACCATTTTATGCCACAAAAAGAGATTACGCCATGCCCTCGTCTAAGATGTCGCGATGTTTGGTTGGTTGATAGATTTTTTTTCAAAATTTCTGCTAGCATGCAATTTCACACTTGTAATACACAACAAAAACGATTGTGACGAGCACACTTATCTTCAAATTGAAATGCCGTCACGCATATTATCAGTCAAATGAAAAACGCGAAGAGGTAATCGGATGCATAGCGCGATCCCTTTTTAATATACTAAATGATCGCTGGTATAAATAAGGTTTCTACTAATGGTTTTAGACTACTAATATCACTAACTTCCTACTGATAGTAAGGACCTCATCACAATAGTAGTTATAAGCTCTTAGTATTAGTTAGTTAGCTGATAGTAACAGCAGCAATGCGCCGTAACCAGTTCCCGTTCGCACGTTCATGCAATACTAGGCAGCAAGAAGCCCACTGATGGAACTCTTGTGAGTAAATCTAGTGCGCACCGCCAGCGAATGGCTGGCGACGTCGCGCACACGGCGCGCGCGGCGATCGGCGCGGCCAAAAGTGAGTAAAAGTTCCGCCCTCCGAAGCAAGTATAAGGACTTCATTACGGCATTCAAAATCATAACAGAAATTCTCCTACTAGCCGTTACTTCTACCAATAGTGAACTGCTTACAAACACCCAGACCGATTTCGGGCCATCAAACCAAAAGTGAGGGCACCTCTTCGTTGGCACCAAACATCCCTAAGGCCTGAGTTATACTCCCGCGGGAGCATCCGCGGAAGGGCGGGAATCGCGCCGAGATCCCTCACCTGGCGAATCGCCGCGCCCCGCCACGCCCGCGGTCCGCGGTGCACCCTTAGGCCTCGTTTATACTTCGTCGCGGCGTGACGCGACGCCACGTATAGTGGCCATATTGATTGTGCGACGCGATCGATCAATTTGGCCTCATTGCGTGACCATCGCGTCGAGCCGCGACGAAGTATAAACAGGGTCTTAGGCCTCTGTTATACTCCTGCGGGAGCATCCGCGGAACGTCCGTGGACTAAGGGTGCACCTCGGACGACGGGCGTGGCGGGGCGCGGCGATTGGCCAAGTGAGGGATCTCGGCGCGACTCCCGCCCTTCCGCGAATGCTCCCGCGGGAGTATAACATAGGCCTTAGTCCGCGGACGTCCCGCGGATGCTCTTCCGTAATCCTTATCGCCTTCTTGCTGTTCAGTTTCATCAGCTTCATCGGGCCATTCGAATCGAACAACTTCGCTTGCAGTGTACAACATGGGCCACTCCTTCTACTTTGCACAATTCTCTCATTCTAGTAAACACACTTAAGTACAGGATGGCCCATAAGTCCTGCAACAAAAGCATAGGTGTATAAAAAGGCTAAGAATGCATGCAAATTTGGTAGCCTTTTAAACAATGTTCGCCCATGGTTCGTCGACTATGTGGAGCGGTATTATTGACAAGGGACCACTCCTGGATTGATAAGAGCCTTCAGATCGTGTGGGTTGCTTTGCAGCTCGTGTCGCAGCACCTCATACGGAGTTTTATTTCTTACTCGTTCCAAAGAAGATATTGAACATTATAGTTCTTCCAGGCTTTATAGAGCAGGACATTTTTTAAGATGGTCAATAAACAAGATTGAAAATCTAAAGATTCAGGAATTTCACAGCTAGCCTTTCGCAGGTGCAATACTTTGCAGATGGACTGTGAACCGCTACTAGATGATCTGATCTTTTGCTGTTAGAAGAATCGCATTACCAGAACGCGCATTTTGCCTTTCAACAGCGCGATTGAGTCTCCAACCGACGCTGGAGTGTGCGGGCCACGCCAGGCTAGCCGGCCCCGCCGGCGTCGGGTATGGCGGGCCACGTTAGGGACGTAGCCCAAACCTAGCTACAGATGCTTCCTCACCCAGCGTCGGTCGCCGGCTTCGCCGGCAACCAACGCTGGGTAAGAAAGCATCCGTAGCGTCGAGCACGTTGAAAGTTGCGCCTACTCCAGACTGATCTCTAGCTTGGTACCACTCACTCAGCATAACACGCAGAAGAATGTTCTCAGCACTCCATCTAGCGTTGAATTCACAGCCTATTGCAGCTTGTCAAGCCTAAAGAAATGTCTGATACTTCTGTCCAGTCGTCGTGCTTCGAGCCGCTAGGTGTGGCGAATTCCGGAGGTGACTTCATTAGCCACTAATTTTGAGGGAACGTACGGGAAGAATTATTCCGAGAGTCTAGTGGAGTCGAAAACTGGGGGTGGGACGGGAACTTGGTTTCCGCTGTTGACGAACCGCTACAGACAGTGACTTATGCCTTCCTCCTTTAAATATATATATATATATATATATATATATGGTGAGATTTTCTGTCTCTGATTTCCCTACCTCCAATGTGTCAGATAGAAATCGTGGTCGGTTCGGTTTGAGAGAAAACCGATAGCACCACTCGAATGATCGATAATATCGATCGATATCGACTGCCTGATCAAAACGCCCAATCTACTGTGGAACGCTCCCATCGGCCAACATAATCAGGCAACTCTAATCCCGATCGGTTAGGTCTGAGAGAAAACCGATAGCACCACTGGTTATTTGATTGATAGCGTAAATGCGTCTTAATTGAACCACCAAAGTGGGGGTATGTGTGCTCCTCACTGTTGTATTTGTTGTTCAACTTCTGCTATCAATCGAATAAAAATCGCTCAGCCGAAATAACTTCGAATGGGAGAATCTTACAGCCCGCAGCTAAGAAGCAAACATATAGCGTATTAAAAGATGAGATCGCGCCATGCACTCCAAAAATGCCACCTAATTGATCCACCAAAGTGGGGATATGTGTGTTCCTCACTGTTGTATTTGCTGTTAAACTTACGCTATCAGTAAATATCGCAACGTCTGAAGGGGCCCAAGCGATAAATAGGAATCATGAGTGGGCGGGAGAAACTGTCGCATGCGCTCGAATGGAAGAATCTTACTTACAGCCTATGAGCAAGCATATAGCGCAATAAAAGACGAGATCGCACCATGCCCTCGAAAAGTTCACAGCAGCCTTTAATCGACTGATAGCGTAAAAGCCACTTAATCACAAAGGTGGGATATGTATGTTCCTCACCGTTGTGTTTGTTGTTCAACCTCTGCTATCACTAGAATAAAAATCCAACAGCTTGGAAGGGTGTAGAAAGTAGGAAGTTTATGTGGGCGGGAGAAACTGATGGGCTCAATCCAACCAACTTAGAATGGGAGAATCTTACTTACAGCCTACAGAATCAGGCACAAAACGGCTCAGGTGGACAGAGCTCATCGTGTTAAGTGGTTGTCAGCCTCTTTAAGAATCACACAAGTGGATATAAGTGCTACAACTAGCAGTGGGGATCAAATAGGCTGGGGCGGGAGGGCCACGATGTAGGAACGCCCAATCCGTCGTTTTGTGTTGTATGAAATTTAAAATTATCAGCAGCACTGGTGGGTTCTAGCCCTATGGTGAACCAAGTTAGTTCACTTCTGCTGTGAATGGGCATACATCTGCCTTCCTACCAAGGGGCATACTCTAACGTGTCGAGCGAGGAGCACTAGAATAGGGCCGCAGATTCTCACCACAACACTGACGTCAACTTAAAAGGCTCTCGAAGAGAAACAAAGGAAACGGTGGCAAAGGCAGTAACGAAGAGCGGCAGTATGGATTAACACAGAAGGAGCTGTTCTCAGAAAAGTGAAGGCGGAAGCTCGTACACATCAGAATATTGTGCCCGAACACAGAGAAGGTAGCAAGAACAGGAATGAGCAGTGACCTCGGCCATGCACACAGGCGGCAGAGTCGTACCCTGCGGTAACACAACTGTAGCAGCACCTAATTGCAAGCACTAATTGACCGGTAGCGAGGACAGGAGCCTTCAAGGGGGTCAGTTCGAAGCAGTAGCCACCCAACACGTGCGCGGGCAGAGCCGCGGCGCCGGCCTATTTCGCAACGCCTCACGTGTCCTCCTCGGCAGCGGCGATTGCTCACCTCCCTGCGCTTCCCTTCGGAGAGAGAAGTCGAGAACCTGCCTCAAACTTGGGTGATTAAACCATCGAGCCCGCGGAGTTTACGAAGTTTCCCACGGTCACGTTGAGACAAAAAAACGCTCCTTTATTATATATGGTGGGATGGTGGGATGTTTTTGTTCCCATCAAACGAATATTTTTATTGATTTTCTTTTTACACTAAAACATAGGGTGTGAGGGGAGATAATTTGGAGAATCCTGTATGGCAAAAACCTGCCATGCGTAGCCATTGTTCGCATTTCATCATATTTCCCAGAGCTAGTATTAAGTGCACTATTATTTTGACTAGGGGCGCGTGTAGCGCAGTCGGAGGAGGCGCGACTGTCGCGTGCACCCGATACCAGGTTCCTGGATCGGATTTCCCGCCCAGGCCAACCAAGCCTTCCATCCCTCCGGGGTCGGTGAATTGGTACCAGACTTGTCTGGGAAGGATAGAGCACTGACTTGTTCATCGGCTGGCCACCGCAAGTCATTGTATGGCCAAATACGCATTCATGTCGCCTCCACGACATCCCGTAGAAGTAGAATGCGCTGGCGCATCCCAGAAGGGATTGAGTAACGCCGTCCTTTATCCTTTTATCCTTATTATTTTGACTATTCTGGGATCGCTCAACTTTGAGAAATTTTTCATCAAATAAGGCAGAGGCTGAATACCCATTTCGAACGACGCACTCCAACTGCGCTTACAAATTTTTCTCTCTACTTTCTTCTTCTTATAGCCAAGCCTTCTCCTTACTTGTGGGCTTGTAGAGCTTTCCTTGCACTTTTCGAGAAACTACATATTTCTTAGTAATAGATTACGCACACGGCTGAACATTGCATTTGTTCCAGCTGGCTGCTGCATCTTGTATGATGAGAAAATTAATAGCGTTCTTCTACTGTAGTTCAGATCCGTTCATCTAATGTCCACTATTGAGAAGCCTCTGAACTGCCCTACACAATGCCATCATACCGTACGTTCAACGATCAATCTTTCGAAATTTAGTCACATCGGAATGGGAGCGCGCCACCACGGGCCAGAGAAGAATTTTCGGTAGTTTTACGTGAGAGCGCATTACTTTGTAATAAGAGCAGCTACAACTATGATACTATCCAGCAGTATAGCACCAAGTATATGCTACATAACAGCTGGCATGCGGTTCTTTGCAATTGGAAAAAGACAACCAATAAGGTCGCCTAATTTTGTTGCAGGACTTATGGGCCACCCTGTACTAGCCCCTCATTGCAACTGCTTCCAGTGCCTTCGCCACCCCCCTTCCCCTCCACCCCACTCTCCATCCATTCATTGTAGGTACTTAAATGATGGCTAACCTTTCTTCAGGATTCGTTCCGCCCACATCGCCACGCCTGCTTTCCAATTTTCTTGAACGTACTCAATTATGTCTGCCACTATCGAAGTCTTCTCGATCACAACTTGTGTGGTGTAACAAAGCTGACAGCTTGTTACACTACCCTTACTCACGAAACCAAATACATCGGCTTTTCATAGGAATGTTAGCACTTCACGCACAGCCTCCTTAAAACCAGTTACAGTTCTGCGAAATGAAGTCCTTACCCTTACCGTGAGCTACGGACAACCTCTCAACTACATAACAGCAGATCCTTATCCATCACACGTCTGGTCATATTTCTCTACTTTGAATTGTAACGACAGATACCACGTGAGCCCATCACGTAAACTCAGTTGAGGAAATAATTTATTCGACACAAATCGTAAGCAACAGATTTACATTTGTTAGTACATCAATGAAGCAAGAATATGACATGGTGGAACCGTACAGCCTCAAACGAGTAGTCGAAAACAAAGAACAAGTACAAGATGACGAATGTAAAGCTCATCACGTGCTTATATCAAGTATATCCTCAACATATTAGCCCATTGCGCGATATAAATGCGAATGAGAGCTAGGGGCCAACAAAATTAGGAACCTGACCGATTTTGTGGGTGCTAAAGTGTTTTCCTACACTGATGGTTCTTTTCCATTGATGACGACGGCAATAACAACGATGGTGATGATGGTGGTGATGATGATAAGGATGATGATGATGATAATGAGCCTCAGGCTGTGAGATCATACGCGCTAGAATGACAGCGAACAATGAAACGGCAAACGAAGAACTTGAGCATAGTTGATCTGAATTTCAGGGGTTCGCATGACTTGGGTGAAGGATATGCAGGCGAGAAAGTTGTCCATATTTACAACAGCATTCAGTGGCTTTTCTTTTCCATAGAAAAATATGTGGAGTGTTTCACATGTAACCCGTTGAGAGTAGCCGGGATAGTAACGGCAGCAAAGAGACGAAGAAGTACTCAAATATACTATGTATCTGTCTTGGAACAGCGATCACAGATGATCCTGCTTGCCTCGTTGCATTGACTTAAACCGTGATGCTGATCGACCAGAGTCATCTGAAACGGGAGAGCTTAAAACGTTGTTCAACCTGTGTCGGGCTCACGAGACGTGCTTAAAACGTTGTTCAACGTGCGTTCAGCACAACACCTTTTTGGCGAAATTTCAATCGAACCCCATCGGGCCATTTTCGAATGGTTGAACGTCTTTAATGTTCCTATCTATTTAGAACATTTTATCCAACAGTAACTGCTCAAATCCCATCTTTTACAAACCCCGTGCTTGTTCGGATGTATATCACTAGATATAGACCCATTTTACCTCGTAGCTTGGCAGCAGAAGAGAGCTAACTGTGAAGCAAGACAACAGAGGATGAATGCGAGCACGACTCCAGATTTTTCGCTACACTATCGTCAAGTGCCAAAGCTGAACACATATGAGAGTGCTACCGTACCCGTTTTCAATGGAGCGAGTTATGTTCGTACTCGAGCGAGTTCGCATCGTCTCCATGGTATCCTATATGGTAAATATTTGCGCATAGGCTCGTGAGACGCTTTGTTCTCTAAATCAATGACGGATCCTCATAAACAGTGTATCAAAAAAATTAAATGCTGACAATTAAATCAGTTATTAAATCAGTTAAACGGGAGCGATGAGAAAACCGCCGCCAATCCGCGTCGCCAACTTTAGAGCATGTCGACCTACTGCACTTTTATGGGCAGATTACGGCTATCATTTTAAGTGTAGTCAAACTTCGTTCTTTTTTATACTTGTCCGATTCAGTTTCTGTGTTTCTGTTAAAAACCTTGAGCCTGTAGAAGACATGAAAAGCCAACACAACAAAAATGACTCCATCAGAATCACTGGCAATTGCTTCAGGCAACTGGTCTATTACACCTAGGTTATATCAACATTAATTGGCTTAACCACAAGACAAGCCTGAGCGCATATTTCAAAGAGTTGAACTGAAATTATGGCCGAGGTTTTTTGGTACAGGTCGCAAGGGCGCATAGCAGGGGTGCGGGAACATGCATCCAGGGTGCGGAAACGGTAGAATGAGCACGCACAGCCGCACAGGCAGGGCACATGAGCTATCGATAAAGGCGGGCGTTCAAGGCGCAGCTGTTAGGTTGGGGCGCCCCCGCAGCCACTGCGCTGCGTCTTTGCGACATGTGTTGATTTGTCCAACAACGATTCTCCCCAGCAGCGACCCCATGGTTGGAACTCACAGCTGCTTTGCGAGAGCGCGCTTGCAGACACACCCATTCGCGGAACCGTTTTCCGCTTAGGAGCCTCGCAGTCGGACGCCTCGCCGTCGGCTTCAGAGGATCCGCCTTCCTCATCCATCATCAGCGATGAACGTTGGCTATCGTCGTCCCTATTGCCTTTTTGTGGACGAATACCTGCAAGCGATGTCATGATGTCTGAAAACGGACAAGTAGATCAAGCACAACGCGGATTCCTAACCAAACCAACCCGTCGTCCTATTCCTGCTCGTTGGCCTAACCTTCATCTCATCACCGAATGCAATCCCGTCCGAAACACAGTCGTACGGGTCTTCTGTGTTCAACACCCGCGGTAATTGCCGTCGAGGAGAACCCTTCAAATGGTAAAGGTAAGCAACGCTCAAAATTACAAACGCAAGCAGATATTAATTCGCACTTCATAACCTATATCAGCAGGAGGCGGGGGGTTTGACGGAGGTGGAGGAATAAAGTCCATCAACGTATGCTTCGGAGGACTTCGTCGCCCTGCCAATGTACCCGGCTTTGACCTGCTGTTGGAGCTCTCACCAGTGCCATCAGAAGATTGAAACTGAAATTTACAGTGTTTGACTCAGCAGCTGTTTCACCCAATCGGGAGCACAACGGTCAGGTATCTTAAGCAAGTGGACAAATAAGCAACTGCTCCAAATTAAAGAACCTGAACATAGCTAACGTCGGTGTGGGGTGGACTGTCAGAGTGGTGACTCGCCTGACGATGTTCAGACGCACGACTTCCCCGCGAACGCCTACCCGTATGATCCGCATACCTGAAAGAAGATGACTAAAATGGAGCGCGATTTTTTTCAGCAACATCGACTTGGTGACTGCTTCTGGATTTGCACTTTATCCTCTTGGAACTTTGCATTTTCATACAATTTTTCAGAAAACAAATCACTAAATCAGAGGCATCCCGATTTCTACAACACGCGCGTAGAGGCAAGATGTCACTTACCCCACTTTTTTAGTAGAATGTGGTTAATACGGTTGGCATGGTAATTTAAAACATGGCTTCCTTGCTCGAGCAGGAGCACTTATCACGGTCACAAGAACAGGTCACAACAACACAAAACACTTGAACGACTACAAGTGCCTACAGAAATGCGACAATGACAATGCATGTAAAACCATAAAGGCGGCCTAAAGCACCACAGCTTGATGTCAAATTATTGTTACTTCACCGAAGGCCAGCTTCGAGTAAGTCACGTAACAGTAACGTAAGTTTCTCAGGGAATATCCCCACTATCTCCACCACCGCCACTATCTCCCTCTCATTTTGCTAGCACAAAACATGTTTATTCAGTAACCCGTAAAACTCAAAATACCTTGCAGGCGGCCCATTTGGGACCGGGTTACTTGGCAGAGCAGGGCCTCTGAGCATACGATCATTCAGCCACGCCGGTTGCTGGTTAGACATCACCAGCGTTGTTGTGGCATACGGTGACGGATCATCTTGGAACTAAAGTAGATGTATGAGATAAATGTGTTGCTGTTCGTGAGCTGAAGAAATGCAGTCAACAAACTGAAGTGCACGTAGTCAACACGTGGAAGTACTGACCTGATTACCGTAGAAAGTGCTCAGTGCATTTCCAGGACCGCCAGTCAACTGCGCGTAGTGATAGTGATGCTCGGAGCCCGGTCTATTCATCGTACCAGCCATATACTCATCACATGGTGCATGGAAGAAATCCTGCTGGCTTGGTGTCACGGAATACGGCTGATGAGTCGCTGGACACCTGAAAGCAAAGCATTGCTATGCTGCACTAACCACTGAAATCTCCCGAATCAGCACGTAAAAAGCAAACGGAAGGTGGAACAGTACGATCACTTCTAGGTGCGCCACCCCTTCTGCTACTAATCGATTTGTGGTGAAGAGACATTGCGAGCAAGAAAACAACAGCCTCCCATGTTCATCGTTGTGGAATACACGTATCCATCAAAACGATGTCATGGATACTAAGTCTCATTTCAAGCTGGATCCGGGAAAAATAGCTCAACATTTTAAAACAGCGATTATACAGGGTGGCTGAAAAGTTCGGGCAATTTTTTGCGGCGCTACTTTTGGCCTTGAAATTGAGGTTTTTTGTTATTTCTGTTGTTTCCGTTGTATTCCTCGCGCAATTTTGATCTAGAATCTGTTGCTCCAGTTTTCTCGTTTTCAGTTGTGCTTGCGTTATGTCTCGTGAAAGTGAGCGTATCACCGTCGTCGAGCTGCACAAGACGGGAATGAGGACCGCGGACATAGTTCGAACAACCGGCTTCAAACAAAGGACCGTCTACAAGATTGTAAGACGCTACAAGGAGACTGGCGGGACCTCGGACCGTCCCCGCAGCGGCCGTCCCACCACTGCGACAACACCGGAGAACATCAACAAGGTTCGTTGTCGCATTCGCCGTAATCCTGAGGTGTCGATGAACAAGATGGCTACGGATCTCGGGATCAGTAGGGAACGAGTCCAGCATATTGCCAGGAGGAAGCTGGGATTACGCAGCTACAAAGTAGCTCGTATTCACTTCCTCAACGACGCGATGAAAGCTGAGAGGTTGAGGAAATGCAGGCGAATGCGTCAGCTGGTCGGCGATGGTCGCTTGTCGAAGGTGCTGTTCACCGACGAGAAGATCTTCACGGTCCAGCCGGTTCACAACCATCAGAATCGCCGGCAGCTGCTTAAGAAGGGTCAGCAGAAGACGTCGGCCGCAAGAACCATCAGCCGCCGCCATTTTCCAGCCTCGGTGATGGTGTGGGCTGGAATATGCGCTACCGGAAAGACGCCGCTGGTCTTCATGGAGCAGAACGTCAAAATTAACGCTGCCAGCTACCAGCAATATGTCCTCCGCGACGTACTGGAGCCGTGGGCGACGAGCCATTTTGGCGAAACCGGATTTTCTCTTCAGCAGGACTGGGCACCAGCGCATTCCGCCAAATCCACGATCGCCGTTTGCGAGGAGCTCTTCCCAGGGTTTTGGAGCAGGGACATCTGGCCATCCAACTCGCCTGATCTCAACCCGATGGATTATTCTGTGTGGTCGATCATGGAGCAGAAGATCTCCACTACAAGATACGCCACCGTTGAGCAGCTGAAATCGGCGTTGTTGAGATCCTGGGACGAGATTACAGCGGAGCAGTGTGCGACCATCATCAGCGACTTCCCAAAACGACTGCGAAAATGTATTGAAGCCAAAGGAGGAAATTTTGAGCACTTGTTGTGAATTTTCCTGTTGTATTATGTTGTTGTTGATCTAATGAAGTTTCTGTTATTTTTGTTTGTAAATCTTTGGCGTTTATGTAGTTTTTTCGTACTGCTGAAATACTTTGAAAAATTGCCCGAACTTTTCAGCCACCCTGTAGTTTCATCGATTTCATGCAAATAAGCGTTTAGAGGTTCAGCGTTCTGAAGAACCGAACGGCGTGGAACGAAAAATTCTAAGCAAACCCGACACATAGCAGCTTCAGAAACCTTTGACGAAAGGCTACATATATGTACATATATATTTAGTTAGTTTCATGTGCCATTGTAATTTCTACTACATCTACGTCCAGAAAAAAAAACTCTAGCTCTTGGACAGGGTTGGTGAGCCAATTTTTGATAAACATCGGACTGTCAGACCTCGAAGAAGAGGCTTGCAGCATACATCTTGATCACATTGACGACAATCGCGTTTTGCGGTAGAAAGCCGCCTGGGACACGCGCGCGCTCTATGAGCCACCGGTGGCTCACAATCTCCCTCGCGGACCACTTTTTTGTCTTGTGTTTTTTCCTATCAAACTTCGACCAAAGGGATTATTTAGGGTGCTGATCACAAATCTGATATCCGTTTATGAAATTTTGACCGATTACCATAGGTAGGTACGGGTGACTAAGGCTGCCGAGGTTTTTTCCCAAACGTCCCAATCACCGTTTTTTCCCAAACGTCGCCCAGGGGGTTATTTAGGGTGTTGATCACGAATCTGACATCCGTTTTTGGTAATGCGATGGAGTACGGTGCGTTACTGTAGGTACGGATAATCGCCGACAGCTTCAGTCACCCGTACCTACCGTAACCCACCGTACTCCATCGTATTACCAAAAACCATCGTATTACCAAATCTTAGTCCATCGTAGTACCAAAAACGGATGTCGGATTCGTGATCAGCACTCCAAATAAACCCCATATGCGAAGTTTGGGCGAAATCGGTGGCCATGACTGCGACAGCCTTACTCACCCGTACCTACCGTAACTGGCCAAAATTTTGAAAAACGATGTCAGATTTTTGATCAGCACCTCGAATAACCTCCTTGGGCAAAGTTGGGATGAAAATACCGACTTGAATCGATTTTATTGTAAAATTGGTCTCCTTCCTAGTAAATTTTTAAAATTCGATATATCTAATGGAAGCAAAGACAAGTTTCTTGCTTATTCCTTTTGTACATTCTCCTATCACAAGTAATTAGGGAACAGAGAAAACATCTATGAAAAACTGATGGCAGGAGTACAAAAAATAGCGCGAAAAGTATGAGCCACCGGTGGATCATATTGTCGTCTATGTGTTGTACCACGCTTATGCTGTTATCGATCCGTTTTGCAAAGCTCGGGTGAAAAAAATCCAAATAGAAGACTCTTAAGGGATTCAAAGGAGAGGCAAATTATTTAGGTGAGGATACCGACATCTGGCAAAGCCACACTAGCACTAGAATTTTCGACTAGGCATCAAATCAACCTACCGATTGTTCAGTGTCATTCTTCCAGTCGTATTATACGGATTATGATCCCATATACCGTTCTGAGTCATATGCACCGAACCGTCGTTGATCTTAATAAAGGTTCGATCCTGAAACTGGTGCCAGTCAGGCGGCAACAACTGCTGAAAAACACCACACTCGCAAACGTGCGCAAGCGTTCAGATTCGAAAACAAGCACAGAGCGAATCCGCGTGCATGCCGTACTCACCTTAGCCCCTTTGCTGTTCTTGTAGTACCAGAATACAAATATGGCAACGAGAATCAGAAACACGCAGACGAGCAGCATCACCAGCAGGGCGAACCACGACTGTCGAGATAACGAGTACAGGAACGACTCCTGCTCGTTGTGCAGGCTCAGATGCTTGTCAAGCGTCTCTTGATCTGAAACGTCACCAATAAGACACAAAAGACCTCCACTTTCCCCATGAACTCGAAAGCACTGGAAATTCTACCCTCTCCTAACCTCCTTAGACGTTAGAAAATAAAAAGGGTAAAGAGCTGCGTTTATCAACAGCTGCTTAGGATGTGACACGCATTCCACTCCTTCAGGGCATTTTGAGGGCCCCAAAGAATCATTTGCACTGGACAGTCGGTGGACAAGACTGCGTTTTATCCTATGCAGACTATGTCTGGTACCAATTCGCCGCATCGGACCCGAACCAGCAAACTTGCAAGTGGAGTCAGCAACCCTCCTGATTGCGCTATCATTTGACATTCAGTTGTTAATAAAACAAAAACAGGAAACTAAACAGACAATCGGACGCGTGCCAGTCCATACAGGAGAGGTGCCGGCAGTCGCGTGTACTCCCGAGTCAGGGTGTTTGGGTCGAGGGGGGGGGGGGGGCAACTAAAGCACTCATTGCCTCGGAGGTCGGTGAGGTGCTACCAGGAATTTCTGGCACGACAAAGCACTGATCTGCTCTCATCGGTTAGCCGCCGCAGGCCATACTGTAGGCCGAACACGAACTTTGACTCCCTCCAAAAAGCATTAAAGTGCACTGTGTGAAGCATCCCTCAAGGGTATTCTGTAACGCCGTCCTCTTTGCTTAAACAGGTTGCTGCGCGATCAGCGTATATTTCTAGACTCTAATACCGATTTGAGCACACGTAAACATCCAGATGCGACGTTTTTTAAAGCTAGACTGTGCTTTGAATTAACACTTCGACCGACAACTTCCCAAACATCAGCCCGCAATTCACGGACTGCGAAGGAATGGAAGGTTTAATTGGAATCGAACTAACAAGTAAGGCCAATGAAGGCCTATGTTATACTTCGGCGATGCTGTTGTCGGCGACGTCAGCGACAGTGTTACGCGGGCTGTTACGCAGTGCGTAGCAGCCCGCGCAACATAGCGTCGCCGACGCGTCGCCGAAGTATAACATAGGCCGAAGTGACCGTGGGATGGATTTTTCAAAAAGACCTATTGAGGACTGCAGGGTATTTCTCTGAGAAGCATCGCAGCAGCGGCCAAATTTCCTGCGGACATCTGACAAGGAAAGGTTACCAACTCAAGGTGAGCTTTTGCGATGCTATTTTGATAGAATATAAGACCCTGTGAGCGGAGTTGAGAGCTCCAGTTAGTTTTTGCTGAACGCCTTTTTGAACACCTGAAAAGGAGGTCTGAAAGCGAGCGCTCAACTATCATCAACCCCTACGACACTCGATGAGCTGTGCCTCGGCGGCGCAGTTGGTAAGAGTGGAAGCACGCCAGCGGAGTTTTGAGTTCAAATCCGCGTAATCTCAATGATTTTGCACATATTCGTTTTTGTTACTACGCTTTCTCATGACACAGGAGTCAATTTTAGACCACCAATGCTTATAACAAATCAAGAAGGCTGCCTTTTTGCGCCTTTATATTTGCTATCTGCACCACCACCAATCATACCATATCACCAGTAATACCGTATTTGCACACAAATACGCGTACCTTACAGTTGAATATTATGAACCCGGGTCATATCGCTGCATAAATGGGCTAAAATTGTCGTTGAACCTGAACGCGTTGTCGACCGACTACTTTCCACTTTCACACCGGATTTCACTTCTCCGACATTGAGAGATTGATGTTGCAGATGCCATAAAAGGACTCCTCCTGGACGCCGTTATGAATGTCGACTGGACACCTCATGGTGACTGTGAGGAGGAAGACTACAGTGAACAGTCATCGTTAGAGAAATCAGCCCTCTTTGACGGCAAGCACGTTGCGGAAGAAAAGATCTTGAGAAAGAGCATCTTGTGATTTCTCACAGCATTGATTGTAGAATGGTTATCGTTCGTACAGTTGCAGCACGCCCTTATTTTCTACCGTGAAGCAGAGGGGTGATGTCGCTCCTTCGTTGCGGTGTTTTTGCCGTGTCTGCCATACGCTTGGGTGGCAGCTGGATACGTCGACGTTCACCCAGGACCCTTCTCAATACCCACAGATTACGCGTTCAACGAGGAAGAAGTGGTCCTTCCTTGCCAGGGGAAGATTGTTCCTCACTGGCTTTGTCAAATGTTGCTGGTGTGACAAGGGCTTGTGTTTCACTTGTTTCATAGATTTGTACCATAGCTGTTAACCAAGAGGGAAGAGCAAGACAGAACATTTTATTTCCAGGGAAAAGATATGGTGCAGATAGGCACTATTGAAAAACTAGCACATATGAAGGCACAAGTAGACAGCCTTTGTTTGTTGTAAGCACTGATCGCTTAAAATTGACTCCCGTGATCATGAGTAAGCGTAATAACAAGAAACTAATATGTGCAAACATATCGGCAGTGCTCGTACTCGAACTCAAAACCCTGCTGGTGTGCTACTATTAGGCGACAGTCCTACCAACTGCGCACCCGAGGCACATCTCGTGATGTGTCGTAGGGGTTGATGATAGTTGCGCTCACTGTCGTTTTTCAGACTTCCTTTTCAGGTCTTTAAAAAAGCGTTCATTCGTTGGTTCGCTCTATTTCTCCTGCTTCTTCTTCCTGTTCGTCGAAGAAAGGCCCTAACCGCGACATATCTTTAGGATTACGACGGTCTGGGACGCAAACAGTATTCTACTTACCTGACGCTCGTAGGACTCGCTGAGGTTCGACAAATTCAAGGCTCAATAACAATCAATACCCAAAGTTATGCTGTGCTTAATATGCTCAATTAAGGTACATCTCTCTAGAGTTTTGTAGTTGTATCTGATAGATGGTCAGATTTATTGGTCGTAAATACTTCAAAGAAAATAAATAGGTAAATGTAAAATGTCTGTTCAATGAACCACCAAAATCTTTAAATTGGGAAACAGATGCGGACCCAAACGAGCGACTGTCAAGCAGAACATTCACCACAGAAACGGAATGAAACAGTAACAGTCACTTACTCATTGTGACAGTGTCCGTTCCATGGCTGACACCAATGCCCGCGTTAGTGCGCGCCGCGACGCGAATCTTGTACGTCATGCCAGGAATCAGATGGAACAACGTCACACTAGCGGCTCGTTCGTTCGTGGTGATATTTCGATTGAATTTCGTGCCTTTTCCCAGAATCACAATCTGGAATTCCAACGCCGATTAAACATCAATAAAATGCTACAGTAGCGGATTTTATGAAACTAAAACTGAACGTAAATCAACTAAACAAGGCAGTAACAAAAGAGAGAAGAAACGTTTATAGAGACCGTATGGAGGAAAATAGATAATGCCACAAACGTCTTACTACAGCGCTCACGAAAAAGTCAACTTCTGCGAAACTTTCCTTCCCTAACAAATATCTCCAGAGTTTCTCATCTTCAAAGCGGGCCATCCTCACAGCGAAAACGAATGGGCGCCAGTTCAAATTCCACAAAAGTTTAAGATTTTGTTTACAGCTCTATGTACGTCATCAGCACAAAACTGGTAATTCATCAATAATTCCTTCATAATGTGCTTAACAAAGCGTCCTAAGGTTAATGCGCTTGGAGGACGAGTGCACTGGAATGCTTTCAAGATAATCAATGTGGACCACTAATTATGTAGAAAGAACTTCCTGTACCACTATAAAATCCCCTTTAATATGAACCCCGACGGTGACCAGAGATTACTCTGCGCTGCATATACTAAGCATTTCTGCAAGGATTGGAAGAATTAAACGCATGGCGTCAACGTGAATGAAATTTTCACTGTTGTCCAATGCTTTGGACTTTGCATGGCGAGTTACAGTAAGAAGCTGTGCACTCGCGCATTTTTCATACTACCTAAAGAAACTCTCCCAAAATGAGGGTGAAATTCAAAGATGAAGAAAGGTACACACTAGTAACTTTGACACAGAAGTAATATTCGAAATGGTTCACACATTTCCGAACGTCTTCTTTCCGAAATTATATTCTATCATTTTGCTTTCAACTATAAAATCAAATATCACAGCATAAAGGATAAAAGAATAAAGGAAGGCGTTACTCAATCCCTTCTGGGATGCGCCAGCGCATTCTACTTCTACGGGATGTCGTGGAGGCGACATGAATGCGTATTTGACCATACAATGACTTGCGGTGGCCAGCCGATAAACAAGTTAGCGCTCTATCCTTCCCAGACAAGTCTGGTACCAATTCACCGACCCCGGAGGGATGAAAGGCTTGGTTGGCCTGGGCGGGAAATCCGAACCAGGAACCTGGTATCGGATGCACGCGACCACCGGCGCCTCCTCCGACTGCGCTACACGCGCCTATTACAGCATAACTATGGAAAACTCTAAGCCTTTTAGGAGAATTGAAGCAATTGACAAGGGGTGCACTCAGACGAAAAGCAGAGCTAACAGGGAGAAGAGTACCACCTCACGCACATTAAATCTGCGACACTCTGGAATTAGTCAAAAGCCATTGGCCGAATTGCGAGCGGTGCTAACCTAGCAATATCCGCACCAGTTGGCCACGTGACCTCTTACGCAACGGAACTTGTCGGAGCTTGGAAACACGGATGTAAATGATGCCAAACGAAAATGTCCAGAGGGCAAACCAGGCTATATATGCATGCTCACATGCACTATTGCTTACTATCCATTACAAGCAGAAAGCGTGAGAAAACGTGGAATCGAAAGTGCTCGTATGTTTCTGAATCCTTGGCATGCATTTTTACAAGCCGACTTGAAAAATGGACCACGCATTAATGAAAACTCTCTATCAAAAAAGCCAGACTGAATTAAATTCGCAGCACATTTTACAGTGGGGAGTCGCAAAAGGTGAGCCGAAATTCAGCTGATGGTAAGGATAATTTTCACCGAGGTTCGAAAAATGCCTCTTTAGATACACTATCGATCGCACGTCATCACAAAAATTTTGTCTCTAGACGAGGAACGAACCTGTGACCTATTTTTCTTCCGAAGGTGTTATTTCGTATTTAAAACAAGTCAGTTTTTTCTAAAAAAAATCACCGAGTTGACCTTGTACGTACTTGCGCCGGCACATACGCGATTATAGAGACAGTCAACAAGATAAAAAATCTATTCCTTCGTTAAATTATAATATGAAACACGTACTAAAGTAATAGCAAAACGCTCATTGTTATCAAAAACAATCTGGAAAATTCAATCAAATTCGTTTTTACCCATAAGAGCCAATAAATTCTGGTCAGATACTACACATTACTGGTTATAAGGGGCAGTCCTTAGCCTACCTAAAACTGTGTCAATATGTCAGCAGTTACAACAGCGTAAAGAAATCTGCAAGAATTTCTAGGAAAGATCCAGGAAATGCTGGTCGCTACTGTCACATCGTTGTTTTCGAATCACCTCTACTGCAGCACTGGTAGGAAAAATAAAGCATAAAGCACAAATTTACTGACACGACTCCCATCAAAACCGACGGAGCTGAAGGCGGCTAAACTAGTTAGGCAACTATGGCTGCAAATATCCGCAGAAGCCTCCACCAACAACAGCAAGACACACCTGGAATCCCTTGAGAATCCCATTCATTCCGTCAGCTGGCGGCGCTCTCCATCCAATGCGAAGTGTAGTTAAATTCAGCATTCGAATATGCACATCCGACGGTGGAAGCGACGGCGCTGAAACAGATTTCACATAGCACTACTGCTTCTACAGAAAACGGCTAACATCTTACGACTCTGGTAGCTCTCGATTTTGTTAAAGGCTGTTAACAAAATCAAGCAAGCACAGCAGCTCGATCGTTTGCTATTGCTCATTTTATAGCGTGCTACAGACGTACAAAGCTGAGAAGAGCACTTCGAAAACAAGAAATGTGTTGCAGGACTAAAAAATGGAGGGTTTTTCTGGACTTCTAACGAATGTGAATACCCTCGCTCTAAACAGTTACACTGATAGAATTTAAAGTCACAGATAAATGTCTACACGCTGTTGATTAAATGAATGGGAATAAGTACTATATAGGTGTATGCAAGATTTTTTAAAGTCGTTCTTCATTCATCTGAAATGCTTATAAATAAATGTTAGAAGCTGCTGTAAAACAATTCCCATGTATGTACGTTGTGCTGCGTAGTCCACTTCCAAGTCATATCACCGAGACACTCAAGATGGCCGGCAAAGTCAGTCATAGAAAACTTGCTGCCCTCAGCCTAAGCCACGAGATTAGAGCTTCTGCTGACTGCGCACTCAGAGCGTGTATTCTAGAAAAAATTAGGCGGCACTATGTCACTAGATGCGAAAACTATACCTCGCCCTCAAAAAGCAGCAAAATTATGGAAGCGCTTAAGTTTCTAGCAAAGGCTTTTTATATGCTGCTAGAAATATGAGTGGCGATTTCAAAAAACAAACACCAGAAACATGCGAGGTAAATTGAACTGGGCTCATATAATAAGTCTTACTGGATCCGCTAAACAGATCGTATTAATTGATTGATATCACGTGGCTGCTAGTTTCGCTGTATAGTGGAAAAATTTCTGCGCTAAAACCTCCATGATTCAAAAGGGATGCTTTCTCAAGAACGGTGATCCTCATCTCAAACAATTCCTATGCCACATTTCCGGTGTCAGTAGCCAGCTTTGAACGTTTTTAAAATAATTATTTCATCCTTTTATTCTTTCACGGCCACCTCCACGCCCTAATTTTTTCACTTACATCTTCAGCAAGGGGTACGAGGTTCTACAGTCGGAAGACGCGGAGGCAGTCGCATGCACACCGGATCAGTGTTCTAGTTTGGGGTGTGATTCGAGCTAACTACGCATTCTCTCCCTCCGGGGCCGGAGCTTTGGTACCAGACTCAGGGAAGGATAAAACACCGAATCACTTTATTGGCCGGCCAATTCAGGTGACTTGCCAAATATGCACTCAAACTGTCTCCACGATATCCTTGGAAGTACAATGAGGGACCCATCCCATAAAGGATCGATCAGCGCCTACATTTATCCTTCAAGGGGAAACCCCTTTACACATAATCCGTGGATCTTGGGAAGAACATCCAATAATCAAAACCAAACGCAAGGCAGAGCACGCCGACTCACGAGCTTCGGCTGTCAGAGCATCCATCGAGTTACTTGGAGCTCCTTGAATGGACTTGTGGTAGGGAATCACGAAGAACTCGTAGTTCGTGAACGGCATGAGTCCGTTCACAACATACGACTCCACATGTGCACCGCTCACGTTCACCCATCTGAAAACGAACACTTAGAAAATCAGTGATCAAACGATAAACGACTTGAGCACGCCTCAGCAATGACTCACTGATTGATGTTGCTTCTCGGAGGTCCACGCCATTTTATGTAGTAGCCTTCCACCATGTCTTCGACCTTCTTCCTCTTCCAGAATAGTCGCACTGCAGTCGAGTTGATCGTTTTCACCTCTTCAAGCTTGATGAGCTGCTCAGACGTGATCCTTCTCGTGGCCTGTTCCAGATCGAGATTTTCCAAATCGTCCACAGACACTGTAAATTCGGAAGAATGCATGAAAACTTGAAGGAAAATAATAATATCGGCAGGAATTATGAACCGTTGTTCTGCAAAGCAAAGAAAACAAAAATTCTGTCACAGAAATATACTAAGGAATTCTTGCACATGGAGAACTATGATAAGAGACGAAAAAATTTAGGAGACGTAGCGCACATCAGAATATATCCATTTAACTCACGATGTGCGTTCCTTGCCATTGTGTTCACTCCTGAAGAAATTGGACTTGGTGGTCCGATCCCCTTCTCGTTCTCAGCTCTCACTACGAATACATAGGTTTGCGAAGGCCTTAGGTTCTTCACGCGGTATCTTGGACCTGAGATGTAGTCCGGAACATTCAACCATGTCTAAAATTGTGGCACTTAGCAATTATTACAAGGGGGTATAAAATGTAAAGAAAATAAAATGAGCCAACTAACCTCCCCAGCTTCCGGACTGAAAAACTGTACAATGTAGCCGGTAACCGGACTGCCACCATTTTTCTCTGGTGCTCTCCATTCCAGGTCCACCTTAAAAACAACAAATAATAAAAAGCACAAAACTGTAAATTATGTGCGACAGGCATTTTGCGACAGCACGTATTCTCGGTAAAGTAGTTTTATACCCAGAAAATGATCTTTCTCTAATCAGAGTTTAAATTACCAAATCACTCGAAAGTTAAACACAGAATGAGTCCATCAAATCCACGCAAAACAAGAGGAAAACAAATCAAAAACAGAAAAAATAATAAAATTCACTTCAATAACAACGGAGTCAAAAATGGTTGACATCGAATCAGACTTCAGATTACACCAATCTAACCCACATTTAACAAACTGATAAGATATATAATATCATGCTTCCCCAGTTTCTAATGTTTGCAATTTCTAAACCACACAGCCAGCTCGACGTGACTCAGCAACTTCTCTGAAATGCACCTATTAAAATTCTTTGGGAACCTACCGTCCACAAGCACTTGTCCGTGCGATCACCACAAAAAGCAAAGGAAACCTCATACGAACAAAAATAACTGCCTTTGCTCCCATAACTCTGGGTGGAAAAAATTACGTGTTAAAAAGTGAAGCTGAGCTTAATGTAATCCTTCAGGAAGCGCTCAAAAGAGGGACTTGCCAGTCTGCCACTTTCTCCACTCTCTCACAAATGCCAGTGCTTCGGTAACACTTATGCGCCTCTAAGAGCCAGATGGTAATTAATAATTAAAGTAAGATTTCCAGTTTTAGTGTGGTTGAACGTTTATTTTACTGGTGCTTTTTATGGCTATTTTGTTTGTTTCCGTTGACGCTATTGTGCACCCTCGAGTGCACTTAAATAAACATATAAATGTCCGTAAAGAGATCGACCAATAAGTAGAATCAGTTGGGTTAAGTGGCTGTGTAAAAACTGATTTTTCAGAGAAGAACTTCGTCAACCACGAGTGAGGAGGGATCCACTGCTGCATCTATTATTTCCACTTCTCTGCGCTATATTCTAGTAAATTCCATAGGATAAAGAAACCCAAATCAACCGTTCAAAAATAATACAAATTTTCTTGCTAAAATTACTGACTGTACAACAGATTATACTCAACACCATCCGTTCACCTCTTAAATGTCGTTGTTTTCCGCCTCATCACAATAATTGAACGATGGACAATAAATAGTAAAACAAAACTTGAATGGAAGCTAATCTTACCTCGCTATCGGACACATTACTAGCGATTGGCTGAGATGGTGCTGACGGGAAATTTGACCGGTCCGGCATTCGTGAGAAAACAGATTTCGTGTTGTGATCTGAAGCAGCTCTCCGATATGGAACCACTCAATCGACATGCTCCAAACTTTTGGTTAATAAAGCCCACCTTCAACAATAAGCGATGCCGTCCACGTCGACTCTCCATCGTCGTTCTTTGCTCGACATGTGTAAACGCCGGTGTCAGACTTCCTGAAAACTACTTGGTTGGGGAAGGCGAAGATCCACGACTAAGAAATTGCTGAAACCTTGGAAAAGTGGTACAGTTATTAGAATTACTGTAGCCTCCAAAGAGTGAAGCAAATACTTCTTTGAAGATAAGAGGATAAGGGATGGTGCTGATCATTCCCTTTTGGAATGCGCCACACATACTATCTCAATGAGATGTCGTGGATGCAATCTGAACTCGTACTTGGTTTATGCAATGAAGGGGGATTTGCGGTGGCAGCCGATGGACAAGTCAGTGTTTTATTCTTCCCAGACAAGTCTGGTACCGTAGCAATGACCTAGGAGAGATGGAAGGCGTGGTTTGCCTAGATGGAAAATCCTAGCCATAAACCTGGAGTCCGGTGCACGCAACAACCAGCGCCTCCTCCAACTGCGCTAATACGCGCCCAGATACTTCTCGTTCAGCTCAATCCCGTTCTATTCCATTAATGCGCAACACAGAAGCTTACAAAAGCTGCATTGAAATAAAGAGCCTATTCCTGACCCTCTACGTACATATGTGGCTCACCATCAACATCAGCTAGTACAAAACTTCTGCTAAATTGGTTTTGGAAAACGAGCCTTGCTGATGAGCTTGAGTGCATTCTTCTCCTATAGCACGGCAGATTCCAGACCTTGCCAGCAGTGAAACACATAACTTTCCAGATTGCAGGAGTACATATGCTATATATGCCCTAATTTATGTTATAGAATAATTTTCTTACAGTTGGTTGCTCGCGATGCAAACGACACATTGTGCCGTGAGATGCCATCTGGAGATAAACCTGCGTCAGCAGTGTGAATTTGGGCTAGAACGTAGAAACCAGACGGTTTGTTGGATTAGGTGCACTGCATGGAAAATCCCAACATTGTTGGGAAACTCATCTACTTCGATCAGATAGCATCGATGCTTCACTGTATCATCGAAAACATAAGAAGTGGTAATAAGAAGACCGTCGACAAGATCAGCACTCCCATGCGCAAGGCCGTTCAAAGAACGTCGTCTGCCACATCGGTTGTAAATCACCCGGAACATGGCTCAATAGGGAAAATTATTAAAAGCTGTGATCCGTACCACGACAAAACTTGTCGGTGGACACACGAGGTACCGAAGTGAGGTTATCACGACCCTAGCTTTCTTTCTGGAATAATAAACACTGGAACCACTTTAATGTGAGGTGTGGAGTCACTAGCAGACCACTGGTGAACCTCATTCCCACCCTAGTTCCATCCATCAGCCAAAGCGATTCCCCCACCCTTTCCGGCCTCGCATCCGGTTTGGATCGAAACAGACAAGGTCAGTCCACTTCTACGGCACCGCGAGTGGTCTGCTGGCGCCTGCGTGCACTCATAAACTGGCAACGAACGCTGAATCAAGCGCAGTGCAAACCGGTACTCCTTTGTTGCACGGGCTACTGCGCTGTAAACCACGCTGGACACACAAAAACCAAGCCGCAAGCACACACGCAATCGTGACGGATATACGATGTCCCTACGAGCCGTTACAAGCACTACGGGTATCCTGGATTAGTCAGCCAGCGTCGCCAGCAGTAGTGGGTAACTCGACACACGCACATGGCAGGCATTCGGCTCGCTAGGATGACGATCCGTTAACGAGCTCGAGAATGGAGCCGCACATCATGTGCATCACTGCGTCCAACACACGTTCAGCGCTCATCAACGGCTTCCCGCTTTCGGAAGAGGAAACGACGTAAGACGACGCTGAGCGATGCGCGGTGAAGCCGGCAGAATCTCGCATATCATATTCCCGCCGTCCGACAGCTGATCCGAGAGAGATCCGTCGCCGATATTACGCAAAGGAACGGAGTGTATGTGGACAGTGTATGTGTGTTTGATGCATATCTACTGACATCGCAGTGAAACGTCATTCATTAGCTGCCAGCTGATGGCCACTAGAACGTCAGAGAGGTGCCACTCGAGCTGGTCGGTCGCGCCGAACGGGCCAAAATCACCTGATCTAGCGGATAATTAACGCAGCAGAACGCTAATGACAACAAGATGGGAGCTGCACATAAAAGTCATGTTCAGGTACTTAGTACTGTTACACCAATCTCGTACAGAAAGAAGACCAGGCATTTGAGAGATATGAGGTTCCGACCTCTTCGTCGTTGTAATCATCTGAGAACAAGGACTCTCTGATTAATGGTCAAGAATGAAACTCACGGAATTGCAAGAAAAGATAATGAAGCTAAAACTTGGTTCGAGCTTCAAGACGCTACGAAATTCCTTAGTAAGGTTAAGGCTAATGGATGACGTTAATCAATCCTTGCTTGGAATGCGCAACACATTCGATTTCTAGCCCCTCTACACAGTGACTTCCGGTGGCCGCCTGGTAGAAAAGTCAGTATTTTACACTTCCCAGACAAAAATTATCGATGATGGAATTATCGAATTATCGACGAGTTAGGATGGCCTAGGAGGGACCCCCCTCCCCCAACAAGAAAATCGAATCTGGTGCACATAACATCTACCCGTTACCTCTTTTGATACAGCATGAATGTGTCTAATAGGACAGAAAATCTATCGAATGCAGTATACGGTTACCAGGAAAAAATCACTTAACAAGAATACAACCCGTTTTTCACCAAAGCTCCATTCCTATCCCCCTCACTCGACCCGAACCCCGATCTATTCAAAAAAGAAAGTGAGGAACTGAAACCTCGCGAAAACTGAGGAACCAAATATCAACTGATTAGATTCAGCTGTTGATTCTTGAAAACCACTAAGAAGAACATTGATTTGTTCTATGGACCTCTTTGCGAAACATTTGAACATCAGTGAAGCGGATGACCCACTGGACACACAACAAGGAAAATTCAATAGATAGATGTCATCAGTGTTGAGACTAAGATAACTTGCCTAATCAGAGCATTCCCCCTTTTCTAACACTTCAAATTCGATGGTCTCGATACAGAACAGATTCCTTCAGGCCACCAAGCCGCACGCCCTGTTGGCCCGCCGAACCACGAACTCCACAACACCGACTCAGTGAAGTCAACGAGGCGAGAAATTCGGGCTAAGTGGAACCATTTCATTGTATCCCATTGTATTCGGGTAGTGCTGTCAAACGCCGCGAAGACCCGACCTGGTCTGGTTTCCCAAGCACGAGGTCATGCCGGGAGATGCAACTCACTTGAGATCCGCAATATGGAGGCTGCCACTCGAATGCTGACTGTAGCGATTATCCTTGGTAGTGTCGACCGGATTTCCGTCAAGCAGCCATGAGATCCTGGGCGGTGTTCGACCACTTGCCTGACATGGTAAAGTGGCCGACGAGCCAACCATTAGCGTCTGATTCTGATGACCATACTCGATCACCGGTGGAGGATGAGCAACGATAGCTGAAAACGCACAACTATAGTGAAAACCATTTCAAATTCATTACCTACAGCAATTTAGTAAGCCAGTGCACTCTATGCTCTAAAACTTACATCCATTGTTACAGTTAGTTCCATTCAGGCATAACGACAGCGCTGACGTTAGGCTTAGAAATGATCCAAACACCATAGGTTTCTCTCATATGGGTCACCTGATATGGGTGGCGGATCACACACGGTAATATTCGATAACAGTACGGTAGCGAAGGAATATACAGAAGGACGAGGCGGGTAGCTGTTCCGGAGCAGTGTTCTTGGCGTGCACTTCAATCAGTGCAGCGGATGAGGTGCACAGCGCTGTTACTGGGAACGACGACGACGACGGCTGGGGATGTCCAGGGCTGCACCTAATGAGCGCCACAATACCAATTGCATCGCGGACAACTACCACTGCCCCCAAAGAGGATCGGGGACAGAGGGACCGAAGACGCACACGAGGCATAGGGAGGAGCATGCAGACAGAAATGAGGGGAAGGGAAATTTCGCAGTTTGAAGAGCTCGAATATCACAAGTCCTGGCTCTGCATCTGTGGAAGAACAAGTGTTTGTTCAAGCAAATGAACGAAATTTTCGTGCGCCGAACAAGTAATTGCATTCACTCGCCGGCAATTAGTACGATGTCGACGGAACTGGCTAAGCGGTCATAAGGTCAGGCCATCTTTGGAAAAGGAACAGAGGGACTTGTGCTTTTCACGAGCCTTTGTAATACTATAGAAGTCTAAAAGCTAACAACCTTTTTGAGTAACAGCACCACACCGTATCTCCTACTACATTTACGTCTATTTCAAACAGTTGTAAGGCTAGTAGAGTTAAATTCGTCACTACAGTTGAATTCTACAAAAAAAAATATCTTTGAAACGAATCGCTGAACAAATCTTTATGCAGAGACGGGCGTGGGCGATCCTATAAAGGAAGGTAAATGTTAAAGTACTCTTCACCAAATCTGATGACTCCACCGGCCGTCAATCCTCCACTTCTTCTAAAAAGGCATTATAGAAAGCAGTTTTCACGAAGATGTGTGGAAATGTGTTAGTAAGAAGCGACGAAGATGCGTGGAAACGTGTTAGTAAAAAGCGCAAGACGAGATACAGAAGGAAAGCACTTGAAGACGACCGGAAACCGGAATTCGGCACACATGGATAAAAACTCCGTGCAACCACGCCGATTCCAGTCAAACGAATTCCAAACCGAAATGACTTTTCATCGCAAAAACTGGTTATACCATTATGCAGGCTAGAGTGAAATGACATGAATTAACAAACAGTGAGAAGTAGAAACCTTCAAAACTGGCACCCAGGGAATCGCTTTTCAGGGTGCCCATGCATTTAATGTTTGACACACGGTATTCGCTTTTACAGATCTTGTATAAAATTTCAACACTCGTCCATACCGTCTTGGTAGAAGAAGCCCAAACACTCCGGAGTGATAGAATGTAGTTAGGTAATGGGAACTATAACAGCAGGCAAGTACTAATAGTAGCTGTATTTAACTTAAAAAGCGGTGATACGGACTTCACGTAAGCCGTAGGCTCCTCATAGCTTCTACAATTCTTCAGAATAAGATGCCACAAACTTGCTCCATCGGAAAGAGGTTTCCCGCGAATGACAACTAACCACAATATTTCTAACTCCGGATAACTTGAGCATGCTAAGTTGCGCGGAAAAGATGAAGCGGTTACTTACTCGCTTAAATTGAATCTGAATAAAAAGAAACATGGATAATCGAATAATCGAAGAAGGTTAATATTAGCCATCGGGTGACAGGGAAAGATGATTAGCGCGATCGCAACAAAACAATCCGAAATTACGAACATAGCTCAGCAGACTTGTGCGTCGCAGTCAGCCAAATCGCAAAAGCAACATGTCTTCAGAGAAGCTCGTCGAAACTCTTACAGATGGCCGAACGCGATAAGTGACGCCTGCCTCACATGTGATGACACCTTGTCCGCCTATCTTAAGCCAACGAGTAAACTCGTCGGAGCGGTCAGCGAAGACAAACATGAGCACGGGAAGAAGTGGAACTGGAGCGTGTACAACACGACCCAGTCACGCTATTTTATGGTCTTCAGGTCACGGTCTGGCGCAAGCCTGGGAGCCTGACCAGGATTTCACATATTCGCACCTTCACACTACAACGGAAGTTACTCTCAAGCACTACTGGCCGACTCTAAGGAATTTTCGTGCTTTCTCGTGGGCCAAGTCGCACGCGCCCTCAACACGCATGAATAAGTCAATCCTTCCATGATTCCTATGCATCGTGCTTTGCTATACACATCGCTTGTTTAGAACGGACCCAGACCTACATGAGGAAAAAAGAGGGGAGAATAACGTTTTAAAGAAAAGGACGAAACTTTCAAAAATGATTGAATGCAAAACCACTTCCCCAAACGCTAGTCCTGTCCACTAGATCAAGTATGCTCCTTTATGTCATAGTTATGCACTAGACAGTGACCGGCAGTTACAAGCTTCGAAAACTAAAGCGATGATTCATGTAATAAAGAAAACAATGGGTTAGAGTAAAACACCAAAACGGTTAGATCTGAGTAGTGTATCTCTGCACAGCGGTGCGAAGATCTACGACAAGATGTCCAGTTGATACTACCCGCATCTTAAACTGAAGGATTTACTTGTATACAATTGCATGAGACGTGGCTAGCGCAAGCTACAGATGACGTCATTCCGGACCTGCGAAAAAATATGCTAACGAAGGTTTGCCTGCGTTAGCAGTCTGAATGATTACTTTCAACTCGGCTGTAATTAAGTTTATTCCTGTTTCTTTACTATTCTCATATTTCAGCTGATTTACAATCGTCTCCAACATAAAGACGTGACAGCAGTGACTATAGCGTAGTCGGATATTGCGTTGCACTACGAATCATTTCTGGGCAAATGTCCCACCTAATCCAAACAAGCCTTTTATCCCTGAATTGGAACCAGATTTTTCTGTGAAGCTTGGTAAACCAGACAGCAACTGGTTCGACTAACAGCAATCTGCGAGCAAGACGAGCCTGCCTTGGGTTAAACACGGAAAGCGAACTAAGCCAGAGATACCAGATAGATGCAGGCAAATGCTTCAAAAGGTCATTTAATCCTAGTCAACGGAGAGAGCCTCCATGAATGAGGAAGGGGTTTTCTACATGGAAGTATGAAAAACGTAGTGGCTGAACGTACGAACGGCCGAATTCGCAACTCGCTCGTCCAAACAACAACTCGCCAGGGAGGCTTTACAAAATGCGCTTCGACCCCCGGGTGAAGCCGCGGGTCGCGGAGGGGGGCATTACATCGCAATACATCGTGTTCCAATGTCACGGCGGGGCGCTCGCGCGACGCCGCAGTGGTCATCAGCAGAAACTTTAAACAAATTCCACCGCCACGGCTTCGGCGTAGACTGGAATTTAATTGCTTCGCGGTTTTCTCATTAACGACCGAATGCTCGATTCGACTCCGGCGACCAGAAGAAATCGGTAGTCAGTCCTTAGCCACTCGCCCAAAAACTTCCTCATTCACAGATCCGCTTGGCTGGCCGCTTCCCGAACTTTGATTATTATTGCTAAAGGAGATGGCTGATGAAGAATGATTGAGGTGTCTGTAGTTAGTAGCTTACATCCGATACCGTATACTTGGTACAGGGCATGAAGAGCGGTTAGCAAACCTTATTCATTGTACTTATTCGTTAGTTTATCTTTTGCCCCCTACGTAAGACTGGAATAAGAAAAAACTAACAGTAATTAATTAATAGTAATTAGTAATTATGAGAATCGCAATCCCAACCAACCACAACCAGAGGAGTTACTTCCCTCTCCCATGCTCTGCAGTCCCCTCCCTTGGAATTTTCCGAACCTCCTGAACTTCTTGAATTGCCATTGAGCCAACGCGCAGACTCAGTTAAGGGTGTACTGGGACAAAACCCTCAAACTAGGATTGCACCAAATTACCCACATAGCAGTAGGTATTTGGCTCATAGCTGCATGCTTTGAAAAGGAAAAGAAGAATGCAGTGGAGAATTAGTTAGATTTACCCCTCAGTGCTACGCAAACTAAACTCGTCCTAAATGGAAGTAAAGAGACTAGATAAAAGGCCCTTTATATGTATAGGCAGCGCTGTTGGATTAAATAAAAGGATTCTTTCTAAGAAGAGAGAGGTCTCGAAATTTGAATAATGTCTATCACACTGCATAGTTCTCCTTTCTACATGATTCCAGAGGATGTGAACTGAGTTCATATTTTCCACTAAATTAGCTGATTTGCCTAGCATCATCTAATAAAGCAGACGAACCTCAAGGAAGAAAAACAGCCTAAAGGAAACTTGAGAGACGTGATGGGAAAACATACAGCTACCACAAAACAAAAAACAAAAGAACGAATTCATCGTACTTTTCCAATTAACGACAATAATACAAATCTCGTATCCTTCTACTTCAAATGCAGGGGCAACACACAAAGGCCCACCTCATGCAAATCTTCCCAAAAATAAGTAAAATTGGGATGACAAAAAAAATGAAAATTTTCACGATATCAACTTTTTATACCGGCTTTGGTTCAACTATGTATATAGTAACCCGTCCGATATTAGCATACGTTGCACACATCTTTCCTGCTGTAATATTCTAGAAACGTTGCTGGCTTCCTTACAATCGAGATCGACAAGGATTCTTTACCTATCCGCACACTATTTGCACGATAATGTCGAGGAAAAATCAAGGTGTCTATATGGAAAATAACTGCGACGATCAAAGAAAGACCAGCAATGAAACGCGTTTTCTAAACTGCTAGTTAGTCACGTAACGTTCGCCTCCTAGTTCAGTTTAATATGGCCATTATTAAGGTTCTGTGGAAGGTTTCAACTTCAAAGGTACGGAACGCGTAGCAGAAAATGTCGTAGTCATCAAGAACAGAACAGTGACAAGGAAAAACGGCAGCCGAGCCGAGGGTCATGGATGCTCTGGAAGAGCAGCAATGAAAATATGGATGCTCTGGAAGAGCAGCAATGAAAATTACAAATGACGCCCAGTCTACATGCAGGACCGGCCAATTAATCACTGAGCAATGGATTAACAAGAAAATCGAGAAGTGACGGATGAGGAAACGCAGAGAACAGATGTAAAAGCGAGCTCTGACGACGACTGATGAGTGCTGCTCTGCTCGCAGCACACCGATAATTATTGTGATTAGGGAGGAAATTACAGCGTTCAGCCATAGCTTCATAGCGCCGACTAGTGGTCCCGCAGTGGATAATTGAGAACGAGGAGCGAATTTCGAGCGAAACAGCGGCGGCGCCAATGGCGCCGTCGCCGTCGCGGCTGATCAGCGTGCAAGATGAAACGGGAAAAATTCGGCGGCGGTGACGGCAGAATTTATTCGTGGCCGTCAGCTCGCCACCATACTGGCCCATCACGGCTACTACAACCACTACCGCCACCACCTCTGACAGCCGTCTGATCGATGGAGGTGCAACCCTCCTCACTGTGCACATCTACGGAGAGTCCCCACGCTAGATCGGAAGAGCAGCGCAATCAACGGCTTAACCGTGACCGCGCGTTGAGCCGCTGCTTGAGCAGGAACAGCAGCACCAGCCACAGCACACAGCTAATCACCGTCACAAAACCGTATGTCAAGCATATGAATCGCATTTAATTGAAGCGCAAAAAACGACGCGGAGGTCGACTGGCTGTCACACAGCTGTGAGACGAAAAACTCTGACGACGCAGCAGTATTCGCTTGAGACGACAACAGACGCATTCAAACGCAATCGCCCCTTGCCATAATGGAATGGAACTCCTGTAAAATGGTTCGTCTAAAAGAATCGACCTAAACTAAGGTTTATTCGACAGCACAGAGTGTTAAGTATGGGAAATATTCAACAGAAACGCCGACTGACCGAAAAGAACTGGGCCTAAAAAGCTCTAGAAACATGACGGAGGTTCGCCGATATTATTTGGGGTTCGAGCGCAAGGCTTAACATCTACCTTACAACCACTGATATACCGAAAACTGTACTGTAACCTACATGAGAATAATAATATATCCCAAATCTGCTTGAACGTGAGATGAGGATAATGTAGTATTTCACTTTGGAATTAAATTGAACCGGTTTTGTCTGCATTAGACTGGAACTGAGAACTGACCGCATTAGACTGGTTAGAATTAGACTGCATTGACGGAAACAAAACTGACAAATTGTTAATAACTGTCTAATCTTCTTAATCTGAAAGGAAGATGATGAAAAACACGCGCCTTTAAAAGCACCAAACCAAAATACACGGTGTGTGAAAAAAAACCTTCCAGCACTCTAACGCAACACAACAAAACATATAGGACTAGTCCCAGCACAAGGTCCAAACCTCAGCGCTAAACTATGACACTAAGAAAAGGTAAAGGTGCCCATAGAAAGGAAAAAACGACTATCCCTTAAGCAAAAGTTGGGGTAAGCACAACGAGTAAACGAGTAAGTTTTGAATAAAAATATACGAACTGGACGCGAAATTTTTGGTCGTCGCTGAAAAGTCCAACAAAGAAAGAACGTGAAGTCGTAGGCTGTACAGAACCATAATAATCAATAGCAATTGCTCAAGCATTATTAGATCGATTTATCCTTTGTTCTAGGAGACAATTCCAAAAAAAGTTTGTAACTGATTGTCTTCTTTAAACGAACGGCTCCAACCAGTCAACAATTTTCCAACGAATCCGTTTTCTGCTATAAATATTTAGGTGAGAATAGCAAGCATAAAGCAATTACGACAATTCAGAACAGCCTTCTTTCATTGGAAAGCACTTTTCGTAACTGCTTCTCAATTTTAGCGAAAGTAAGGCACCAAACCTACAATACTCTCAACATCTAAAACTGCTCATAGCGAGAGAACACTACCAATACTTCCTACACGTTCGATTCTGTAAGCAATCTAACCATAGAGTCGCCCCACAGAGTACCCACCTAGAAAATATTTGCAGTATTTATGATCAAAACGCAATAAAATAAATAATTGTTCGCCAAGGAAATTATATTAAAAAGCGTAAGACATGAAGAGACAAGTAGTCATGTAGTGCAACTAAAGCCTTAGGATACGATAACCGAGAGACAGACGCGCCCTTTCTTCTCCTCAATACGCCGAGAAAATTGAAATTTACTGAAAAATCATGAAACCAATAATCTCCTCAACCGAACACCAAGAGTGAATCAGAGTGCTCCAAGGAACGGTAGCAACATTTCCAGTCGTGACTGAAGAAGAAGCAGAGGCGCTTCGCAAGAACTGGTGCTGGTGACATCCGAACGGGATTGGAGATATAACGCCGAGGCCAGAGGAGGGTGATCCATTATTCACTGCGACCCCAATTGTCAGGGCATTGCGCACAAAAGCCGACGCGACGACGCAGCTCGCCCCTGCTCCGTAACTCATCACAATACGGAGTGCCAAGTACAATGTGAACCGCTGCGATTATTCATCACCGGTACTTAGGAAATCAAGCCGCTAGCTCACCGGTGGAAGTGAGCAGTCGTGGGGACTATAGTCGTCTGTAGGCTTAGAGGGCTCAATTCGGAGCGACCCGGACGCATTAATATACACCGCTCGGAACCTGGACATCGGAACGTCCATGGCGGCATATCTTCAGAAGCCGACAGCCTGATCGCACCTAACAGCTCAACACGGAGATGGAGTATGTAGCAGGTGTCACCTGTGAGAACAGCACAAACAACTAGAACGCTCCCACATAAATGTTGCTCCATTGGGACTTCATCGAATCTGCGAGTCCGTTCAAAACACTTAAAACTAAACTTTTGTTCGCGTTTTCGTCAGCGACAGCGAGATCATAAGGAGCACAAAAAGAAGCATGAGGCAGCTCTAGAAAGGAGGAATATTTGCTCAAAGGGCTTCAATGAAATGAGAAGAAAAGGAAACAGACAAATTTTTCCCCGAAATGTGTCTATGACGTAAAATTGTTTGTTTCAAAGCAATACAGAGGTTGGCAAAGCGGTATAGAACACCAAGTTACACCAATCCTGCCAGCAACTGCAGAGAGCACTGATTATCGTACATTGCAAAATCAGCAAGTCACAGCAGACAATGTGCTTTGCCATAAAACGAACACAGGAGGGGTATTTGACGGGCAGAAAACAACGACAGCAGTAGAAAATGTATGTCAGTGAAAGTTTCTGAAGCACAAGATCTGACCTCCACTTGAACAAACCAACTTAAAATGATTTTGGAGAGGTGCCACGGTTGTATTGCTATTCGAGCACTAGCTAAGAACACAGGCAGAGTAGCTAATGTAGCGCAGTCGGTTCTTAGAGCATGAAAAACCTCAATTCCTCACAGCAACTACGCCGGCCCTACTGGTAACTGCCAGCAACTGCCAAACTAAGCAGCAGACCACAACGATCCGTAAACAAATCAGTGGCGCGATTGGCGCTATGGTGGTGGGATGCTTAATCGCGCCCTTCACCGAATAGAGGACCATTAATCTAACCCGTTCAAACGTCGTGAAGGGTGAGGAAACACGCGCCGTCCAGCGGCAAACAATTGACAAGCCCGGGAAAGACCTTGGATGAGTAAGTGGCAGGGGTGGAGCAGGCGGAACATCCGAAGGAAGAAGACGACGTGGCGGGAACGGGAAAGGAACACCCTGCGGAAGGTGATTCGTCGCAGCAGGGCGCGACGTGAGTCCGCCAACCACCTCGCCACCATAATCCCTTCGGGGATTCGCACGAGAGGATCAAACTGGGATTAGAGTTAGATCAGGAAGACTCCGCCAAGGCCAGAATGAACGCCTGCACCCGACCGGAAATCACCACCCACCACCTCGCCATACCACACCACACTCAACGGATTATAGCGCGCCGAGCGGCGGCCAATCGCACCGGGTTCAAGGCAATGAAGGACTTCTGAAAGGGAAATCTGGCCAGCACCTTTGGTCATTTTTATGACATAAAACATTAGAAAACTCCTGGAAAGCAGGTATCAGGCCGCGGAAGGCTTTGTGTGGAAAAGCAGAAGTGAAGGGCCCACTCTCATGGAAATTTACAAGAATTCCTTAGAACCAAGATATGACACACACAGGTGGCAAGGTGATGTCTCTTTGTAGTATCTTTTTGTTCTGACAATACGTTCGGATCATAGTTTTAACACGTTAGAGAAAATTTAATATTACGCCGGAACGAAAGTTTCTGCCGTTTTAGTGCTTTGAATGTTCTCACTTTCCCTTTCAAGTTTTAAGTTCTTCAGTCCGCGACGAGGTAGAGTGTTTTGGCGCCACTATGGGAGAGACATGCAGCTTTAAATGCATATCAAATACACAAAATGTCTCGCAAGAGTTGAAAAGGTTAACCGACTCCTCGCCATACCCAAAAACCCCGATTTTCACATCATGAAGCTTTACGGAAATTCCGTGTCAAGATAGACTCCACATTTAAGAGCTAGGTTGGGAAGGGAAAGTTTAAAAAATCAGCAGTGAAGTACTGACATGATACCTTTTATATGACAGATGACAGACATAAAACTTTAAAGTGATGGAAAGCCTTGCATAGAGCAGAGTCTTCCAGAGGAACAGGTAAAAACAAGGCCCCAGTGAAATTCCCATAAATTAGCCCAAGGTTCGAGGTTCTGAACCACCTTCGTGACAAGAAAAGGAAAGAAGACCATTTAGTCGAAATCGCATGATCCTGTGCCTCGACTTGTTGAGGTACGGAAAACGGAGAAAACTCTCGATCCGATTTAATAAGGCTGACGATGTCGCGTAACAAAGCGAAAAAAGGACTGACGATGAGCTTGGCAGCTCCAACTTGCTTTTTGGCTGAAGACAACTTATCGTAACCTGATACAAGAGTGCTCTGTTCAGGAAAATGAAGAGATACTACCAATCCAAGTGGCAGTTCCAAATCAGCACATCGTCAAACCCATCTGCACAGAAATTGTAGGATTTGAAGTATTAAGTTATACGTGATTCGATGCAATCTTCGCACAAGTCTCAGTTACACCAGTTACACAGCTGTCTTTTTGGCTTTTTCAAAAGACTTCCATGGGAGAAACAACACCGTGCACAAGAGGGTGTCAGGAATGAATTGCGACAGATCAGCAGCACTAACTGTTTAATCGTTACAACGGGAAAATGTTTGCCGGTGGCTTCGGTAGAACGGCTCCTTCTTAACGAAGTTAGGATCACTTGAATGTATGAGCGAGAAACGAAATTGTCGACACTACCTTACACTAATACTTTCTAATAGCAAACGGTTGAGAAACATAGCGCTAGCAGTAGTATGTTTTCAATGCCTCTCAAAGTCTACTCATTGAAGAACAAAGCTGCGCGACGCCGACAAGACACCTTCGGCACCAGTGTGGTTACATGGAAGAAGCATCAACGAATGCTCAAATAATCCCACACTAATCACCGAGAATGCACTATTCATCCACAACTCAACTATTTCAAGGGCAATATCAGTACAGACACTTCAATCCGTGGAGGAACTCAAGTGCAGCGCTTGAACACCTCCCTTTCAATACCTGAAAATGCAGTCGTTACCTCAGACAAGTGAAATGAACTGAAGGTGCCAACCACTTTACGACGAGAGTCTAACGGCAACGGAATTTAGCCAACGGAACTGCTGAGCAGGAAATCTGACTTCCCCTTGACCTCTAACTCTGGTTAAAATTCGAATGCTCTTGGAATTTCCTTCCAAATGTAACAGAAAACACTAACAATAGGAGAAGAAGCGGAAACTATACCAGCACATAGCTTGCCGTTAGAATGTCCAGAGTCATTCCAATCATTAGAAAAGTACACTTAGAGAAGCAAGAGCTCTAAGCTGCTTTTTGGCATGCGCCACGCATTTCTCCTTGACTGATCTGAGAGTATCCTGAACATCAAGTGATAGCATCATTGTAAATTATGTCCCCGGTTTTATTATGAAACCAGTCGTTCAGCGGCCTAGCGGCCGCCTCCGACTGGTTGGGGGCTTCGCCCCCAAACCCCGAGAAGAGAACACTCCGACCATCTTCTTTTCCCAACTTTTAGACCTTCATACCTCAAAAACAAACTTCAGATTCGTGTTCAGCGACCTCGATTACCCCCAGGGCCGAAGTTTCGCGCCGCTTGAACGCCATCCTCAAAAAATCGATAATATCGATCGATATCGATTGATCCGACTTCAAATTCGTGTTCAGCGACCTCGATTACCCCCAGGACCAAAGTTTCGCGCCGCTTGAACGCTATCCTCAAAAAATCGATAATATCGATCGATATCGATTGGTCGACTTCAAATTCGACTTCAGCGACCTCGATTACCCCCAGGGCCAAAGTTTCGCGCCGCTTGAACGCCATCCTCAAAAAATCGATAATATCGATCGATATCGATTGGTCGACTTCAGATTCGTGTTCAGCGACCTCGATTACCCCCACGGCCAAAGTTTCGCGCCACTTGAGCGTCATCCTCAAAAAATCGATAATATCGATCGATATCGATTGGTCGACTTCAGATTCGAGTTCAGCGACCTCGATTACCCCCACGGCCAAAGTTTCGCGCCACTTGAGCGTCATCCTCAAAAAATCGATAATATTGATCGATATCGATTGGTCGACTTCAAATTCGAGTTCAGCGACCTCGATTACCCCCAGGGCCGAAGTTTCGCGCCGCTTAAACGCCATCCTCAAAAAATCGATAATATCGATCGATATCGATTGGTCGACTTCAGATTCGAGTTCAGCGACCTCGATTACCCCCACGGCCAAAGTTTCGCGCCACTTGAGCGTCATCCTCAAAAAATCGATAATATTGATCGATATCGATTGGTCGACTTCAAATTCGAGTTCAGCGACCTCGATTACCCCCAGGGCCGAAGTTTCGCGCCGCTTAAACGCCATCCTCAAAAAATCGATAATATCGATCGATATCGATTGGTCGACTTCAGATTCGTGTTCAGCGACCTCGATTACCCCCACGGCCAAAGTTTCGCGCCACTTGAGCGTCATCCTCAAAAAATCGATAATATCGATCGATATCGATTGGTCGACTTCAGATTCGAGTTCAGCGACCTCGATTACCCCCACGGCCAAAGTTTCGCGCCACTTGAGCGTCATCCTCAAAAAATCGATAATATTGATCGATATCGATTGGTCGACTTCAAATTCGAGTTCAGCGACCTCGATTACCCCCAGGGCCGAAGTTTCGCGCCGCTTAAACGCCATCCTCAAAAAATCGATAATATCGATCGATATCGATTGGTCGACTTCAGATTCGAGTTCAGCGACCTCGATTACCCCCACGGCCAAAGTTTCGCGCCACTTGAGCGTCATCCTCAAAAAATCGATAATATCGATCGATATCGATTGGTCGACTTCAGATTCGAGTTCAGCGACCTCGATTACCCCCAGGGCCGAAGTTTCGCGCCGCTTAAACGCCATCCTCAAAAAATCGATAATATCGATCGATATCGATTGGTCGACTTCAGATTCGTGTTCAGCGACCTCGATTACCCCCACGGCCAAAGTTTCGCGCCACTTGAGCGTCATCCTCAAAAAATCGATAATATCGATCGATATCGATTGGTCGACTTCAGATTCGTGTTCAGCGACCTCGATTACCCCCAAGGCTGAAGTTTCGTGCCGCCTGAACAAAATCCTCAAAAAATCGATAATATCGATCGATATCGATTGGTCGACTTCAGATTCGTGTTCAGCGACCTCGATTACCCCCAGGGCTGAAGTTTCGTGCCGCCTGAACAAAATCCTCAAAAAATCGATAATATCGATCGATATCGATTGGTCGACTTCAAATTCGAGTTCAGCGACCTCGATTACCCCCAGGGCCAAAGTTTCGCGCCACTTGAGCGTCATCCTCAAAAAATCGATAATATCGATCGATATCGATTGGTCGACTTCAGATTCGAGTTCAGCGACCTCGACTACCCCCACGGCCAAAGTTTCGCGCCACTTGAGCGTCATCCTCAAAAAATCGATAATATCGATCGATATCGATTGGTCGACTTCAGATTCGTGTTCAGCGACCTCGATTACCCCCAAGGCTGAAGTTTCGTGCCGCCTGAACAAAATCCTCAAAAAATCGATAATATCGATCGATATCGATTGGTCGACTTCAGATTCGTGTTCAGCGACCTCGATTACCCCCAGGGCTGAAGTTTCGTGCCGCCGACGTGTTCGGCACGTCTACGGCACGCCATGCAGGGTTGCCGACGTGTTTGGCACGTCTACGGCATCGCCAGGCACGGTTGCCGACGTGTTCGGCACGTCTCCGGCTCGCCATGCACGGTTGCCGACGTGCTCGGCACGTCTACGGCTCGCCATGCACGGTCGCCGACGTGTTAGGCACGTCTACGGCTCGCCATGCATGGTTGCCGACGTGTTTGGCACGTCTACGGCTCGCCATGCGCGGTCGCCGACGTGTTCGGCACGTCTACGGCTCGCCATGCGCGGTCGCCGACGTGTTCGGCACGTCTGCGGCTCGCCATGCGCGGTCGCCGACGTGTTTGGCACGTCTACGGCTCGCCATGCATGGTTGCCGACGTGTTTGGCACGTCTACGGCTCGCCATGCATGGTTGCCGACGTGTTTGGCACGTCTACGGCTCGCCATGCGCGGTCGCCGACGTGCTCGGCACGTCTACGGCTCGCCATGCGCGGTCGCCGACGTGTTCGGCACGTCTGCAGCTCGCCATGCGCGGTCGCCGACGTGTTCGGCACGTCTGCGGCTCGCCATGCGCGGTCGCCGACGTGTTCGGCACGTCTGCGGCTCGCCATGCGCGGTCGCCGACGTGTTCGGCACGTCTACGGCTCGCCATGCGCGGTCGCCGACGTGCTCGGCACGTCTACGGCTCGCCATGCGCGGTCGCCGACGTGTTCGGCACGTCTGCAGCTCGCCATGCGCGGTCGCCGACGTGTTCGGCACGTCTGCGGCTCGCCATGCGCGGTCGCCGACGTGTTCGGCACGTCTGCGGCTCGCCATGCGCGGTCGCCGACGTGTTCGGCACGTCTGCGGCTCGCCATGCGCGGTCGCCGACGTGTTCGGCACGTCTGCGGCTCGCCATGCACGGTCGCCGACGTGTTCGGCTGCCGCGCCCCAACTCAGTGGGACGGACGGACGGTGTGACACACACAGTGACACACACACACAGTGACACACGCTTGCTGCTTTATATATAGTAGGATATATAGAGGGATAAGCGAAAAATCAATTATTTAAGAAGCAGACATGCGAAACAATGAAGCAGTTTCAATCAGAGTGAAGATGAGCAAAAAGGCCTCTCCGAACAGCTTCCAGAAACAGAACCCCATCGCAGGCACATTACCAACCCAGCTTGAAACTGGTAATCGGAGTAACCGTAACATGAGACGGATCCCTAACTGGCAAGAAGAACCCACATGACTCACAGAGTCGAAATTAAGGTCACGTGCAACGTCTTCGAATCTAGTGAATCGTATGGTCGCTCCGAACTCACAACAACTAGCCCGCATGGCTCAAGCGATCCCATCGGGATGAAGGGAAAACCCGGATCGAACACCAGGTCAAACACTTTCGGAAAACAACGCGTAATTCGAGCTGCAGAAGCGTTAGGTGAGGACCATTACGCTGATTACATCACGTCACGTGTATGCCATCACCGCTGCAGAAACCGACAGATGTGAAAAAACAACTTTCGCCCTGAAGGCCGATAGAATTGATTGCCACTTTGTGAACTCAAAAACGGGTCAACGGACACTGAATAATTCGCGCCTAAAATCGTAAGCAGAGACAAAGCATTTCAAGAATCTACGCCCTCAGAATCTTGTCGTTGCTGGTGAAGCTAGCCAGCAAAGTATCAGTTGAAGAGCAAATCTCCTAATTCTAACAGATCATCCAAAAAATACATCAAAGTAATCGAGTTTCAGGTTTCGTGTCAAATTAACACTCAGAAGAAATAGCGAAAGAAAAACGAACTAATGTTGCTCCTAACAAACATAAGAAAGTGCGCAAAAAAGATGATCAAGAGCAACATTGCTCACACTTGCAACAAAAAACGCAGTATATGTCACTGAGAGCGACCCCACCTAGATATAGAACGCCAATCCTTCCTTAGTGCGTGAGTCGGTGCGTGCAAGCGGCCGTGCTTACGAATCTAATACTTGTGATCTACTCCATCGGTGGTTGCACATTGTTACCTGTCCAAAGTGAATGTAACGAAATTGTATTGGCTTAGACCTTCATATCACAAAATTGATCAGGAGATTGACGCCAAAAGATAGCATCGATTACTGCCAATACTTCCCCGACAACGTTGGAGATGGTGTCAGTGCAAATAACAAACGGACTTCGACAAGCGAAAAAATCGATCAATCGATCATTATCGTTCGATTGATATCGATAACCAGATGTGTACCAGCTATTAGTTAGCATCACTGCCGGCAGTTAAGAAAGAAAAACACTAGAAGATGCGCAAAAAATCCGGTGAAAAACGACTCGGGGCTCACCGGCAGGTAGCAATTTGTCATTTGAAAGAAAAACGAAAAGTTGCCGAAATCTACAAGGCTGGCCATGTTACACACCGTCGTCGATCGTGTATACGACTGATTCGACGGCTGCGTACGACGCGAAACTGAAAACCTCGTCAAATTCAGAATGTTTGCCTAACCAGAAAGGCATACGAGTCGTAAAAGAACATTTCACGCCTTCGAAGCGAGACGAACTCAGGCCACTACAGCGAAGCTAGCCGCTGGCAGAACGACTACACACTAAGCCTGCTGGACGAATTCTCGGTATTCTCGCCACGGAGGAAAGAAATTTACAACTCTGGGCATAGAGGTGGAAGGAAAAAGGCAAAAACTGTTAGCGTGGTTGGACCATGGAATTCTACTAATTTGCGAGATGTGAGGAAACTATATAAAAAAAACGTCATATAGTTTTTATTGGGAGGAGGATTGCTTCCTAACACTTTCACTCTAGCAAAGATAACAACACTAATTTCACTAACACTGTACATCCCTTTGATAAGCTACTTGTAGTTACACAAAATCTCTTCTAGAAGATTGAATACTAAGCTTACACATAGCATCGACACGCTTCGAACCTCCTCAGTTCGACATTGCAAAAACCTGACGCTTCTGGGGGGAAACTTCATCCACATTTTACTAGTCCTATGATTGAAGACCGCCATCAAATGAGACCTGCTAAAATTACCATTACTGCGTTTACGTCTTCAGGCATGATTTGTTCAACGAAGCATAGCTGCTACCTTCCAGAACCTTTCTGATCCTTAGGAGAGTGTACATGCGACTACACAGTAACCAGAAAGGCATACGAGTCGTAAAAGAACATTTCACGCCTTCGAAACGAAACGAACTCAGGCCACTACAGCGAAGCCACTGCCTTATTTCGCTGGCCATAAAATAGTTTCTGCCTAGATTCTAGGCAGAAACTATTTTATGGCCAGCGAAATAAGGCAACCCAATCAACGCCAAACCGAGGGTGCATTCAGCGCGAGCAGAGTGTGCGAACATTAGGAAAATGCATATCCAACTCAAATGGTCGTCACACAGCAATCATCCCTTGTAGGATGACCAGATTTGTGTGACTAGGAGCGATGCGTGATTTGTGTGACTAGAGACGTCACTATGCATTCACACATACGTAGCAGGAAGGGAGACTTTTCATGTGTGCGACTTTGAGGGAGAAGCGTTTGCACAACACACCTAATGTGACCCACCCTGCCTACAGAATAAAAAGTGAAATCACGTTTTCTACGATTTCATTTATTAACGGTCACTTTTTCATCCGTACGCGGTTGATAAGCAAGAATAACCTGACAGCACTCTCAATCATGACGGAAAGTGGTGAAAGCGGCTAGTGAGGGACAAAAGTTGGCAAAAGGGAAAGGGATACTTCTCGTCGGTAGCTATATGACATAAGACGTCATCTGAAATCACAGTGGCAACACATGTGTACAAAAAGAGAATCATAACATAACAAATATGGTCAGCAAGATGGAATGTGCCTCTGGAGTCAGCTCAAAAGTCGAAAGTGCTCTACCTATGGCAGCAGTAATAGGAAGGCTTATTTCCTTGATCACGTAGGGCCTGGTAGTGCAACTATGGCTAGGATGCCGCAAGCCATTACGCAGGTCGCGCGAATGCTCCACGACCTCTGCTCTTCTGGATGGAAATGGATAAATGACGTATCACAGGGGAGTAACTCGCCTAAAAGCCACGCTTCCACTCCGAAGCTAGCCGCTCACTCCAACACTGATTTTAGCGATTTTTATACACGGTTTCCCAAAAAACATCGCTCCTGCTCTAGTCATGAAATTCTCGTCCCCTCAACTGAACAAAGATCTATAGCTTACTCTGAGTAGAGGAGTAAAAAGGTAAGCTACATTTAGCGGACTATACATTTGCACATGTCCCTAAGCCTTTTTAATTGGTAGTGTGAACGACACAAATATGAAGCTATTTAATTGACAAGTTAGCAGTTTCTCGACTGAAACTTCCAAACCATAATTTTAAGTCAAAAAACTTCCTTAAACCTCCTTTGTCCGAGGTTACAGACGAGACTTTGTACTAGGATCAATGCCTTATAGTGAACCTGAAAACTAAGTATCTGCGTTTCTTTTCGAGCAGGAAAGAAACGGATCTGCTAAAAGTCTCAAAATGTAAATTCAATAGCGAATCAAGGCCGAATCGAATTGCTGTCCGCGCACTGTTTATGAATCATATCTTTGACGCGAGCACCCTATCTTTAACACTGGGATAAACTTATGCCGTGTACGTGTGGATTACAACTGCCAATTCTGACGAACAAACCGTTTTCGCTAATCGAAAATTAACGTGGTGACATGATTGTAAGGTCATCTCAGAGCAGTAGCTCATTTTTTGCGTATTTCTATGTCAAGGTTTCTATTGTCGGACACCAGATCAAGTTCACTCTTCAACCCCAGAGTTTCACGTAAACGGCATTTCCATTACCAAATGGGCCAAAATTGCTATAAATCGAAGAGTACAAGGCACGATCTCCACACCAAAATGTTTTTAACATCATTCCCTTCCTGAAAATATTTTGCTGCAGCTGAAGCAGTAGCAGCGTTATGATCATTCAAACAGTGATATTTTTTCAACACCCTGCACAAAAATAATCCCCAAAGCAGGTAAAAGTGTGAAATAGAACATGAAGACACTTAATTCTGAAGTGAAAAAAGAAAAGCTTCGTCAACTGCAGGAACATACATACCGCAGGTAGAAGGGCTTCAGCCGTCAACTATGTACGAAGGCCTTCAATCAAACGGCGTGTAATACAAGGCACAGAGTAAATATCAGCGCGGCGCGAGACGAGGTCAACTCGAACACTGAGAGGAGGGGTTCGCCGAGGGTCAAGTCAAGTGCGGAATACCGGTGCACCTCATCTGCACAAAAAAGGCGCCACGCCGCTCGTTGCGTATTGAAATACGAGCCGCAGCGCTGCGCTGACGACGCCGACACCGACGCCGACGCGTCGAGGTGACGACGACGTCGCACTTCGGATAATGAGAACGTTGAGTTAATGCGGTGACCACAAAACCGAGCCGATACACAACAAACGAAGCGTTCAAGGTTGCGCGAGGCAGACAGCCATCCGAGTAAACAAGGACGCACGAAGTCCTGCCAACTCACTTCGACCTCATCGACGAACGAAGATTAACGTTGTGGCAGCGGCGCTTCCTCTCGGAAAAGACACGCTTAAGGCGAAAAAACCTCCGAAAAAGGCGTTCCACTTTCGCGACGGGTTTGAAAAAACACAGACGTTAGTAGAACGGTGGGGACGCCTCTAGAACACTTTCGAACATGCTAATCTGGATAGAACATGGCGTCTCTGATTAGCTTCTTTCGAAGTCACTTCGACTTGCCAAGGCCGACTGTGACGCAGAGATGGTGCGACCTAATCTGCAAGAAAAGTAGCGGAAACGACTCCGGCGAAAACGTTTCAAATTTTGAAAGCACTTTGCTGCATGTTAACCCGGACGTCCATCTGACCGTGAATTTCCTAGGACTTCCGACGAAACAAGCATGCAGGTGCTGCCATGTTCAAAAAACTAACAAATTCATAAGTAGCTCCATCGCACTAATATCACTATTACTTTATCAAATGTGCCGCCCTACTATATATCACCCTCAATGATTCACTTTCGATGTTGCGCTCATAACACCCACGATAAGCTATGTGGAGTGGCCGACTTCGACTAAATATGTGGGAAGGCAGAGTATGGAAGGAATGGCTGAATCGTGCTTTCACCACGTCAAACGAATGAGTTCCAAATGCTACCCTTTAACGGAACCAATACATTCGACAAGCCGAGCTATGTGGGACATGAAGACAATTTGTCCAGGTCTAGGAACTGGGAGGAAGAAAACTTAAAAGCTTTTAAAAGCGTTGAAGAAGTGGAAGACGACGAAGAAAGTTTGCCTCTGGTGCCCAAGAGCACGACACTCAGGTTAATGCTATCCTTACAGGTGGGAGAAGGTATATAGAGCTGTATACTTCATCGACATGCGCAGCTGAGAGACGCTATCGCTTGGACCAAGCCTTCCAAAAATGAGCGAATCGCGCAACGCGCTTGACAGAACTCATGAGCAAATAGATCCCGTGAGACGTCAGAAGCACGTCAGGAGCACAGCAGAAGAACAGCGAGGTGCGACTAAAGCTTTAAACCGTGTATACTCAAACAAGCATCCTTTCTTTATACCTAGCAGCCATTCGTTCAACCAAAGCATTTACTTAAACCCAACAGAATGCTCACTCCGAGCTGCCAGTCGTGATTAGGGAAGGGCTGCTTAGTTCGATATTAGCCGGTCTGACATTTTCTGCATCCTCGACTAGCATTTTTGTTTCAAGCTTCAAGAAACGATGCCTTCTCAATAAAAATCGGATTGTTTTCAGCTAATTTTCTGCCTATGCTCTCATTTGATCCAGAGGCCATGACAATAGTAATTCATTAACTCACCATCTGAATCGTAACAAAGAAATTTCACCGAATAACTATTAAAACACACGTTTCCTTATAAATCATCTATTCCTGATGTTTCTTCTTTACCAAGTAACCAGAAACAAATAGACGAGCCTGTCCGACATGAAAGTGGTCATAAAACAGCGCAGCACAACTTCCGCATTACGTAACTATTATAATTCGCTGACAATTTGCGCTGAGTCGTGGTAACGCAAGGATGCAGAAACCCTTGGAGCTTAATAATGGCGCAGAGAAAAGGAAAGCCGTCTTAGTGAGAACCTCGATGGATGCCAAGATGCTCTACATGTAACATCTCATTCTAACCGTTGGTAAGTACCGCCTGGAGCTGGTTGCCTCTTCCAAGTGTTTTTTTTTTCAGCCGTGCAGCACATTTACACCATTCCCGTAATTTCTTATTAACATGGAAATACTTTCTAAAGCGCAAGACAATGCGCTCTGACAGAGCAAGCGTCTAAGCGAACAAAATTGACAAATGGGATCATGAGCAGTGTTTGCTTCCTCCACCATAACAAATGTGTTTAATCTATCATGAACCAGAAGAGGACACTAGGACATGAGAAGAAGTAGAGGGAAGAAGGCGGCCACATGCTGGACAAACGTCTACACCGCCAACCTATTTTCGGGGTGCTTTGAAATTAAGACTAGAGAGAAAACCTGGATAATCTAAAGGGATGCATTGCCAGCTGTACTAGCCACTTACAGTAATCCCCTCCTCGTCAGAGTTACAGACTCCTAACCCACCATAATGATTGCAAGATCCAAAAGAAACCCCAACGCCAGCAAACACACTAAGAGTGTTTATGTGGCAAAAATCGAACAAAACATGCTAACAAGAGCTTTTCTGACTAGGAAATGGTTTCGAACTCCCATGTGACTTCAAGTTGAGACCAGATCATTAGAAAGAGCTCGGAATGCTTATTATGATTATGGGTGTCAAAATTGCAAAATGAAACTACTGAGCGAGTTATGGCCTTCTGAAATCAGGTGGTCTCACCATAGGCTGGTCGTGCGACACAGCTACATAGTGAGTGCCTTCCTAAGTTCATTAAGCATGGCAAGAATTTCAGCGAGTTATGATATTCTGCAGCAAGAGTCACTACACGTTACTTGCGATAATGAACGCCTCCATAAGTCTGAAGAGGGATGCTGCATATAGGGCTAGGTACTAGTCTTCAATGTATGCAATTCTTCTGTAGTCAGAGCGAAGCAAAGGCCTACATATCAAACTGTGTTCGGACGTGTGAAAAGCGATGAGTCATACAGTTCAATCTTGCGCGCATAGGCGAGCAACAGTTCCGCAGGCCCGTTATGGCTGTGGGCAAACACCTGACCCGTCACCGTATGACAAGACCAGGACGTGAACGACCGTCGTAGACGAGGCGATTTGACAAGAATGGTACGAGCGGGGAATCCTCGCAAGAACGGCTTTATGAATGACCACACAGCAGAGGAATTCTCCGACATACAGTATCGCTTCAAAGGCATTGCTGCAATTTAATTGACTGGTGCAGGAGCGTGAATAGTACCGCGCTGAAAACACAAAGCCCAACTCTGCGTTGCTTCTTAATGATCAGGATTTCGCGAGGAGCAGCTGCAGCTCCTTATGGAACGCGGCGATCCGCACAAAAAGACGAGGGATCGTAGCAGTTGTCCACAAAGACACGCAAACACGACTAGAAATTTTGCTGTCACGGACGGGGGAAGGGCAGAATAGTCCAAAGAGCTCAGGCCGCCTATCACAGCAGAAAAGACAGCTAGAAAGGTAAAGCATGAGCAGAGCCAGCGGCTTAAATTACACCATCGTTCATAAAGACGAGATGAGGCCAGCTGACCATTTGTCTCGCATGCTGCCGTTTCCCAGCAAATGACGCAATCCGGTCTCAGCTAAAAGCAGCGAAAAACTTTTTCGAAACTCAAATCGCTTAAAATATCTTCAACAGATAATGGCTCCTACACCTGTACATCTGCCACACATATGAAAGAGTACCTGAGAAAGAAGTGTGACAATATGAGAAAAACCTGTTCGAGTTTGGATCACTTCGATGTTAACTATTACCTCTGTGAGTGTGAGGTTCTCGGGCAGTAGAAGGCTACATACAGAGACTGCGAAGACTGCTGATCTGCACGCCACTTTGCTAAAGGCAACGAACCTTTGGTTGAGAGCTTAAGTACGGCTTTGCTCAGAGAGCTTCCTGCCGAATTCATGGCTGCGCAGACGTAAGCCCCTTCATCCAGCGGACGCACGTCGGCGATGGTCAACGTACCGGCAGACGACACTTTGATCCGGCCGTCGGCTGACACATGGCCAGGGAAGAGGAGATTCTAAATAACAACATCGATGCCGAAAAAGAGAACTTGCAAGCTCACTCTAAGTACTTTATCGAAGAGCTAAAATTCGCATTTAGTTTCATTTGTGTTAGCCAATTCCACAGATTTTGAGCTTTGGGTTTTTCTACGGCATTATAGGGTTCTAAGGAAAGTAAAGTACCCCAGCAGCACTTTGAAAAGCAATAGCTAGCGTTCGGCCATACAGATTAAAACGGGAGCACAGCAGAATGAACCTGATAACCCCTCGAAAAGTCGAAATACGAACGCACAGGAGGCTTTTGTCAAACTGCTCTTTTTCATAAAAGCTCTACAGTGATCGTAGTATTCACTATTGGTTGTCGAATGGTCACGTCAACTCACCACCAATACCTTTGCCGGAATCATTTCTTGCGACGATCTGTTTCTCTCAGAATGACTTAACGTAACAGTGCTTCCTACGTTTTAGCACAGCTCATTTCACTGTGGTTTAATGTCTGGTCGAACCCATTTTAGAGGGCCGCCCTTTCCACCTCATGCTCACAAGGCATGCAGCGGAGTTGAGCAAAAAAAGCCACTCTGACTGATATGCTCACATGAAATTTCATCCGTCAGTACCACATTTCGAGCAATGCACCAACTCATTCGCAAACAAATGTTGGAGAACCTCTCTCTGCCAAAAAATGCCCTTTCGGGCTTGCTGAGTTCGGTGGCGTACCAAGATCATCGCATGAAACAAGAGCTTTTCACTTGAACCCACACAGGTTAGCAATTTAGAACACTAGACATCAAAAACTTTTTTGGCGACAACTATGCTAGCATTACCGAGTAGGCACGACATGTATAAAGATGAAGGAATTATTGGAGGCGATGTTTGCTACACTTTGTCACACCTGCCTACATAGCAGTAAACCAGGAGAGATTGTATAAATATCAAAGTCGAACTTATAATGAAGCCTATACTTCCTTTCGATCGCGGGAGACGCCCGTATTATGCTGGGTTAAGTAAAGCCTTTAAGGCCCATTTATTTATTTATCTATTTATTTATTTATTTATTTACTTATCAACTTTAACGCCTAATCAACCTTAATACAAAATACTCATCTTGCTTCATCACTAACCTTTAAAATTAAAATCGGCCGCTGCCAAAAAAAGTCTAAACGTTAGTTCCAGATCGACCACCATACAAGCGTTTGTATAACCACGGGCGTTTGCTATTGGTCAGTAGCTACCAGCTACCAATCAAACTATATTCACCCAAGGAGTTTAACGTTTCACCCCTGGTCTTATATGTTTGTTTACTGATTACTTAAAAAGTCAATTTTTCCATTTTGATAAAGACGGTGGAACGGAATGCGACGGCAGAAATATCCACCTGTTGCCCTTCCTTGCTCCAGAAATAAGCCGGTGTTGGCTGGCCTATTGGAACGCACTCGAACGTGGCCATGGAACCGTGTGCAACCGTCTGGTCTACCGGCTTCGTTTGAAAGGTAGGTGGCGCCTAAAAAGCAGCGGCAATTACTGAAACATTCGGAAAACGGCCCTCAGTCCTCTGTCACGGATTTACCTGGACTTTCAGACGAGCCGACGACTCAATCGAACCAGCTGGATTTCTCGCATAGCACACGTAGTCCCCTTCATCAGAGACTTGTACTCTGAAATGCGAAATAGCAGTGCTGTAGATTCAAAGGAAAAGCCGTTTAAGCGCTCACCTATCGATTCGTAGACCACGATTGTCCTTCGCAATGTACGCTCTGGCCACCGGCATTTGGTCGTTCTTCTTTTTCCAACTAATTTGAGGTTGTGGTTCACCGGACACGCGACAGTCAAAAAGCACGGACGAACCAACGTCCACCGTTACGTCTTTCGGTTCTTGCTGCAAAATTTGACATTGCCTTGGGTTGATACATACTTCACGGGCATTTAGGGTATAAAGTGCAATCTTCCGCCATATTTTTGTATAACAACAGCGAGGCATTTACAATAATTGGTTGACTTCGCTAACTTGTAGGTAGTAACAAATGCTCTTGCTCTAGAAATCTGTGACATGTCTGCGACATCGGTGACATCAGCCACGTTTTCGACTTCGTCACACGTTATGAAGTGTAGGCTACTAAAGTGCCTTTGAATGCTGGAGTACACGAGGTAATCGAAGAGCAACGCTTGTGAGCTATGGTGGACAGTGAATGGTCATCCGCCTCCACTTCGGTAGCTTATCTTTCGTCGAGATTGAAACGTGTTGTCTAGCGTTGTCTTGGTAGAGTTTCCGTTTGTAATTTCATGGTGAGCTTTCAAAATTTGCAGTTTATTAAGGTAGTGATCTGCCTTCACTCGTTCACTCTTGTCGCCTAGTAGCTCCCAATCATCTATGCCCTCAGCGTCCCGCCAAAAGCACAGCGTCGCTTTTTTACGAGCACCTGGTTTTTCAGGGCTAGTTTTAGCTTGTCTACTTCGCTGATCCACTGGGCACTGGTGAGTGCTAGAGAAGATCATCTTCATACGTATTGGCAGAAGTAGGATAATAGGTGCTAGACTAGATCGGCACACTAGCCCTGGAAGCGTTCAAATACGAGGAGAGAATGTGCTCCGTGTCGGCCAAGCCGTCCACGTCGGGCTGGACTAGAGCGTAGGGTACCATGTTGTGGCTATGTTTTCCAACGCTGACACTGGATTTCAATCCACGGGCAATAGTTGATTTTACATAATAACACAAGCATTGGCTGACAATTTGATACCAGATTGCATCTTGTCTCGCAGCACGTCCAAGTCCAAGTGGGTCGGGTGCCGAGAGGACTTTTTATTTACGCAAGATGTCCAAAGAAGATAGCATGACGCTGTGGAGTTGGGTTTCAGAAGGCTTTCGTTCTACTATTGAAAAGCTCCTCTCACATTCGGCCCATTGCTCACAGTAACGGGATTTCTTCAGAATACCTAAGAGCATATGCATCGACGTAGCAGAATGCAGTGTTAACCTAACACACAGTGAAAAAGACTTATTCGTCCTTTCGCGGTTTACCAGTTATATACGAAAACTGAAGCAGCAAATCATGGTTTATGTCAAGAACACATCCAAATCGCCTGCATAGAGGTAGAATGCGTGACTCATCCAAACAGAGAATGATCAACGTCATCATTTACCTTCTGTCTTTTTAACCTTCACTACGAAACGGGCGCGTGGAGCGCAGAAGGAGTGCCGGCTGTCGCGTGCATCCAATTCCAGGTTCCTTGTGTGTTTTCCACCCAGTCCAGCCAAAGCTTCCATCCGTCTGAGGTCGGTGGATTGGTACCAGACTTTTATGGTAGGGACAAAACGCTCTTCTGTCCATCAACTAGCCACCACAAGTCAATGTGTGGGCGAAATACGCATTCAGATTTTCCTCGACCCAAATCGCCTCCCAAAGGAGACTGATTAACGCTGTCTCTTATCCTTCATACCATGAGATAACTTTACAGAAGGAAGCGATGAAATAACCTTCAGCAACTCTAATCGAGCAGTGTCATTTACCAAGTCTCTGACCTAAGAATGGAAATGAAGAGCAAACATTGTTTGACCAATGAGTGGATTTTGGCTCCCTTACCTCCTAGTTCTTGCGATACTTCTGCTCCAATGAGGTCTGTACTTCTCCAAGCAGGACAGAGCACTGACTCCAGTCCACTAGTTGGCTCTCCCCGAATCGCTGTGTAGCTCACGAGTGCTCTTAAGTCGCCCCATGCAATCAAGTAGAATGCGTGGCACAACCCGCAAATGACCAAAAACGTCGACCGTTATCTTTATTCTTTAAGTTTTCCCAGACAGCAAAGCGTCGGCCTCACCTGAACCTCCTTCTGAATTTTAGAGAAGCCTACAAATTTGTCCATTCCAATGTATTTTCAACAGTTCGGTGAACTGAATGGTGCTAGTGCTTCGTGTTTACGAAATATTCGAAAGAATTTGTAGATCTTTTCAGAAGTTGAGCATAGCACGTGACTAATTATTTCACGTTCCTGATCACGTCTCTTGTCTAGATAAAGCTGTACGCGGAGCAATTCATTGGCTTAAAAATGGAATCCTGCGTTTTTCCCCAACAGTGCGCTGAATATTTTGCTTGTCTTTCAGCTCACTCGCTCGCTTCAGGAAGGACCTGTTATTCCTTTGCTTTGACTGAAATGACAACCGAAAAATCTCCGCCGATTCCTTTAGGCCTGATGAATAAGAGCGAACCGATGCAGCACGAAAGTCGCTGCTCAAACATTGTTTGGTATTTCGGGGTTAGACGCACAGCCATCCAACCCCGAAATACCGAGCTACCGCATTCTTTCCTCTAGCGAATACGCCGATGCGTATGTGAATCAACGAGAAGTCGCGTACTGATGCCTCTGACATACCAATGCTATGTGAATTCTAAATCCATTTCACAGTATGCATACTCTGATAACACGTATCTTCTACTTGAGTGAATTAATAGGCACTGAACAGTAGACTTGTAGCTCAGAGTAATATAAAAGGCAACAAAACCAAGCCAACAAGACACGAAAGAAGAGCTTTGATTGCGACTACTCCAGAGTGCCTTCTACTTCCCCGCTGGTTATATTAGGTTGTCCCATAAGTCCCCGCCGTTTTTCCAACGATTCACTGCAGATTTCGCCGACGGTCTCTTGCATAGCGCTGCATAGCCTTCGAAAGAGAATGATTTGCTCTATCAGAATGTGTATTGCATTTCTTTTTTCATCATGAATTTTGTCAATTTTCAGGTCGTTGAAGTGAAAAGTGAAAAAGTGAAAAAGTAGCCATTTGCGCACTTGTTCTCTCCGCTTAGGTTTGCAATTTTTTGCGCAGTTTTTATAGCACTTGGAAGACAGTGTTCTGTACTACAAGAATATGTGTTAGTGCTATTTGCTCACTTGTCCTTTATTGATTTTTAGGTCATCAAATTGGGACGTCCGAAGGAGGATGGTTATTTTTGCCGACAGCTCCTGCTCTGTGGTTGGACTATTTGGGTTGATATTATATGTAGTTCGAAAGAGAGTGTCTTGCTCTATAAGAATGTGTGTCGCATTTATTGATTTCTATTGAATATCAACAAAATGCCAAAGAGAGAAAAATCGTCTTCACCAACAACTCCTTCTCCTTCTTCAGTTGTTGATATTCGGCAGCAATAAGCGTGAGCAGGTAAACGCGACACAAATTCTTACTGAGTAAGACATCCTCTCCCAAACGACATATAACACCAAGCAAAAAAGTCCAACAACAGAACCGGAGTTTTGGGAGTAATTCGGACGGAAAAGTCGGAATTCCCAATTTGATGGCCTAAAAATCAATAAAGGGCAAGTGAGAAAATAGGACCAGCACATATTCTTGTAGTACAGTACACTGTCTTCCAAGTGCTATAAAAAACTGCGCAAAAAATTACAAACCTAAGCGGAGAGAACAAGTGCGCAAATGGCTACTTTTTCACTTTTTCAATTTTCACTTCAACGACCTAAAAATTGACAAAATTCATGATGAAAAAAGAAATGCAATACATGCTCTGATAGAGCAATTCATTCTCTTTCGAAAACTATGCAGTGCTATGCAAGAGACCGCCGGCGAAACCTGCATTGAATCGTTGAAAAAAAAAACGGCGGGGACTTATGGGACAACCTAATAAAACCTTACACCTTACATTGAAATCGAAACACATGCCATAATATTGATGCTGAAGTTTGCACGCAACAAGTATGCTCACCAGAAATTTGGGTTTCTCGTAGACGCTTAGTCTAGCCGGATTGGACACACGCTCTCCCACCATATTCGTTGCCACGCACTGGTATGTTCCAGAATCTCCATGCTCGACCTGAAGACGTGAGGGATTAAACAGTCAGTTTTGTAGTTTCCTAAACCGCCGCTACCTAGGTTTGGAAGTATTGTCCCTATAAATAATGAGTGTTTATAGGGACACAGTGACTCTCCAGGAGCAAAGTGAGATTGGCAACTTCCTTACTGAACACCGAACACCATCTGGATTCATTTCGAAAACTCTGAAACCAATCGGAAGGAGGAATGCCTCGCAATTATTACCAATAAACCAATCCCGTCTTTAGGCATATGTGGGCTGGTATAGAACAGTGCCACGGTCTGATCTGGATCAGTGAACGGGGCAGTCACCGCCTTATGAAAACCCCATACCTTAAATAAACCATCAGTATCAGTATCAAATAAAACGTCCAGGAACGGTCTAAATATTCACTTGATGGCAGTGGGTCTAAAGTTAGCTTCGTCGCTGGCTTCAGACAAATTTTTCCTTATCACCTCTCCCTAACATTGTCAGGCACAGTTCAAATATCAACTGCCTAAGCAGTGGCTGTTTTGGGCATTCACGGCTACAAATCTCTACTAGGATCGGCTTTTGGCTACTGCGACCGCTTCCTTGCGCTATCTTTATAGTCTACCACCACAATCTTGTGGACCTTCACTTGGGCATTTCGGCATCCAATTTTGCACTCATTTAGGTCGCTGAAGAGTTCGGTTTTGCCCATAGAACGTCAATAATCACGGGTGATCCAAACAAATGCAAAATATAGGTTGTGAGTTACACGCCCCTGAGTTACGATTATTTAACTCTACAATTTTCCTACGTTTTGTGCTACGTGCTTATTGTTACCCCTGATTCCTTATAAGGGCTAGTTGTACTTCATATCCAAAGCTTAATCTTGCCCTGTTTGATCTACTGCTAAGTTACAGGTGTTCTGAATAATTTTTCAAAACTTGTCGTTTTGTTGTTTCCTTTCAAACGGCTTCTATACGCAAACACAAAACACCTAACATCTAGTACAACTTCTCAGATTCCAGCAAGTATTACAAAATCTGAAAATATCTGCTGCACTCACCGGTTCAATTATCAGATTTCCATCCGGATGTAGCGTCATGCGAGGAATCTCCGACAGCTTTAGTTCCCTATCGTCCTTTCGCCAGCTAACGACTGGCTCTGGAAACCCTCGAGGTGGCGAGCACTCCAGCACCGCTTTGTCGCCCGATAATGCCTGAATTTAGAACACTTTCGTTTTGAGGACAAATATCGCCATAATGAGGTTAATGTCAGATTTTCAGAAAACAAAACGTGGACAATTTTGCCCAAATGAATGCAACTACTTGAGTAACGTAGTGTTGTACGCACTCCTGCTTCTCTTCAAAATTCATTTAAAACGTTATTTTATCCAAACTTTCGTCTCGTAATGAAAGTCAAAATCAGTAGTACAAAGACCAAATCTTGTTTCAAGAAATAACCCCGATTTGAGTGATGCTAATCTCAGTTAAGGAGCAGAAGAGCTACCACAGGTGCCTGGGTTTAACGTGATAGTAAACATTCCGTGAGCGCAACCAGATTCGCAGTGCATTCGCTTGGTTGTCTAACTGCTCATAAGCGGTAATTCTTAAAATGAATCCTCAATTCTTGTCATGAGGTGAGCTGCTGCATACACGGTTAGGATTCCACCAGTTCCATCGTGTTAAGCACTTTCCGAAGTAAATCTTGTCAACGACGTTGGGATAGAAAAATCACACTCAAGGAAGACTGAAAGATGAAAGCCGATACTAACTAATCCCTGTTTGGGATAAGCCATACATTGTTCCTCTATGGGATGTCCTGGAAGCAGCATGAGTGCGTTTTGCTAGTGGTTACAAACTTATGAGCCAGTTAGCGGCGTACCTATTCCTCCGAAAGGAGCGGGATTCGCCCAGATTGACAATACCGCCAAAACTGAAGGTAAAGCGTTACATGAAGGCGACACTCTAAACTGACCTAAAAGCAGTGTTTTCACTTTCCCTTCGAGGGAGTTCACATTATCTGTGTTCGACTCACTTTTCTAGCGGCGTTCCCTCTCCCCCCCCCCCCCCCCCACCTAAGGCAAACCCGTCCGAGTTTTGTTTTGTGGTTTTCACTGGCAGGTCTGGTGATAGCAGCGATTTGCCGGCCCTGCAGGAAGGAACCTTGGCTAGTCTGGGAGTGTGGTACCACAAGAGATCAGGCCTTCCGAATGCGTTATCTGCCTTAAGGAAAAGGCAATACTACCCAAGATAGTATGTTACTATAGACCGCTTGCAAAGACATATGTGTTCGCGTAAAATCTCCGACCTCAGAAAAAAATAAACACTGTGCACATAAGAACTGGCAAAGAAATGGCGTTTTCGTTCCACGAAATGGGCAATCCATAAAGCTAGCTCAGTCTTCTGTCTACCACAACTTCTGTCTACCACAGGCAGAAGATTTAGAAGGGAGTGGGCAGCACAAGTGCCGTCGACGCATCGACATGTTCATGAGCTGGCCAAGAAACCAACTGCAGTCAACAAGTATTCATCCCCGTAAACAAACAAGTGTAGAACGCCTGGTGCATCCATGACAGGTTGCCTACAGCTTCGTGTGGTTGCTTGGGAATGATTAAAAATGGCAAGAACAAGCTTCCACGTTCTACACTTCAACTGGTTAGATTATAGGGCAACAACAGAGGTTGAAAAAGACATGAATTACATACATCTCTCACTTTGTTGAGCTCTCTTAAATTCGAGGTAATCTACAGCTTATAAGACTTTGCAAAATATAAACATTCAACGCCAAACCATTTCTCATATCTATAACTCTCTGTCAATGAACGGTACCACAAGAACATTTATAAAAACACACATCATCACACCCCTGTTACAAATAAGCAGCTCTTACACTATCAATCAAATAAAAATCGCGACGATCTAGAAGAGTACACTGTGCGATCTCTTTTTTGTTGCCCTAAATATTTGTTGCCTCTGTGCGCTTTGAACCAACTCGTTATTTTTCTTTATAAATAAAATTTTTATAAAATTTTTACTTTTTATAAAGTGAGGGTCGATGAATTAAAAAAGTTCAAAGAAAGTTATACTAAAACTTCCTTACACAAAAAATTCATCTAACCGTGTTAGAGAGTTTCTAGCTTAATCTGGAGGACGCCCGTTATGATTTGAGAGGTGTTCAGTTTTCTTTCAAAAGCGCCAAGCTTGCTTAGAAGAGTGTCCAGTTTCATGGGAAAATGGTATACATTACCATTAGAGAATAATATAGGAATTTTACAGAGTATTGTTTCAGATCAGAATGTCAATTGTTGATGGAAAAATGTGTCGTGATATAATCAGAGGAATTTAAAACAGGAAATCAAGCCACAAAAAAAAGAAACTTAATGCAAATAAAGTCGGAAATGTCAAGTATTTCTGAATTGGTTTCAATTACTCTGCAAAATTTTGACTCACACAACTTCAACAGCGCCACTTCAAAAATGAGTCAAAACGAGGTCAGCGCGAGAATGTCTGCCGTGTGTTTAAAAAAAGGCCCCATATAAGTCGGTTGTTCTGTGAGCTCGCAACACCAGAATGGTTCTCCGTGTGCTGCTTGATGCGCTCGCTGTAAAGGAAGACTACAAAAAACTTTGCTGAACGAAAGACTTCGCTCAGGCAACTGACGCCACGGATTGTTGAGATTTCAGATCTGCAGAGACTTCGAACCCGATTGTCCGCCTGAGTTTTGTCGTGAAAGAAGGAGGGATCCTATAATGCAGAAAGCCTGTCGGAGGACTTGCAGACACTGCGAATTTTATCCACCGACTTACAGTACGTGATGTGAGACTCCTGCATATGGCAGAATAGGCAAGGATCTAGTGAGTGTGATCGGCGACGTCTCCGAACAGACAAAATGGAACAACTACGGGATATCCTATCAGACGCAGCACTCCTCAGACGTTCGTTATCTAGGACCCGCACAAGCAGTTGCTATTGTGGTGAGAACCTATTGCAGTGGGTGTGGCGGGCTGCGCCGATTGGTCAGGTGAGGGGGCCCGGTGCGATTACATGCACCCCGTTGACACTCCTGTGGAAGTATACCATTAGGCTTAAGGGCCGGCTCCTGTTGCTAGAGTGTTGCAGGATAATCGCCTATGCTTATATCCACAAATATCCAGCTCGTACCTACATATATCCACGGACCTCCCTCGATAGAGAGCCTTCGGGCTCTCTTGTTAAGAGGGATCACCATCTCCACGATAGTGCTAAGGGAGCCGAGAGCTTGAAGACCACCAATAGACGTCTGTCTCCGGAAACTCTCGAGCTGATATGCCAGCGTGGAGCAGCACGAGCGTCAGGCAACTATCAACTGACGTCCGAGCTTGCAAAGCTATGCAGAGCGGCGATAAAGGAAGATCTGAAGGAGAGAAGGGCGGAAGTGTTGGCTGAAGCAGCAGAGGCAGGGCTGAGCATCCGCAATGCCCGCCGGAACTTGGTCAACTTCAAGACCAAGATGACCGCTCTCCGACGTCCTGACGGAACCGTCACCTCTTCCAGAAGGACCATGGAGAAAGTCATCCACGACTTCTACTCCGATCTCTTCGATAGCCACGTCCACCTGCCCCTACGCCATCTTCCGCAGGATGGATACGTCATTCCCTCTGTTCTCCCTTCCGAGATCCGACACGCCATCTCGTCGGTGAAGAAACGTACAGCACCCGGTCCTGACAGGATCAGAGCTGAACACCTGAAGAACCTCCCGCCAGCGCTTATCAACACCTTGGCGCGGCTCTTTACACGCTACCTGTCCGAATGCAAGGTTCCATCTCAGTGGAAGACCAGCAAGACCGTCTTGCTGTACAAGAAGGGAGACGTGCACGACATTGGCAACTATCGCCCGATCTGCCTGTTGTCCGTAGTCTACAAGCTGTTCACTCGAGTCATCCTGAATAGGATTAGTAGAACGCTGGACGAAGGACAGCCATGCGAACAAGCAGGATTTCGGAGAGGATTCAGCACGATCGACCACATACACACCATTACGAAGCTCATCGAAGTGTCGCGAGAGTACAAGCTGCCGCTGTGCCTTACGTTCATTGACCTGAAGAAGGCATTCGACTCCGTCGAGACTGAAGCGGTCATGGAAGCCCTGCTCACCCAGGGCGTTCCTACTCAGTACATCAAAGTCCTTCGAGAGCTGTACAGTGGATTCACGACCAAGATCTCACCATTCTACAACGACGTCGTCATTGACGTGAAGAGAGGGGTTCGACAAGGGGATACCATATCCCCGAAGCTCTTCAGCGCCACCCTCGAAAACGTCATGCGCGAACTAGAATGGGATGACATGGGAGTGAAGGTCGACGGCCGGCAACTGCACCATCTTCGCTTCGCTGACGACATCGTTCTCATAACACCGAGCATCAGTCAGGCGGAGCGAATGCTGGCCGACTTCGATCGTGTATGTGGAAGCGTTGGACTGCAGCTGAATCTTACGAAGACGATGTTCATGAAGAACGGATGGGTTTCTGATGCCCCATTCTCGCTCAACGGAACGAACATCTCCGAATGCTCCAGCTATGTGTATCTGGGTCGCGAAGTCAACATGGCCAACGACCTAGCACCAGAGCTGAGCAGGAGGAAACGAGCGGCTTGGGGAGCTTTCAAGAGCGTCGAAGAAGTCGTGAAGAAAACGAAGAACGTCCGACTCCGTGCCCACCTATTCGACTCCACTGTTCTTCCTGCCCTAATATACGCCTCAGAGACCTGGGCTATACGAAAGCAGGATGAACACGCGATCAGCGTCGCGCAGCGTGGAATCGAGAGGACGATGCTCGGAGTGACACGACTCACGCAAGTGAGAGAAGGCCTCCGGAGTTCCGAGCTTCGCCGACGTTCGAAGATCAGAGACGCTGTCGCATGGGCCAAGTCATCGAAAATTAGGTGGGCCGGCCACGTAATGCGATTCGCAGACACCCGCTGGACGAGAGCCGTCACAGACTGGATTCCGCGGGATGTCAAAAGAACACCAGGACGCCCACCAACGCGTTGGTCGGACTTCTTCGTGAAAGCCCTGAACGACCGATATGACGCTCTTCGTGTCCCTCGAGCGAGGAGGATCCATTGGACCACTCTGGCACGCGACAGGGACGAATGGAGACGCTGCTGGCGCCCGCTCGAGCAAGTCGATGATCAACGGGACGACAGGTGACAGGTGACAGGTGACCTACATATATGGTGCATACGCATATAAGTAGGTATATACTATGTATGCACATGTATATACATCTGTATATAGAGTTATATACATAGAAATAGGTTTTCACCACAATAGCAACTGGTTGTACGGGTCCTAGATAAGGAACGTCTGAGCTCGAAACACCGTCGTAATTCTGCTGAGGAAACAGATGATGACTTCCCAGATGGAAGTTCGGAACAATCCTACTAATATAAAAGCGTTCATCCGTCTGTCCGTGCGTATGTGTGTCCGTGTGTCACAAATTTGAGTAAGCCTGTGAAACGTGTCGAACATGTGAAGGTAACCCGAACGTACATGTAAAACCTGTTGAGGATACTCTCACGTGCAACCGATGAAAATGGACGAAAATAGTCAGATTCAAAAAAGAAGGTAGAGGGACTTGATCGGGCGACTAATGCCGATCGATATTATCGATTTTTCGCCGGAGTTATTGGTTTTCGCTCAGATTTGTTCCATTGGAGTGGGAGTCACGCGATTTTGATGGCCGATCGGTCGACTTCAATGCAGGTTGTGTGGTTCAATTAGGCGACCAATATCGATTGATGGTATCGAGTTTTCGACCGGAGTTGGCGGTTTTCGCTCAGACTGGATGCATTTTGGTGGGGGTCGGTCGACCGTTGCTTCGAAAGAATTACTAATTCTCGTGGGAATTACTCCAATATGATGGCGTTCAGAGAGAAGCTGATGCAATCTAACTATATTGAACGACCGAGCAATATCGATTTACCGATTTTTCTGCAGATTGGACAGTAGGGAATGCGAATCGCACAAATACGATGGAGCGACGGCAAGTTTCACGTCAACATTAGTGAGGACCTTGCGCTATCTTAAGTAATAAGAGAGACCGTTTTTTCTTCCTGATAGATAGAGGTCGAAAGGTCGTAAAATCCAATAAACCAAGTCGTTCTGTTCTTGGAGTTTGGTGGGAAGCTCCAAGAAGATGTTTGGCGGCCGGAAGGCCGCTGAAGTCTGGTAAGTGGATAAAGCTTGAACTTCTCTGCGTTTGTTCCTAAGAGAAGAGAGACGAAAAAGGCAGGCACATTACATATCACAAAAATTCTGACTTTCGTGGGAGCTGAAAAGTATTTCACAGAGACGGATAAAAGCTGAAAAAATAAGAAATAAACTGTTGCAGAAATCAAAACGTTTTGCGTATCTAGTACCTTCGAATCCACTGATCTGTTCAAAGAAGATGGTGTTTTTAAAGAGCACAGAGGTCGAGCTTGGCTTAAAGGTTCCATGAGGTAAGGGGTCTCAGCGAACGAGATTGTTGTTGTGCAACACTCTGATCGGTCATAGATAAAATGTGAATTTTGTCACTGATGTCGGTCGTTTATATATTCTTACAGCGCTATATACAAGCCAAAAACCAGCAGCTGTGCATCATTACTACCTTCAGTGCAGTTCTGCCCACTGCTTTTTTTTTACTGTTTCTGTATTCCATCCTCATTCAAACAGGCGCCGACGTCAATGGTCGGGAAAGCTGGGCGCCTCCACACTGCACAGCAAGTTGTAACATTTTCCCGCCGCAATGGAATAATTACATTCAGCAGGTAAATTCGTCCACGTAGTCCACAGTAAGCTCAGAACTTCTAAGCAGAACTTTGTGCATGCAACAACGACTAGAGAGATGGTATGTGAGCTGTACTGAGCATGTTCCTGAGGTCGGTGACTGGGAGCAATAGACGTTTTCAGATGTAGTGTTGGCACTATGACGTTAATCAGAAAACCGACAAAGTTTTGAGTGACTATGAAGGACAAACTCTTCGCTACTGTAAAGGATATTATGGAACTGAAAGGCTACCGAATCTTCTTTGTATTTGTTATAGCTTAGGCTACAGTTACAATTAGTTGCTAGATACGACAACTGGTCGAAGGAGGAGTTTGTACGATCTGGCCTCCACACTATCCGACAAGGAGACAACGGTGAAGAAGTTAGAAGAGGATGAGTATTACAAGCTGATGAAGGAGTCAGTGTTGTACCTATCCTACAGAGAGGAGGAAGACTCGTTCAGTCTGAGAGCAGCCGCACACCTAAATGTTCATCAGCTGGCCAAGAAACCCACTGCAGTCACTAAGTATGCATGGGCGTTATCAAAGGGGTGTAGGACGCCTCGAGCATCCAAAATAGGTTGACCACCGCTTACTTTGGTTGGCCAACTTCCACGTTCTACAATTAAACTCTCATTAAACTCTATAGATTATAGAGCAACAATAGGAGTTGAAAGACTTGGATTAGCATAACTCACTAATCTTGTAGAGCTCTACGAAATTCAAGCGTAACCTCTACCGCCTCTCAAACTTCGTAAAATATACACAATCAACGCCAAATCGTTTCTTATATACTTATAACACTCACTGAGTACGAAAGCAGAAGCCCTCTTTAAAAAATGAAATTTAAAGCCAGGGCCTACAAAGCTTAACGGCATCTGAATTTCCCTAAATTTCCCTAAATACACTGATGAAGAGAGATCTAGGAAATCATTGCTTGAAACGCGATGTTTTGCAGAGCTACAAGTTGGCTCCGTGATTATGGAATTCTATAGTAATCATAATGAGGCCAAATTGATCCGCAGCTCACCTGTACTGTTCGAGGTCGTGTCCGGAAGTCATCCCGTAACATGGCTATCTTTAACGTTCCCTCCCGTGATTGCGCCTCGCCATGCTCGTTTCGCGCGACGCAGTGGTATGAGCCCGAGTCGCCATCCTTGCCGTTCTTCCCTTAAAATGATAACTAATAAGACCGTCTAATGATGGAGCTGAAGCCACGAGCCTTCGAAATAGAACTGAATTCAACAAAATACTGATCGATAACTGATCGATAAATATATATTCAACCAGAGGGATGCATCTTCTTTTTCTAATCACGCCAACCAGGCCTTCCATCCCTCCGAGGACGATGAATTGGTACCAGACTTAACTTTGAAGGGTAAAACACTGACTTGTCAGCTCACTAGCCACCTCAAAACACTGTGTAGGCCAAATAAGAATTCAAGCTGTCTCCCGACATCCCGTAGAAGTGGAAAGCGTGTACAGTACAAGTACCAGTACAAAGCTTGCTTTCACCTCTCCAAAGGCGGTGAACTGTTATCCGGGCCGGAAAGGATAAAGCAATAACAAGCTCATCTCCCACTCCAAGTCACTTCCTTGGCTACGGGCACAAATAATTCCATCATCCGCATTCCAAACAGGGATTTGCTATCACCGCCCTTCATCCCTGCCTATATCCTTTCCACCAGGAAAACCGAATCCGTTCTCTTCAAGCCTTTAGCGGATTTTACTGATGTTACAAATTGTTAAAGAACTGGTCGCGGGTGAGCGCTGATTGCAGATGCTGCACTGAATCAAACAGCGCTGGTGAAGTAATGGCACAACAGATCTGTCCAGGTAGCAGGTGTGGGTGTTCAAGTCTTACTTGGTGCTGGGGTTTTTATCCGTATCCAAACATTGTTGTGACAGCAAGTGTCGCCAAACATCTCCCGTTGTTATTCCACGAAGTAAAAAAGCCAGTGGGAGGAGAACACCGCTAGAAAAGTGAACCTATCGCACCCAGGATGGCGTATTCCACCTAGGAGATTGAAAAACGTTGCCCACCAATAGACCATTTTAGCGTGTTGTATGATAGTCTACATTCAATTATGATCGAAACTACTGCTCACAATGAATGCACAGTGAGGACAACTGTTAAAAGTCGTGCCGTCATTTATTGCATAATTCCACAAAAATGAAATTTACGCCAAACTCAATTAAGTAAGTAAACAACACGTTGAACTGAATGAGTGCGTGGCGCAATAACATCCTATAACACCCCATGAAGACACTCGCTCTTCAGCACATTGATGTAAGTTTAAGAAATCTGCTTCAATCAAACTGCTCGAATTCTATGAATTTTTAAACAGTGTGAGCGCTTTTTCAGGCCCTATGAACATAAATAACACTATTTGCCATTTGAGTCGAAATTTGCAGCACTGATTCAGTTAGCAATATCATGATACGAATTCTACAAATGTGCCACACCGCTTATAAATCAAAAATTCATATGCGCAGTCTCTGCTCGGTCTCTAGACGACTGAAAAAATAGTATTTGTAGCAGGAAGCCCCTGCTCTTCCGCTAGAAGCCCGCGGTTTTGAACAATGCAATTAACGCTATGCCGGCAGCACAGCAGCTGCTATAGAAAATTTTCCGATCAATAGCAGGTTTTTCGGAAATTCCCGAAAAAGGCCTTGTTTGTCTATGCCAATCAGCAAGCAGCTGTGGATTCTGCCGAAGGAATATACGACAGAAAAACTGCTTGAATCGATTCCCATTCTGTCTCGTTAGACTAATAGATGTATGACGTTACACGGTCTGCCCCTGATATGCCCAACCTACCGTATAACCATTGAATCACGTAGAAGCTTCCGGCGACAAACCGCTTAAGAAAGTCATAAAAAAACTCACCGCTGCTGACTTTCAGAAGAAACAACGCTCCAGTGTCCAGAATTATTCGATGGCTGTTTACCTGGTCTTTGTTAGTGGTAACCGGTTGACCATCCTTGTACCTTAAGAAGGCCATTCTGAAGTTAACGACCAGCTCAGAAAACTTGAATCTCGCAAGTGTTCGTACCATGTAATCTGTGCTCCAGGAGGTTTTGCTGCACAATTCAAAGTTGCTGGTGATCCCTTAGAAACAATCACGTCCAGAGGATGTTCGATTATGACAGGCGCTCCGTTGTCTGAATCTGAAATACGTCTTATCTGCAACTCCTCTCACGCCACCCTTTTGAACCGATCCAATCTCAATGAGACGACGAGTAAGTGCATTTCAGAAACCAGGAGCCGCTGCTCGCTGAAAAAACGCCACGCACTTTAATTGCGATACGCCTAAGAGTGTCCTCAAAAAGAGCACTCCCAAGATGATGCTCTTCTGCCTGACTGAATACTGCAGCAGTGGCTGGCGCCCTACCTCTGCAACTCGATGTCCAGAGGAATGCACTTCGACAGTGTTTTCCGACTGTAAGCCGTCAGGCTAATGAATGATTAAAGGAAATAGTCTGTATCAAACAGAATGCCGGACACCTGTCCATGTAGTCATCCTCTTGCATGATTGTGCAGCTTCTTTTCATGGCATTCTATTCCATACTTCGCATCCGACTTCGTTCTTATGAAGTGTCTTAGTGGACATAGAAGCGCATCGTTGAGGTAAATGTGAGAGGCCTGTCATCCTAGATCGAAGGGCCTTAATAGCTATTGCAGGTGAGTTCCGGTTGAAGGAGAGTTCGGTCTTCCCTTTCCAAGAATTCTCAAAATTCTAAGCTCCAAGAGGGCACTATTCCAGTTGCCAAATGTTTAAAAAGGGAAATAATACAAAAGACATCAACTAACCGTGCATAAAGCCTGGCTCCAGCTCTTTTATTGACTAGAAACCAATAAGGAGACGAATTATAAGGAGAAAGATTCTGACAGTTTTTGCAGCTTGTATTCGAGAAACCGTAACTCGGCTCAGACAGCGCCTTACCATGCAGATTAAACATAGTTCTATTTGACATCACGTCTGGTCACGCGAGATACACTTTTCGATTCCAGTGTCTTAAATTCTAGCGATTTGCATTGCTCTAGGCCAGGGATGGTGGACCAGGCATCATCCTAGTTGAGAAAAATTATTTCCATTGCTGGTATACTAAGATGTTCGAAAAAATGTAAGCCGTTAGGAAATGGCTTTCTAAATACGTTTTTGAGGTAAAATTATTTAATTAATTAATTTTTTATTTTTAAATATTATATTATTGTAGCGTGTTTAGCAGAATTTGGAAGGTTCTGAAACGCGTTGTGGAGCAAGGTTTTGATTTTTTTCTCAACAATCACACGTTCCAAACATAAGTCTTCAATTATTCACTCACTATTATTCACTTGTTCCATATGCCTCAAGCTATTGCGCACAGATTCGTCAACGGATTTTCAGACCGCAACGGATGTCTTCCCAGACTTCAATACTTGTTTAAAAGATCCCCTCAGGGCCTACTGGTAGGCAATCATTAAGTACAACGATTGATCCCGTTTCAAAAAATCTAAAATCTAAGACCTTTGTTCACGGCAACGCGTTCTTTCTCTCTGTTTTCATATCTATAGCTGTCCTTTTTCAGCTCTGACCACGCTTTAAGCCATGAAACGAGACGGGGGAAAAACAGTAGTATCCACTTTTCAGGAAAAACGATATAATAACTTGACCTTAAGACACCTTATGAAAACATTCGCGCAAAAAAAAAGTATCTTTGGCTACTCAATAACACCTCATAAAATAACATTAGATGCTGACCGCCTAACAAGCTATTTAAACTTGGTGTGAGGTAATTTTGAGAAAACCATAATGATGACGGAACCTTTTTGTACAATGCAATATCCAAATTTCCTCGATGTTTTATTCTCAGCAGATATCAAACACCACCTATTTCTGTGTTTCCCACGTCAATTCTGCTCACTTACCCCGTCCACTCAAATTCTCACGGCCATAGAGTGTGCGTCCGCTGAACTTCCCCAAAAAAACCTTAATTCATATTTTCTGAAACCACATCAGGAAACGCTAGGGTAGGATCAATTGTAAGCAAACAGGCAATGGAACGGAAGAAGAACGATTTCTGATGAACTAAAGCCCTCGTTAATTCAACCAGTCCACTTCATCAGTGTTCATAACCTCCTCCATAAGAAAAACGTGGAAGAAATTGATTCCCTTTTGATTCGGCAATCGTCCGATCTGCTGGCTGCATTTAGCGTCCTCTGCTATCCTTATCCATGGGAGCCAAGAGGATAGCTCCTTACTTTATTCATTACTATAGTAGTCGAGTAACCTCACCTATGCTTCAAGTGCTTTTTAGAATACGGGGAGGTCGAACACGTCAAAATACAAACCGAATACCGGTTACACAGCAGTCCCGGTGAAAAGTATAAATTCCCTTGTTTCAACTACTCCTCACGACTTTTCTGCCATTAGATGTTAGTTCGCTGAAAAGACTAGAAGTCGAGTAGAAGCTATGCACTTTCACAACTACATCACTCCCATAATTCATAAAGGGTGAAAAAATCATATCGTCCCGCTTGTTGCTTGAAAACGAACTTTTAGTGATCTACCGAAAACTGCAAATAAATCCTTTGAGAAATCGACAAAACGACCAAACTTTTAAAGTTTCGAATAAGAAATTATTTGAAGCCTGATTCGTCGAATGTTCATGAGGATATAGAAATAGTGAGGTTTCTTTTAAAGAAAAGGGCTCCCAAGAACAAAGTGGTCGATGCATGGCGTATTCGATTCCAGAGAAAAGAAAAATGTTCAGTCCTGTGCCAAAACGGTAACTCCCTTTCAATATGACTGCGCCTTTGGTGCGAAGTCTGCTCGAAGACTGCTCGATTCCTAACCATCTTCTACTTTAGTAGGCGCTATAATAAGCACTTCCCAACTCTTCCCTCAACTCATCATTTTGTGCAGCGTAAAGTGCTTGAAAATGAGAACGGTATATGTCGCGTAGGTGAGCAGCATTGGTAGGTGGAAACGCCTAAACCAATCAGACCGTATTGAATGGGAATGCCATTCAGAGAGGACGTATTCAGTCGGTACCCTGATGGGCTGGCACGTGTTCGGGCTGCGCTCTGCTTGGATATTATTGGCTGGCGCACTCCCACGTCCCAATGCTGCTCACCTACGCGACATGTACCTCCATTCTCGCCAATACATGTCCCTTCGAAAACACGTCTCCCCCACGCCGCCGGACCCTGGAGTGATTCGACAGCGCGCGTTTCAACGGAGCACCGTCAGATGAACGCTGCTCTCTAATGGTACCAGTCACACACTCACAGGATGAGGATCATCCATGCGCCACATAGTCAGCGAGGTGCGAATTACCATCGTAATAAGTACGACCCTCGATTGTCGCCATCGCTGCCGGCAGCAGACGTGGAAGTGCGTGCAGCGCCCCGAAACGACGCCCCATAACCTCCATTTCCATGAATAGAGCAGGCTGTTCACCGGCCGGCCGAGTTCATCCGCCATTTATCGGCCGCCGCTTGATGATCTCATTTCAGCAGCTCATTCCCAGTCACGATGAGCAGTACCGTGATCAATACTGGCTATGTCGGCGGGAGGTGGAGGGAGGCACTCTTGAAGCGAGGAGCGGCTCCGGACTCTGACGGCTTCTTACGCAAGGCGAACGCTGCCGTCAATCAGAGCCGAAATTACTCATTCGTATTTCAACACGCGGATGTGGTGGACTTTGACGAGGTCACCCAAGTGAAGGGCAACCCGGCGCACGCGCCACGGGACAATTTTACGAAGTAATAAAATCGGCGACTCGGGTTCTTCTCGCAGTTGCCGCCATCGTCGCCCGCCTTGAGTTCTCTCGACCCCTAACCGCACAAACGAATCCGCTCGCCCTCCCGTGTAGATGGCGTAGGCCTCGGCTAAAGGCAACAAAATACCGTCGAGTAATTGCCAGTTCTCATCTAACAATAACGTACACGCAGACGACGAATTCTTGATCGCGCAGAACAATGGTGGTGATCGAATGGCCGGCACTTCGGGGCAGATGTCGCTGTGCATCGACAACTATGCCCACCGCTGCTACACGATTAATAAGTCCGCTTGGATTAGTGATATACCGAGGCGTTAAGTATGTAGGTAACGAATTTTCAAGTTGGCATTATAGCAAAGGTAACAGAGCTGGCCTTGAACAACAAGGATTTGACCTTCCAAAGCTCCATAGGTTTAACCCTGCGAGAAACCCTTGCAGAAACAGATCCAGATGGAGAATTAGAATTCAGCTTCAACAGCATGAGAAGAACCGATGTTTTTAATTACTACTTAGTGTGCAAGGTTTAAAAGGCCTGAAACAAGAGCAGTTATGAGAAGGGTACCATAAATCAAAAGAAAGCCGTGAAACATAAGATCTCCTATTAGAAATCCTCGGAAATGACAAACAACCACTCTTGGAACAAAATTTAGAAACTATAGGTGTTCGTCCAAACTGTTAAAACCATTAGAAATAAAGGAGATGTTAGAATCCACTTCTACAAATACGAAAATTACTTCAAACTAAAAAGATCAGTATCGCGCCTGTTTCGTCTATGAACCCTAGACAGGCTTCGTATTCAGAAACAAATCTACACACTCCTTAGTCTCACAAAAACATCCCTGCTCAGCTTTTTTGTAGACCTTCAAAAGCTGAGCCTGAAAGGAGACACTCAAATCGAATAAGCTTCATTAACACTGAAAAAACTAGCTACGGTCGAAGGTAAGGTTCGCCTGCATTTTCTTCTAAAAACCTGATGAAACAGAACAGATCGAGGGAATCTTGTAAAAAAAGCACAACAGAAAAGCAAAATGCTATTGGCTGTTCAAATACTTGAAGGTTTAAAAAATATGAGAAACCAACTGTGTGATCGTTTCTACCTCAGGGCCTTGTCGTTTCTCTGTACATCTTTTCTGATCGCTTTAATCTTCAATTACTTTATCTCTTCCAGTATCCGTTTCTCCCAACGATTTTCCGGTGAATTAGCCAAGGTTCTCCCAAGTACCCCAACCGAAGGATGCATCGACGTTCAGATCTCTGTTGACCGTAAGCTACTAAGGAAGGCCGAGAACTGACAATAGCCGGGGTACAGTCTCGTCTAGCACCTGCCCGTCGACCGCCCTGCAATGCGCTCACGCTCAGCAGATGATTTATCGCCGACAGAAACTCTGTAGGTGGTCCTTTCTTGCCGAATCGATCCTCCCCTACCCCTCACATCGCCAGCCATTCTGGATCACGCCTGGAACATCGATCTGGAACATATTCGGCACTCACGGCCAGAGAAAAACTGTACCATAAACAACTGAACAATCATTGCATCGCAATTTTCCGGTCAGCCAAGGCCAGGCAACCACGATCGCTGTGGCTGTTGCTGCTGCTGAGGGTCGACCAGTGGCTAGCACCGTACAGCTGCGAATCGTTTGTCTTCGCTGGCGTCAGCAATTCAACGTCAGCCGGACGGACGGCCGGCCACCATCGAGGCACATCGTCCTCATTCATAATTGAGGATCTGATTCGAGTTTGCACTCATCAGGCATCCATTTGCTCATCGCCACCACTGTAGGAATGCCTTTGCCGACCGCATGCCTCACTCTCAGCCACGGCCCTCAGAAACCAGACGGCGTCTAACGCCAAAAAAAATGCCTCGTTCGCTCGTATTCCGTGTGTACGCTGTGGGGATGAAACGCCCAGTAGTACGTCTTCTGGGATTGTTCTGCGCCTAAGAAATAGCAGAGTGGGAGAGATTTGTTGCGTACGCCACGTGAACTGGCCTGCACATGAGAACGCTCTTTGAAGCACATGAGGATTCGAAGGCAGTGGCAAGTCTCGCAAGTGATCATCGAGCAAAGCCATTCAAAAAGAAAGCCTTCACCTTAAAGACGGTGTTGTTTCCCCTTCGTAACCCTTCAGCAAGGTACGTCAACACCGTGCATGGAAGGAATGATCGAATTCCCAGGGCAATACAAGAAGGCTTTAGCTGCAAAGCTAACAACTGCTGCTAGTGGCGAACCCCACACCTAATGATACCGAAAAATTCTGAGTCTTCAATAACAGAAGACTCGGGCGTATCCCCTTCCCGCAAACTTCTCTTTCACAACAGCACATCCCCATATCGAGAACTCAAAACAAAATAAGAAGCCGCTTCCCGCTGCTGACAATGCACTTTTCGTCATTAAAAACTCCATCAGCCGAAAGAACATGGGAAGGGAAAAAGCAGCAGAGATGCTCTGCAGATAAAAGGATTACATACGGTTGTCTGTGGGCTACTTACTTAGCACTCACTAAGCTGGACAAAAACTTGCCAGGCTCCTCCCTTGAGATTGTATCCGAGCAGACGACGAATAACCCAAATCATAAGGGCGGCAGAGATGCGTGCTCGCCCACATCAAACAGCCAGGACATGTTCACGTAAAGCACTGTCCATCGAGGTCCACCATCCTCATCACGGTTCTCTCGTCAGCAGAAACAGTCCCCAGGTCCTTCGCAGACGGCGGCTGAGAACAACGACATTTTTACGAGCTCCCTTAATCAGACAGCAAACGGCCTGATAGGCGGATTACGGCCGCTTTTGATGTGCTGCCGACGACTCCCTGTCGCGGGTGGTTCCGTGCGCGCGAGTTCCCACGGACCACCCTATTCGAGCCCCCGTCCGTCGGTCCATGATATGGGCAGATTGTGGGGTCAATTAGCAGTGCAAACATCGAAGCGCGTCCGAGACCCGATCGACCCACGTCGAATCCGTTATGAACCCTTCGCCCTTCCGTTCGAAACATGTAACAGCAGCGCGAGAGGCCACTCAGCGACTACAGCGAATACCCTGCCAAACAGACAGCCTGGACTTTCAATTGCTGATGCTTTTCTGTCTTCGGATATTTCTGGAAAAGCTAACACAAAACCCCCACTTGAGCAGGTAAACAAATACAGACGTGCCCTCATCAACTATTCGATCACCGACCTTGCCATGTCACACCAGCAATTCCCCAAGAAATCTTTTTAGTCATGTATAATAAGGATGCCAAGTTATGGTGCAAACTCTCGCTCCGGGCAGAATTTGCCCTTTCGTCAATCGCATTTCTAGTTGAAATGCTGCCTGATCACAACAGAGCACGCTTACACATACTCAACAAGAAGGTTGCAGACATTAACTCGAAAAGACGTGACGAATGGAATCTATAGAAAGATATACTGACAAAAGTAAAGCGAACTGAGCAAGAGGTTAGATCCGAATTCAAGAACACATGTTCAGGGCAACTGGGGCGTGCAACGAGTCTGCAGGAACACAAATTCGATGCAATTCCAACGGGAGAGGAGAACTTAATGGGTGGCCAAGGATTCCGAATTATATTGTAGGTTTCAATCCCTTTGTGGGATGCGCCACGCAATCTATTTCTATGGGACGCCGTGAGGCAATTTAAAAGCGTATTTGGCCTATACTAGTCAATGCGGTGGTCAGGCGATGGGCAAATCAGCGTTTTATCCTTTACAGACAAGTCCGGCACCAATTCACCGAACTGTAGGGATGAAAGACTTGGTGGACACAGGCGGAAACCCGATCCAGGCTAGCAACACACGCATGAAAACTGCACCCTAGAGGAGAAATGATATGGGCAGTAAAAGCGCCTGCTTCACAATACATGCCCCAGCCATTTAGCCCACTTATGTGTTTTAGTCGCCCCAAAACATAATTCATTATTTAAACAATAAACTAATTACACACTGTTGATCTAACAACTGGAAGACAAGATTAAAAAGACTGGCCTAAGCTAATTTTTGAAAAACAGATTCAAGAGATTATGGATTTACTTAATGAGCCAACTTTTGGTCACCGAATGGAAACCATGGAACAATCGCATCGCTCCTATAATTAAAGTGGTTCAAACAATAAATAAATAAGTACGCTAAGTAGAACACTAATGCCCTCTCCGAAAGACCCATTCAATGGGACAGATGTTGCGACATTGTTAGTGATGGCCCATAGCTTCCGGGCTACGCATTCTGCTAATTGCATAGAAAGGAACGAGTAAAGCCGCTCAGAAATCAATTCCTCAGACGAGGTGCCATCCTGTTAGAGAAAGCTCTTACTTCCGACTCTTGTCGAAGTGCAAAATACATAGGTAATACGCAATGTAAAACTGCAGAAATCGCTATCAGACTTCAATAGTCTCCATGAATATCGAATTAGATGGAAGCACTGGTAGCAAAAACACAAAAGGAACGCTATTTCAAATACAGCATTACTTTTGAATCAGCCAAATTTCTTCCATGGAAGCCGTCTGCAGTAGACCGGCGTGTTCACCCTGACAGCAATCCACATATTTACACACGTTGAGGGAAGAACGTGGAAAGTCTTTCGGATGTTATAAACAAAGCATGTGATATTTTTATGAATTTGCGACTACCCTAGCAAAAAACTCTCACACAATGCAGAATGAAGTGCGGAATGAAACCCCAAAGTAAGAATTAAAGAGCCAGTCCAGTGTTGACGCCTACTTAAAACACCATACAGCTCAGTGAACAGCTCTCTTAAAAATGGTTCAGTTCGCACTCTTAGCTGATGGGTGGTATCTTGAGTTTGGCTGTACCAACTCCTTCAGCACTAGGCTAAACACCCAAATCGCCGTTTAGTACCAAACCAACAATTTACCAAATAAGCTGATATATGAAAGCTATAGGAACCGAACGTGCGCCACTGCTTTTGAGCAAGGACTTTACAATAAGGTTGTCCGGAAAGTTCTCAGCGTTTTGAGTGCTTCACTTTGAACTACCATAACTTTCTCAAATCTTGTCGGATTTAGTCGAGATAAGCACCGTTCGAATCAGCACACATTTGCCAACAGGCAACCAGTCAACTTATTCCGCCGGCGAAAAAATAGGTGGTAGAGATTCGACCAAATCCACGAAAGCTGTTTTGGCTTGATTCTGATTGGTGAAGGTTTTACCAGCGAGAAAGCTCTGAAGGTGTTGGAAGAGGTGGTAGTCGGTTGGTGAGAGGTCTGGAGAATATGGCGGGTGAGGCAGAACTTCAACCCTTTTTGAATAGTGACTTGTGAAACGTGTGGGCAGGCGTTTTCGTGCAAAAGAATCGGGCCTCTGCTGTTGACCAATGCTGGCTGAAGTTCGGTGCATTTCAATGTCCTTACAGTAAAACTCTGCTGTGATCGCTTGGCCTTATGCCAAAAAGTTGTTATGGATCACACCAGCCGCCGACCACCACATAGTGACCAATACCTTTTCTGGTGGAGGTTCGCCTTTGGAAAATGCCTAGGGGATTAGTCGGCGTTCAGCCACTGTCCACAACGTTTCCTGTTATCATACAGAGCCCAGTTTTCATTACAAGCGATGACTCGATCCAAAACGGGACAGTTTTGCTGCGTAAAAGTCGAGAAGAACAAATCTAGAAACGTGACAAATTTTGCCGTTCACTCAACTCGTGGGGCACCCATTTTTCGAGCTTTTTCACCCTTCCAAGGCGTTTTAAAGCATCCGCAACAGTGATTTTACTGGCGTCCAGCTCTTAAGCAGGTTCCGGGAACTGTTTGGGATAGTTTAGCTTCCACCAATTCCTTGAACTCGTCGTCCAGGATTGCTCTAGGTCGGCCGCTACGAGGGTCACCTTCAAGGCTGAAATCTCCGGTCCGAAACTTACTGAACCATTGGCGCAAAATGTTTTCTCTAACACTACTAGACCCCCACATTTGATTGATTTGTCGAGCTGTGTCGGCTGCGGATTGTCCCAATTTAAAGTAAAAATAAGACATCGCTTGGAATTGTTCCTCCGACATCCCCATCCCCCCATATATAAAAGAGGAAGGGTTTTTTGCCCGATGTTAGCCACCCGCAACGTTAGGATGGGTTTCTGACCCCACATGTCTCACCACACACGACGCCGGCGAAGCCGGCTAGCCTAGCGTGGCCCGCCCGGCCAGAGTCGGGTGCGGGCGAAGCCCGCAACCGACGCTGGTACTTCAATAGACCCTTCAAAAACAGAAATATAAAACAATATTGAAACAAATTATTTCTCTAGAGAGAGCGAAAAAAATCTGTACAGAAAGTAGCAATAATGCGCAATCCAAGCTGAATTTTTTTTTTACTAGAGTAGACGAATGAAGAATAGTAACACAAAACACTGAGAACTTTCCGGACAACCTGATACCACACAACCAATGACCCCTCCTACTACGCCCACATAGGCCCAATTGGGGTCACTCTTCTGTGAATATTATACTACTATCAAGGCAGCACCCTTCTGAATGAGTTAGCTCTCTCTACATACAGCTCAAGCGCTTGCTTGTCTATGAATTCAGAACTCAATCTCGTAATTAACTTCGCTATCGAATTCAAATAACATACACATAACAAGAAAAGGTTTGCTCAACATTGAATTAAGCCTACGCTGCTCAGAAATCTTAGCTTGGACAGGAAGCCGGAACGTTGGAACGAATAGAAAACGAGAAAACTCTTAAATGTTGGTCGTGGCCTCTAAGATACTGACACAACCTTTGAATAATCGTACTGAAGAGCCAGATCCCTTCTTCGGCTGAACCTCTTCGCGTTCAATCCGTATAAGTAGCAGTTTTACATACCTTGCCCTATCCCGCTCCCGTTATGTCGCTGTTTACGACCGAGCCGTTGGCACGCGATACGACCCTTCAATGGGAATTTTTCAGCGCGACGACAGCCTCAAGGCTGCTGACTGGAGGAAGTTCGAGCTCCCCGCGTCGCGTCATCCAATAACATTGGAAAACGAGCGCCATAGGCACTTGATTAACTCGTTTCACACTACAAACGAAGACGAATCGGCCGGAGCTCTTCGTGCCTGAAGCGAGTCCGAACCCAGCGCCGTCATCGCACGTCACCCCAGCCCAGCGCGGAGGCCTCAAAAATGTACGTGGGGGGTCCGCAGACAGATGGCGAGACAGCACCGTTAATCGAATGACAGATCAGAAGGATATCAAGATAGACCGTGCCCCACCGAATCCACGTAATCGATTAACAACAATCGCATCAAGTGCATTACGCCGTACATTTCTATCCACTCCAACATGGACGGAATAGTGGCGCACAAAACAAAAAGAAAAAAAAAGCAAAACGAAGAAAGACCCCACTCACCTTCTGCAAAACTAATTCCTATAGAAGTGAGAATAAAAATAGCTAGAATCGAATATGAATCAGGCAGCATCGCTATTCGAGACGTGTGTCCTAATCACCTTGGTCGCATCTTCCTTCTTTGAAGAATAAGGCGAAAACTGTCCCGGCAAGACCACGAGCACACTGATCAACCTGTCACACAGAATATAGGTCACTCATTTCAAAATGATAAAGCAGACACAAAACTACTCGCGAAACTTGTATCGATCATGAGACATCCACGCGGAAACCGCCATCGATCACGATTCAAACGCACACCACAAAAACGATATCGATCAGTGGGTCTCAAATCAATAAGCAAAAGCTCTATCGAAGGAAGCACATGTGGAGTTAAACGTTCGCGTTAAAATGAGGATCAACGTGCGCCCGTTTCTCGGAAATTTTAATTCCACACATAAGGCAATATATCCAGACAAGATCGTCAGAGTCATGCTTCACTGAATCTTGCAAAGATGATGAGCATCCGAATCTGAGAGCAGGGCACGAGAAACATCTAGCAATGATTGTGCTTGATAAGCAAGCAATTTCCCAAACGTTCTCCGACTACATAATAAACAATTTAACACCTGCCTATGGGCAATAGCATTTGATCTAAGCGACTGCTTATCTGTTCTTTCAATAGGAGGAAACTGGCCACGAGAGTAGTGAAAAGAAGTGAAAAGAACGAATGAGAGGTAGAGTACAGCACCATGATGACGAGGCGCTCACTCAACGCGTTTCTGACAACAGTTCGTTTAATAGCGTACTGTGAACATGGTATAAAGGGGGCCTGGACACAGCCGAGAATTCGGGGACCTAGTAGGAGACTGTGAACTTTCAACCCATCAAGATAAAAAGCGCAAAAAGCTTAGTGAAGAAGGCTCAAGTTCAGAGGAATGGGTTCGCTCTGCAACGAAACGAGCGGCGAAATCCTCAGAGGATGAGGAGCTACAATCTAGCTACCTGCAGTCCGAGAGGAAGTGAGCGGGCATACCTTCGAACAAGCGGTAAGAATCAAAGATGATTTAGTGCCTTCAAGAATCTAATCGCGAACCCCATAAAGCTCCACCATGCAGCAATTGCTCTAGAAATTCAAGCCATTCAGTTTACCAAGAAAGTTCAAAGAAGGGAGAAGAACGCAACGATTTAGAAAGGGAGGCCAAAGGAAGTGCAACGACAACAAGTGGACTTCTCAGGCTGAGGCGGCCAGAGGGCGGGGCTGGCTGAATGAAGTCGCCGCCAGCAAGCGCAGATGCCCGATGAGGACAACCGGATGGGGAGGATGATGAGATGACGATGGCGACGAGGAGGAACGGATGAAGTGCGGGAGCGATGTGAGGACCGAACGACGGAGACCTGCCCGCCAACCTGCCGACGACGCGAAATCAGATTGCGGCGGCCGGCGACGAGCGGCCTGCGGCGGCCTCCCCATGTGAGGATAATAGCGCACGGACACCGACCGACCGACGGGACGGCGGACAACTCTCTCCTCCATTCAAACAGGAATTCCACTCAGTTCGCGCTTACCACCCAGCGAGTGGTAGCGCGCTAACTCCAGCCAGCGAACCACCAGGCTGCCTTCCGCGCGCTAACCCCAAATCGGTCCGATCTGCCCAGCCGATCCCACTGCAGTGACGAACAGCGCCATCGAAAGAGAAGAGTGCGCCCATCGTCATCGCCCGCCTAGCGTGGCTGCTTGGATAATGACCAGTGGTTAATCTCTCAAGACCGAAAAACGCCGGTTCCATAATTTCCAGGCGCTTAATTATGACGCTAATTGGACGGGATATGAGGTCGTCTCCCGAGCGTCAATATGATAACTCAACTACGTCCGAATTTCGCCGTTGAACACGCAAACACGAGGCCAAGCTATCTACAAAGACGTGGAACTGGTAAGTAGACAGTGATGATGAAGTGGACACTTTTAAAAAGGCAAAAGGGGTAAAAGCATGGTGCATGTCGCGAAGGTGTACAGTATTGGGTGGTGGGAAGGCGCTAGTCAGCTACAACCAGGCACAGCACCCACCGTACCCACGCCAGGTAATCGGAGTATGTACCTACCGTGCACTCCCTGTCTGAATGGGACGCTCATTTGATGCGACCTGATGGGCTTACGCGTTCCCACCTCTCAATGCAGCGCACCTTCGCGACATACACTAGAAAGGCTACACAGAAGAACATAGAAGCACACGAAAACCACATAATAACCTCAAACTATCACAACCAAGAGGATTTATGCAACAGAACCTGGGCTTCGCCGCACAAGCACAGCAGCAGTAGTATGTCAGAACTTGCTACGAGAAAATGGCATCCTTCTAACCTCCTATGCATCACTGCATATCAGCTGAGGCTGAGTAATCTTGAATGGATAGAACAAAAACTTATAGTTACTTTCGGCAGAATATAAGAAGAAATCAAAAATCCCTGAAAAATCTCTGGCGAGAAAATTTCAAGGTTCTTGAGAAAGTGGTAATGTAGGTGGACGAGAAACATGGAAAACAAGGTGGACTATTTAGGATTGAACATACATAAGACTTCTGAACTCGTTGCAGCCTACTTTTTCCTAAACGCTATATCAGAATATACAGCACAGCAGTGGAAAAAGCAGACAAAGCTACCATTATATTCTCTAATGGGATAACCTGTTTCTTTTGCGCCAGAGGGGCTGTTAGCAACAATAATCTGGACTACTATGAGTAAAAAAGAGGTTTCTACCGAGTGAAACAAATCTTCGTTACCGTTGGAAGAACGGAAATTAAATATTTGCTAGAACTACAGGTACTAAGCGGTTAGAGACCGCACCGTCTGAGACTGAGAGATTCACATAGCCAATCACAGGAGGCGAGGCTATCGCTGGCACACAGAACCAATGCGGTCGACCAATGAGGGCAGTATCAGTTGATAGGAGTCGAGTACGATAGTACGAAACCGTTCGCTTGGTTTCTAGCAAAATTGGAAGAGGGAGGAATTCTGGGATGTGATTCATGTATGTGTTAAGATAGGTCTCACCACGAAATTCCTCCGTTTGCCCAGCTCCCTGGTAAGGATCCAGCCTTCGATGACTGGACAAGGGTCTGCGTAACCCCCGTCAGCAGCCCGGGAAGTACCGCAATCTTGGCTAGAGAAAACGCGACGAAAAGTGGCAAAGAAGGAGAAGCGGAACGAAGACGTCGAAGCGTTGCTTGATTTATTGATTTATTGCACATGTTTGTGCGCTATACAAGAAAAGGAATGTAATCGAAGGAAAGCATAACATTTAACGAACTTGAGTGTTTCTCGATTCCTGTTTGTCACTGAAGCAAAATTCAATGAATCGTAACGTCGCAACAAAACAAGCTCTCAATTGCAAAAATGGAATGCAGAGACTATGGAGGAGAGATTATGATAAGGATGTTGAGATAAGGATGATGAGTTGTAACGTGCCAATGCTTCAGTGCCGATACCATATCTGAAACAGTACATAATTATTATAAGCTTAAGAAATAGGTGAACATTGAAGAAAGTAAAGAGATTTTCTGTTGCGAGTTACGATTCTTATTGTATGTGAAGTGATGGAACGAGAAACACTATACAACAATCAAGCTAGAAGCTACGTAATTGAGGTGTTTGTCATGCTTTCTCCTCCCATATGAAGCATTGATGAGAAGCACTGTTAATTAAGTCCATAAAATGATGAAAAACTAAGTAGAACATTTCCTCCCAAGAGCGCACCATGTTCTAAGCTCCTTTTGACCAAGTTGTAAATATGTTTATACAAATACTAGCCTGGCGTGTAGCAGAAGGTAAACTGAGATTCACTGTTCTCTATGGGCCCCCAAAGAAGAAAACTGGCTGAATATCAGTAAGCAAGAAGGGAATGCGTTTTCTGGAGAATATGGACGCACAATAAAAGGTAGTTTTGTGGAGTGGCGAAGCCAGCCTTCTCTGGACCTTTAGCACTTCTTACAGCCGTAGCGCACCCTTATTCTTCAATTTCAGAGTGATATCCCACTAGTCAGTGTGGGAAATGGAGGCGATTTCTTCTGCTTCGCATTGATTAACCACCGCCTTTCGTGCCTACACAACGAACGCTGAGCAAGTAATAAATTTCGTGCGAACATTGCGAAATAGTAGTGCGTCTCAACGGCAAAAATTAGCATTTCCAAGGTGACGCCAGCTATCCTAGCGGAAAACTATGACTCACCGCTTTGAAAGACTTGTACAACGAAGGACAAATAGGACAGAGAAATATACGAGAAATTCAAGGCTTTGACACATTCCTCTACATTTAGGCGCAATATGTCGATTTTTAATGAAAACGCTACAAGAGTAATGTAACATTTTTGCATTCACACATCACGATGAAGCAAGGAAAAAGGCGAAAAGAAAGTTGAGCAGTGTAGAAGAAAATTGAAATGCGGCCCTCCGCTTAAAATTTATTAGTATATAAAGATTCTCGAACAATACTTTCAACAACAGTTTCACTTGTCGTTTGAATAGATCTCACTTCCACGCTTTTACTTATACCCGGATAAATAATAACAAAGTTAGGGCTCTTTTCCAACAACTTGCAGCAGCTATCCGATTTGGGAAACAAGCAAATATGGACCGTTAGAAGGACAAAGTGAGGTTGCTTGAAAAACTGTGTTTGTCAATGAGAAAAGACGGCAGACTGACTACGTAATACGTGTGAGAATAGCAGCAAAGAATAGTGGGAACCGCATCACTGTGCCGCATCAAAAGAGGCATTACGACGAGGATCTCAATAATGTTAGGTAAGGATTGTACACAAAAATCAAAAAGACAGAGAAAGCAGCCGAACGAACGGCGGGGCGTGACAAAGGAGGTACCAACGAGCAAGGCGTAAGGAAGGAAAACACGAAAAATACCTCATTCAACAACTAATTCCATGTTCAACTTCCACTCCAAAACAGGGGACTGAGAGAAACTGACCTTCCTCAGATACATTCATGAAGCACACAATCTCTGTTTAGACGGATTAGCGAGAAGCGGATTGCTTCAGAAGCTTAATAACAATGCGCTTTTTGAAGCACTTGGAAACGGATTTTAAGAATGAACAAAGAACCGAATGCACGAGTCGGTGCAAATCTATTAGGTTGTCCCGCCGTTTTTTTTAACGATTCATTGCGGATTTCGCCGGCGGTCTCTCGCATAGCGCTACACAGCTTTCGAAAGATAATGATTTGCTCTATCAGAATTTGTATTGCCTTACCTTTTTCACCCTGAATTTTATCAATCTTTAGGCCGTTAAAGTGAAAAGTGAAAAAGAGCCATATGCGCAGTCTCTTCTCTGCGCCTAGGCTTGGAATTTTTGCGCAGTTTTTAAAGCATTTGGAAGACAATGTTCTGTACTACAAGAATACATGTTGGTGCTATTTGCTCATTTGTCCTTTATGATTTTTAGGTCAACAAATTGGGACGTCCAAGTTTTCCGTTCGAGTTTTTAGCGACAGCTCCTGCTCTGTGGTGGACTTTTTTGCTTGGTGTTATAGTCGTTCGGAAGAGGATGTCTTGCTCAATGAGAATTTGTGTGGCGTTTACTGGCTCATGCTGATTTCTGTCGAATATCAACAACTGAACAAGGAGAAGGAGTTGTTGGTGAAGACGATTTTTCTCTCTTTGGAATTTTGCGCTATGCAAGAGACCGCTGGCGAAATCCGCAATGAATCGTTGAAAAAAACGGCGCGGACTTATGGCACAACCTAATAGAACGATGAGGAGAGGATACATTCGTTTCCTCCTCTATGAAAGCCTTATAAATTGCATAGAAACATTTGAAACTAACACGTTCAGTACAGAGGCATGTAGATGACTATAGAGAGAGGGAGAGAGAGAGATGGGCTTGCAGCAGCTAGGATAAAACTACCAGATACGAAGACCAGGTATAGGGTACAGTTCCCGCTTTAGATTTTTATCCAGGACTTACTAGGCGCAACCAGCGGAAAAACGCGAGCAATAAACCATGGCAATTAGAGTAGGACACTCCAGGGGAACGGCAACAACTGCACAGTTCAGGTGTTTAGTCAGCGACCTTGACCCTTAGAAGCATTCGGATCGCTGACCGGGACAAAGATCAGTTTGGGAACAGAAACGAGCTCTGAATAAGAAAACACAGCCAGCGAACCATTCGTGCAAGGACACTATACATGCTAAACAAGGGTATTCGATAGCGACTCGATTAAGACAAAGCGTAGCCTGAATATTCTAGAACCTCAACCACGTATGGTAAGGGCAAGAGGTCTGCTTTGATAACAGCGGACGCACAATGCAACGCTGGGATCTGGAAACTGAAGCAATGTGTCGTGCAGAAGCAGGGAGGAAATGGTACAGACACAACCTGGAAACGGCTGCTACTAGCATATAACCTCAGAGCAGGAGCTTATGCATGATTCTATTACCAGTAACAACGAACATTTAAAAGAACTTAGAGCATGGATACTTCTACATCTTGTCTCCAAACTGGTAAACAAATTGAAATGTATAGATCTGAAAGTCTCCGAAGTACAGGTTTCGTGCGCAAATTATTCAAATAAAAACAAGCGATCATCAATAAGCAGGATATTTTCAATAAAAAGCGAAGATAGATAAGAGGCTTTGAGAAAGAACTTCCAAAGAAACGTTGGAAATGAAGAACAAAGAAGAACAGGAACACAGAGTCTCCTGCAATTTAAAAGTTCCATGCGTGTTCAGTAGTGAAGGTTCGGAGGGAAGCCTGGTTGAACGCTATCAGAATAAACGCGTGTAGAATAAATAAATAAATACATACATAAATAAACAACATTGCAAGGTATGAGGTACTGCAACAAGCACTAATACTGGTCCCACCCAACTAGAAAGCCTGGACTATATACTATTGACATGACAAATTGTACACCTGTACAGCGATCGTAATCTGCACAGCTTTATTCGTAATTTAAGTGCACGTTTTTGCTTAAAGCCATTCGAAACAGAAATTTGTTCAACAAATTGTGTTCGTTTTGTACAGAAAGATTAAAGGGCGACTGGAAAACAGTCTAGCAAGGACAACTGATTGTTCAAAAGTCGCAGCAAACAGACCAACCCAGCGGGGTTATTTGTCTGTTGGTAAGCATGCGTGCGCCTGTGTGTATAAGGATATCTGATAGGGCACACGGGGAACGGGAGAGCGGAACAGCGAACGTGGGACGCACACAGGGCACCTGTTCCAAGCCATTAAGGAGCCATCAAGGGGCCACCCCTATAAACATGTCACGCGTCCAGGTAAGTCATGACGACAATTATCCCCTAAGAGACGGTTAATTAACGCCCAGCCCTGGCGACGACGTTCAACGATGGTGTCAAGCCGGCTTGAGCGTGCCCGACCGACGACGTCTGTGCTGCCAGATGGCCTGAACTTCACCACCATTCATGCACTGTAGTCAAGTGTGCTGTACAAACATCTTTATTATAGAGCAGTAGAAGGCAAATTAGCATCTAATTAGTATACTCAAGTACACTCATTGACTCTCGGAAGGGTAATTACGGGGCGCAGTGAGATAGACCAGCCGAAGATGAAATATAAAAGCATCCAAGATAGTAGTGTAAGATAAAAAAGAAGGCAAAGGGAAGTCCAGAAATAAATGCGTGATGAAAACTAGACCAAGGAAAGCAGCATACGCGCATAACAACAAAAGAAGTGCTCTGTGTAGGAACACCACTTCGTGGGTCCGGGATTGGCAAAGAAGCACGTTCGCACGCAATGTGAATAAACTCATGCAAAACACCGGCACGAGAGATTCTATGAAAAGGAAACCACGGTAAAATTTCATAGCGCATCCATTAGCTCTAGGCGATAAACAATCCTTAACGTTCGATTGCTTCCTTACCAAAATTACAGAGGAGAGTAGGTCGATGACAGGAAGCAAAATTACCTACAGAAATTTAGGGACATAAACATGGATGGAATGTGGCGATGAGTCACTGCAACAGTAGTCTAATTCTGAAGACAAGCACCGGAAATAGAAACGTGGAAAACAAACGTCAAGCGCAGGCGTCAGAAAGCCCATGACATCTATAACTATTTTTCCTCGAAGTTCTAGATTACCAGATACGCGAATTAGAAATATGCAACAATTTGAACGAAAGAGAGGGAACTAGTAAATTGCCGCACAATCCCACCCTTTGTCGTTCAGCCAGGGCCGAACGGTTGAGCAATGAAAACATTCCATCGAAGTTTCCATTTAAAATCTCACAGGCAGTGAATCCCCCAACACGAGAGACGTTGAAATCATGAAATGATGAGCATTCGGTCTCTAGATGCACCGCACCTATCGCACTCTGTCGCCAACCGTTGGTCACCCTTGGGCCACAAAAACTGCAGCTCGCCAGTTCAAAACCGTTTAGAGCGTGCTGAAGCGGATTGCGCAGGCCCCTTGGCCAATTAGGGAAAGGAACTGCTACCTCTTGTGATTGGCAGACGTTCTCCTCCAGACCGACGAATGAAGAAACGCGTCTAGGAGAGAGTACGCAAAGGCGAGTGGAAGAGCCACAGCGACGTTGTTTCGATCTCGCTGGGCACGGACTTTGTCTGTCATGCTGCAAACGACTTTCAGGTGTTGTACTGTGCCGTGGCGCGTGGCATCGCAGTCGCATGAGGCGCTGGCGTCGCGTGCATCTGATTTCAGAATCCCGGTTCGAATTTCTCGCTAGGCCAACCTAGCCTTCCACCCATCTGGGGTTAATGAGTTAGTATCAGACCCGCCTGGGAAGGATGAAATATTCGACTTGTACATCGGTTTTCCACCGCAAGTCATTGAATAGGCCAAACACGAATACACATTGCCTCCACGAAAGCAGAACTCTTTATTTTTACTGTACTTTCATAGATTGAAATGAAACCTTTTATGCTGGTGAGCATTGAGGAATGATACGGCCACGGTTGTCCTAGATTTGTTCCTTTGCCTCTGCTCTGTAATTGGACTGCAGGCCTGCGCAATCTTCCTCGTGCTGCAGAACTGGTCAGTAGCCCGGAAAGTGCTCCCGAAATACACCAATCACATAAAACTTAAACGCAACTATATCGACTGAACCAACAAAATGGAATGGACGACTCATTCATCAAAGGAAACAACATCTAAACTTCCATTTTAATGAGAAAATGACTAGAACACGGTGAGACAATTGTATTGGTGTCAGGACATCGTAGCGAGCAATTCAAATTTAGCGTGAATTTATTCAACTGACTGAGCAAGACACGTGAGCACATCTACTAAAATCAAACGCAGTCAATAAAAACCCGGCATCACCGAGCATCATAGTTCGAAGGATCACTGAGCATGACAGCATGAGTTAAATAGGAGGATTTAGAAGCTCAAAAACATTTTTTTTTAATTTCTGCACTTTCTAGCTGGGCAGCACTCAATATTATAACGCGATGGATGGACTCGCATTAACAGCAAGACATCAAACTAGTGCAACATCAAAATTCATTGACGCGCGCGCTTAGAAACATGTATGACATCACCAAATTCAAGGACATCACCAAAAATGCGATAATTTTCGATGCTTCTGCGATACTCAGTAGTATATTCAGCTTTTCTATTTAAATCAAAAATCTCCTTGAAAAACGACTCAAGTGACATAATTACCAATAGCAATCCAAGTAACCAATAACCAATACTAATTAGGAATCCAGTCTGGGCTACAATTTTTGGGGTTTCGTCTTCTAGATTTCATGAGTTGCCTCCAAATTAAAAATCTTACAAGACACGTAAAGAATAACTATACTAGTAGGAGGATGGTGCGCTTCATTCCGCCTGTTCGACAACAGCAGCAAACATGAAGGTAAACGTCACATGCAAAGATGACCCGCCAAACGTCCCTTCGAGGAAGAGTCATTCGGCGTCGCGAGTCACCCCTCCCCACTAGGATAGACCCAACGTGCGCTTGCATGTATGATGACATTACCAAACTCAAGGAAAAAAGCGAAAATTTCCGATGGCGTTGTGATGCTTGGCAGGAGGGAGGGGGGGGGGGGGCAAGCCACTCCTTTCTTGACCACTACAAGAAACCAAGGACAACAAGCAATTTGTAGCTGCCGCCGAGCACAAGATGTCCGCGTCGACGGGGCAGCTCGGCGACTTCGTGGACACTCGCTGGACATCGACGATGAAAGAACCCGACGGAAGCCGAGTAGTGAGAGCATCTCCGGAGACGTGACAATGAGAATTAGATGCGTCGACGAGTTGAAGGTGAACGTTTATGGCGCGTGCGACTTACGGCGCGCGCACCGTGCGCCTCGCGTCCTTCCCGTTTCATACCGCAAGTTCAAACGACGACACAAAAAATGAGGTAAACGAGGCAGAGAAGCGAAGCGCATACAATTCGGCCGACGAGAACGGCACCGAGGGGACGCGGTGGCGCCCAGACCGTCTGGAGGGACGATGTGCACAATGAAAGGATGACGAGGTGGTTAGAATGAAGTGAGTGAACAGTTAGGGGCGAACGAAAAAGGAGCAACGCGACGGGCAGCGAAATTCGCACGCTCCAGAAGTTGGGCGACCTGAAGGCGAGACGGAGGAACACTTGAGAGAAAGAGAATGGGAGAGAAACATGCCATCTACATGCGAGCAACTGCAGAAGTCTGCTCGAGGCGTTGGAGAGGCTACCGACGAGCAGACGACCAGCCGAATCACCTCCGATTCAAAATCAACGGCGAAAAATTGAACCGGGAAGGTGCCCGTCCACTGACATTGACAAGGACATGTCGAAGTGATCGAATATTGCGGAGATCGTGATCGATTGCTATCGTCGAACACTGCAGAAAAACTTGTTGCAGAACATGATCACACGTGTGAAAAACGGCCGAGGAGACCATGGTAGGGCCACAACAACGGGGTGGATGCACCCAGATAAGGGACAGCACATTGCACATTTCACGAAGATAACAACACGAGTAGGTGCTGACTGACTCGCTTTGAACTAACGTGGACATCAGCACGTAATCTGGAGCACAACAGCAACAAGAGCACATCGTTAACCTAATGGTCTCTCCACGATAACGCTCAAGATCACATTCACCAAAGCAGGATCCACCACGAAGTCGAAAACGGTAGCAGGAACAGAAAACTATTCAAAATCAGCTAATTCTTCCCAATTAGATGAAAATTCTTTTCTTCGCCGTCTTCGAAATTTGTTGCTTTGGAGTTGCGAGATTTTTCGAAATATTCCTACCGACAGCTTGCTGACATCTTCCCACAAAATCCCCACTACTTGTTTATTAAATAAGCAGCAAATGAGAATCGTGTCAGATGGCGTGGACGAAGCTTCGTTGGTCCAAAAGCACTTCCATAGTCTATTTGCGGCAGAAGCAGCTAACGCATGCAGGGATGAAGCATTGTTTTCACTCAGCAGAGGAAATCTGTTGAACAAAACACTTCAATACTGAGCCGCCACGAGATGTGACGAAAAATAGAATGAAAGCTTTACGAAGTCGTATAGCGTTCGGTATTCCAAAGACACGATTTGACAAATTTAAGTGACCATCAGGGCCAAATAATCCGCACTATATAAGTGAGAATTGAATTAAAAGCTTGCTCAGAAATGCATTCGGGGATAAGGGCCTAATTACAAGGTAGCAAGCAGCTCCGCCATATCTCTCAAGGTGAAACCAGCGGACGCGTAGAGCGTAGTCGGAGGATGCACCGACTCTCACGTGGACCTCGAATTGATTCAAGGTTCCAGTCCCACCGAGGCCAACCAAGGCCCTACGGCCCAGTGGAGTCGGTACTGGCATCCGAAAGGATAAAGGAGAACGTACGGCGTTTATCAATTCCTTTCCCATGCGCCATGCACTCTACTTCTGCGAGATGTGGAGGCAATTTGAGCGTCTATGTGATGAATTGTGATGGCCGGCCGATGTACTAGACAGTGTTTTAACATTCTCAGACAAGAATCTAAGCGCAAGAATCCTGAGCTTATTGCATAACAGTAGAAATGTCGGTAGTTACGGAGATGTTTGTCCATGCGCGTACCGCTGATGCGGGGGAGAGCACACACTGAGCAATGCAAAGTATTCCAGAATGTGGCCAATTTTAACATAAGTGGGCTAGAGAGGTCACTGGCTGGAGTTCTTGGCACGCGCACGGGCCAACATCCCGCTAAGTACCGAAACTTCTGCCACAACAGCTGATAAGGGCACAAAATATTAGCTTTCTGGTCCTGCAGCGACAATATGATGTTCAATAATGAATCAGAAGGCTAATTTTCTGGTTCACTGTGACATAGCGTCCTTTTTCGTGGAGCATTTTAACTGCAAATGAGGAAAATCTGACAAGGAAAACCCCAAAAGAGGGAAACACCTGCGCATAAGAGGGATATGGTGGAAATTTCTGCGAAAAAAGAACACACTGAATAACGAAAGTTTAGGGAGAGATGGATCCCCACTTGGATCCAGCAGAACAGCGCAGATCTGAAAGATTGGGTGAACTCTGCGTCTAGCAATTAATCGCGATGCTCGGTCTTCCGTATATAGGAGTCGTATAGAGATGAGGCACTTTTCATGGCCAGCAGCGCACGAAAACAACAACAATTACGCGTCGACGACGGCTCGCTGTCAACCAGCCTCGGCAGCAACATGCCTGAATGACTTTAAGAACTCGACGGCTGGAGGTCTCCGGCGACGCGAGGACCGATGACGAGCGTGGCGGAGCACGAGAAGCGGAAGTGCTGCGTACGAAGCAGGTGCACACCACGACGAGGTGCACCAGCCGGCCAGGCAGCTCGGCCGAAGACGGGACTTCTCGCTGACGAGCCCGAGCCCGGCGATCAATTGCTGGCCCAAGTAGTCTAATCAGGACTAGACTAATCCGCACACGAAGGGGTCAAGAGAGCCGCGGCGACATGCGACGTCCACGTCGTCGTCTCGTCCAGGAGCTCAGACATCGATCAATACCCATCAACAGCGTTGTGCTCGAGGCGGCCTCGCGCGAGGGCTAGGAGTGGTATCAGTGGCCGGCGTGGAATTACTGGTTACGGAATCGTGGGAGAGTGGAAGAGCAAGGAGTGAGGGCAGCACGGATGCATCGGCGATGCTACGTCGCGACCCGACAATGAAGAGGCGCGTTCGGAAGCGATTCATAGGAAAATACTACCGGGAAGGGAAGCGGAGCCGAATTTTAAAACAATGCACCCCATTGCACGACACGAAAAAACCGCCGGCAAGAACGGGAGCGGCGTGTTCAAAGGATTCGAATCGTTGAACGGTGGGAGGGGACAATCGAGCCTCCCGCGAGGACGTACCCGACGGGACCAATTCCCCGCTTACTTGGGAGGTGCGGAGAAATCTGAACCGCTTGGTTCAAATGCACCGAAACAATCTTAGGACTCAGTAATATGGAATGCTCCTACGAACTCTTAATTAATTGGGTGCCCCTTTCCTTTCCATAGCTGACACAACACATCAGTCATCAAGGGAATGAACAGCTGTGATATAGATTATGATTCAAGATTTCAGATGAGATGATTCAAGAAAAGAACTAAAACTTTTTTCCGGAAAACTGTTTTCTGATGTGGTTGTTTATCCATCGCCTAAAGAATAACTAAACCACACTTCTCCCAAAACTGTGACTAAGTATGTAGACGCTTGTAACGTTTCGGCAAAACTCATACGGCTACACTTCCGTAATGGGGAAAGCCTGAGGAATGTCTCATTATCGAACATCTCGCTTAAAACGAGATATCAGTTCAAGCAAACCAACAGCTACAGCATTGTGAAGGATACGTAATAGTCTCCGACAAATCAGTGAAGTTGAAAGGCAGGCTAGCGAAAAAATTCGAGTACAGAAATTATGTGAAAGAAAAACGGGGAGCCCATAATCGTGGCAGAATAATCGAAACAGCCCATAGTTTCACAGCCCTCTCTCTACCTGCACCACAACCATTCTCTGACGACAAAATATTTAACCGATGGTTCTACAGGGATACGCATTCTTCTGGAAGTGACTGGACCGGAAGAAGTAATCGGGTAGTGCTGCACTTCTAACGGATTTATCTTACGAAGAGCAATCATACCTGCCAGGAAACGAAAACTATGCGGTAAGCGGCGCATCATCCGAGGCGTTTTTAAGCTACTGATTCTGCAATCTGGGAGGGAATCCTTCTGTCGGCTCTACGAACAACAACTACATGAGGTTGCAAAAAATAAGACGTTGTCTTGAACTGAATAAAAAACTTCGTAATATGGTAAAAATAACAAAAAAGTGTAAAGCGATAAGCCCGGCGGAAAGCCCGAATGTTTGTTCCAAAGCAGCGTTCCGAAAGACAAAATAGGAGGGAGACTTCAAATGATTAATAACGATGATGGACCAGCTTTGGTCGCATCGAGCGAGTGATGATTTCAAGTTCAAACGTGCTGGCACTCTTCGAAATGATGAATGTCCGCAATCAATAAGAAGCTTGTCCGAGACGTCATGAATTCGGAGACGAGGCGTATTAGCAGCTGGAAGCTGGCAGGAGGAACAAAGCACGAAGCAGCAGCACGCGTGCGGCGACGAGCTAACGGCGTCGACGGGCTGAGGAGGGCGCCGGGACTCCGCGCTTCGGCGGGTCGGCGTCGGCCTCGTCCGTGCGACGACGATCGCGCTGAAGCGCAGCGCCGGCGCGTCTTGCGTAATCGCGGCGCGCGCCACGCCATCGCAACCTGGCCCAGGCCAGGCCCAGGCCGGTGCAGACGACGACGCAGAATGCGGACCAGTTAGCATCGATTGACTCCCTCAAGGTAATTCTCGTACCTCATTTCGAGGCCGGCCACTGCTAATCGCCTGAGTCGTCCCCGACGCCCCCGACGCCACGACGGAGAGCTGCTTCAGCTCCGGCGCTCTCACGAAGCATCATGCAACCACTGAGCGCTCCTCACGGAACATTCTCTCTTTCGGCTTAGCTGACACACGTCCCCAAGCCCAACGTGGGCAAAATGGTGAGGAACTTTGAAGCTAACTCATGCTAGAACCATTGGAAGGAAAAGAGGGGTCAACCTATATGGATGGCCAAGCAAATATTTCCTCCTCGTCCTCATTTGGCATTATTTTATCATTGGGGGACATTATTATCCCCATTTTCTCCTGGTACTACAACACTATCACGCCCAATAGTTTCATTTATTTCTGCCATTTTCTCGTTTCCCAGTAAAAGTCTAATATGAAAATCGTATTAAAGCAAAATGGTGCTGTAAGAACGAAAAATGGAATGTTAGCGTCCTCCGATGAGAAGCGTGTCCCAAATGGCGATGAGGACAACATGTCTCCCTGGTCCGAGAATTTCCCTCACAATTTGAAGCACGAATTTCTTAGGGATGTGTCACGCACTTCGCACTGACGTTATACGTGACATCATAAGTTCGAAACAATTATTGAATCAGGCTATGAACCACCACATGAATTCTTTATTCTCGTGGCTCACTCTGCGTGGGTCGAGCTGTTTCTTTCTCTGCGCCTATCTTTTGATTATTCAGCCGTATTCTGATGTGGTACTGAGTTTTACAAACTGCTGTTTCTTTCGTTCTGTTTGTTTCATTGTCGCTTGTCAGATGGGATTCCTAAAGCAGCGATGAATACGTTTGAGCATCGTTTTGCTATAGAAGGCTTTGGCCGCAAAGTCTAAGTGTGCGTCTGCCGCAGTGCTGACAATTCAGCGGGAAATCCAATAAAAGGAACAGAGCGCAGTGGTAATGAATTCTTCGGGGATGCGTCGCGCATGCCACTTCTGCGTAATGTTTTGGAAGCATTTAGTTAGTGGCGTACATATCTGATCGCCACAAAGACGTTCGAGGGTTCGCAGATGGGACTCCAAGTCGAGTCTAGGGTGCCATTCTCCATTTCTCACCTAACCGGCAGTTTGTCTCTGCCTCAACAAAAAGAATGAGAAAGAAGAACACTTCGCTGTGCTTATACAGTTATAGCGCATATGTTTGTTCATCATTCGTTTTTGAAATTGTTGAACAAATGTTTCTGATGCTGTGAAGGAGATAGAAGCGTCCTATAGTCGAGTTGTAGCCCGAGCTACAGCGAAATTAGCGCTCATTTCTTTTTTTAGCAAGTCTTGTGGCAATTATGCAACTTAAGCGAGATGGAAGGATTGGTTGGTCTGCGCGCCAAACCGAACCGAAGGCGTTCGTTGAAGGTGCATCCGGGCGAAGCTCCCTCCCAACTACACTGTGCGTCTGTCGGAGCACAAGCAATCCACAAAAAGGCGAGGTGTAGCAAGCATTCAACACTATGTGCTGAAAACACTAAATTCGCTATCGAATCTTAACGCTGGGTCTTTTCCAGTCTCTGAAGAAGGCGGTTACGCCGAAACCTAAGCCGAATAAAGATTGGATATCACTCTCGGCACGACAGCTCGAAATGTCCTTACTTCACAACAGAAGAACGGGAGAATTGGTCCTTTTCGTTTTTGTCCTCTTTTGATTCACACTTAAAATAAAAACGTTAAGCGCAGTCACACATCGATTACAAATGTCGGCATCTAAGTTTGTGCGGTTAGAGCTACTGGTTTAGGAGAGGTGCAGGCTGGATCCCTCTTTCCAGACGTATACCGGGTTTTCTCTTTGCAAATCATTCGACTGGAAGACGGATGGACGCAGGAGGAATTGGCTCTCTGTGATAAGTCGAAACGTCTAAGAAATAAATGAATAATAAGCTCTTATTCCACGTGAGTGGAAAACTGTGGCTTTCCTCCTTAGAATGCTAGGAGTGTTGCGCTCCCATTCAACACGACTTGGTGCCTTAGCCTGCAGCGCCTTTCCGTTAACGTACTTCTGTTCGGTACCCAACCATCGATTTCGAGGAAATCATCAAAAAGGAACAGGTTGTTGTTCAAAGAAGGTGTGTGAGAAGGTCTCGTTCACGTCTCGTCATAAGCGGTAGCGATTACGGGTGCAAGGTCAAGTGCGCTTCTTGTGCCCCGCAGAATCGGCACGTCCGCTCGTTCGCTTATCAGAGAACAAATCACGGTAGTGCCTTGACGCATCTGAAGATGCAGCGGTCCATTGATTGCCTTACTGGCCTCATTCAGAGTTTTAGTGGATTCAAAAACCGGACAAACATCCTGCTATCCGTGCAGATTCTCACGACGAGAGCTGGCAGATGGATGAAAGCTTTTCACGAGATCCCGCCGGCCATCATCAAAACACGCGGGGCTCCACTAAAGTCCCAGAATATCGCAGCTACTCCACACGAGCTAGTAAATCTTGGTATTTCTTCAAGTGGATTTGAAGAAGAACAGCAAGCTTGCTGGTAAATCGGTGCTAAACGCTTGTATAGTAATAAACGGAGATTGGATTCAGCAATAAAACTTCAATGCCTTAAATATAGCAAAAGTCCTTATTAAATTACTTCCATGCCCTGTTTTCCTAAGTCCTATATTAAGCACAAAGATAAAGAAGAAGACAAAGACCGGCATCAATCAATCCTTTTTTGGGGTTATTCTACTTCCACGCATTCTACTTCTACAGGATGTCGTGAGGGCAACCTGAATGCGTGATTGGCGTATATGTACAATGATTTGCGTTGATAAACCGATGGACAACTTAGTGATTTACCTTGCCCACGCGAGTTTGGTACCAACCGACCCCAGAGGGTAAGACGCTGACTTACCTCGTCATTGGCCTAGACGGGAATCAAGAGGATCCGAATTAAGAGCATGGAGTTGGGCACAGGCGATAGCCGGTGCCTCCTCCGATGACGCTATCACACTTTTAATATTCTATATTACCAGACTGTAATGAAGGGAGCGAAGAAGGCGCTCGCATGTAGCCGGAAGAGGCGTTGCCCTTACGAGCACGACGAATCGATTCAAAGGTGGGATTCCATCCAGGCGAGAAAAGTCTTTTATCTCTTCGTACTCGACCAGTTTACAAAAGGCTTGCATGGAAGGATAAACACTGACTTGTTTATTGGCTCGACTTGGAGAATCATTTTGTTGGGTAAATCTCCCCGGCGGTTATATGTATATATAAAATACATATAGGTATAACCGCCGACGTGACATCCCATAGAAACACAATGCGTGGCGCATCCCAAAATTGCTTATACTGGCCTTCATCCTTTAGAATCAGGAGCACTTACCTTAGGATGCCTTCAACCAACTTTCGTCAAAAGACGGAAAACAGTGAAATTTTTCCTCTAGCCTGTCATTTGTAAAAATGCAAAGAATCCGCACGACCTGTCAGGAATTTCAAGTAAGCATTTATAGTTTCTGTTCCACTATAGCATCTTACGGTGTGTATTCAAAACTGCAGCAATAATGATGTAGCGCAAAAAGTGAGGTAACCTGGACACCGCAGTCAGGGCACCGTAGATATGCTCTTATCAGAAACGTACATTTGGGTGATTTAGCTATGCCATGACGAATACATTGACTGCCCGTCAGAAATCGATAGTAATCAATGCAGCCACGCTAATCCGCTTTGTCTACAAGCTATAGAGGCCGCGTATTGACTACGCCCGAAATACTTCACTTCAACTTACAGTGCACATTTAGGCGAAAAAAGATCAGTTTGCTTTGATTGATTTCGTTCTGGTTAACATCGACTGCCTTGTTCTAGCAGTGGTCTTCACAACAAATAAACACCTCGCTTACTTTTATACACATCCCTTCTAAGTAGTTCAAGACTTTTCGGTTAGATTCTTGAAATTCTTGTGATTCAGTCGACCTTGTGGCTACACACTTAATGAAAACGGCTTCCCCGAAGCGTTCCGCGGGATGAGGAACGGCATGGAATAAAATTAGTTTACTTTTAGGGAATTTATTGAATTCCTGGCCGCGACGGCTGCAATTCCTATTCCTAGCAGGGTGATTGAATGGGAAGTGACGCCCCAATTAAAGGGGTTTCCATATCGATTTTGGTACTTCACAGACTTAATGGTTTTCCACCATAGGGATATTTTAATGTACACTCCTCAATTACGGTTTGCTGCTGTTCTTAAATCAAATGTTCTCGAATTGTCCTTTCTTCTATAAAAGATGCTATTAAACTTGAACAGTGATGTGGTCTCCATTTTTGTTTCCCGCATTTTAATTAACTTTAATTGTGCGTTCTCTGACAGCAGAAGAACCATGTCCAGCTGCACTCTGCTGTTGAGCTATGGATTTGCAAGAGAACTTTCGAAATCTATGGGTGAGTACTTCGGAAGGATTTTGAAGGAGTTAGAATGCTGCTTAACTGTTCAGAGGAAAGACGAAGTGAACATTGCTGAAGATAGAGGCCTCCGAAAATACAACACATGCTCAACGCTATAAGCTTCAACAGAAGGCAAGATTGGGATAGAACAACAAAGATTGGCGTTGTTGGGGTGTGCGCCGTTCACTGCACTCCAACAGATTCCGTGGAGGTAATTTAAATGCAAGTTTGGCCAGGTGTTCAAATCAGTGTTTCACCTTTGCCAGGCAAGCCTAGTACCAATTTGCCGACCACGGAGGGATGGAGTTCTTCGTTCTTTTGCGCGAGACTCGAACCCCAATTCTTGATTCGGCGTCAGTCGGCGCCTTCTATTACTGAACCACTCGCGCCCCAGGAGTGAAAGACTACTGGCAACGCTCTTTATTTGTAGTGACAGGCGCTGCTTCTGCTTACAAGACAAAGATGGTATGCTTCTCTGCCACCCACAACTAGATAATTGAGTTTAGTGTGCTACAATGAAAAAGAGGCTTCACACGAGTCTACCACTTCGTTGAAAAGCTGATTTATTCAATTCAGTTACCCGCGTATACTGTGACGTAGAAGTTCCTACCGCATTAACACCGTCGAAATAATGACACCAGAAGGGCACTACGTACTGTTTTCGAGGAAGTGTATCAAGTAGCAACGGAATGAGCCTTGCACGGAAATTATTCGCCTTCTATACAATAGTAATGGCTAGATCAAGTACGAAAGAAAGGTGCCCAGTGAGCTTATGCTCAGCAAGCTATACAACCAAGCTTGTCTGTAGGTCGAGGACATGCACTAAACAGCGAGAGTGACTACTGCAGCGAGAACTCGAGGGAATGACGTTGTTGAACACTGTATGTAAACTGGATGATCGAGCTGTGCAACACAGTGAAGCTGGCGCAGCTGAAGAGCATGAGGGCTGTGGGACGTTGAACACCATGGAGGAGCGAAAGCGCTACACAGGCTCAATAGCTTCTTTAGCGGCGTCTTACTTGAGGATGAGCAGAATATACAAAACTCTGTGTCCCCATGAAGGTGGAGAGCGCAAGACACACTTATTAGGAGTCGAAGCATTCGTATTTACCATTTCCACTTTTATCTGGACGCTTTTCATCTTTAATCGGACACCATCTGAATTATGACGGACGTTTTGCAAACCAAGTTAGACGTATTTACTGTCTAAATAGAAAATGTATAAACAACTTGAAATTACCTTTTTAACATAAACTTTTATTAAAGTTCACTATTGCTGGTGTCTTAAGGAAAAATAACATCGCTGTTCGAATAAGCACAAAAATTCCTTGACCACAGACTATACTTTTAGGTTTGTTGTGACTTGTTAGAGATCAGTGAGTCTGCTAGTGTATTATATGGAGAGGTTGCGCCGCGTACTCGGTATATGTACACAATGCATTGCCTGTTAGAATGACAGTGGGTTGGTACTTACATGCGTATAAATCTAGAAACAGCGAATGCAATAGGAATGGAAAGAAATCCACACCATTCTGCACTGCATAACTTCAGCAGAACAGCACTTACACCATCGACATAAAAATTTCAGTGTTCTGGACGAGTGACCGCCACATTCATTTCTCTGGAAAACTGCATGTGTCGACTCTTTCGTGCCTAAGGCACTGTTTCAGCCAAAGGATGTTCATTCAAAAATTGTACACATTTCTTCGTAAGACACCCGCATAAGGATTTTTCATGCAAATTTCCTTAAACCAAAAGGTCGCTTGGCCTTTGTTATAAAGCCGTGTATTTTGACTCAGGTACTCCCACTTTTCATTGATATGTGTTCGAATTTATTTATTTATTTCATTTCATTTATTGCACAAGTTGTGCGCCGTAAGCAAACAACAGTAGACAGAAACAAGAAACATTTGGTGCAGTCTGAGTGTTTTTCAATCCTTTGATCCTAAATGTTTAGGAATCTTTTATAAGATTTGAGATCGTAGCAAACTCATAGTCAGTAATTGGAGAGAGGCGGAATGAATATAGCGGCAGCAGTGCGAAAAGAAAAGAAGACAGAAAAAGAGCTTGTGTGTTAATGCTTCTGTGCCGTTGCCATCACCATTACACCATCAATAATCTGAAACGATGTGAGAGAGCGAGGACAATGTATGAAATGTTGAGAATGTGAAGACAAGAATTGGAGTGGAAAATGTCCTGTTTAAAGCGAAAATGGTATATCAACCGTTTAGTCATCTCGCCAAGCTTGTTGATTTGGTAACCGAGCTCAATGCTGAATCAAACTGAGCCCTCACCTGGACCTTTCCCGTTTTTGAAGCTTTTTATTCTGTACGACACTTTTGACGGGATCTACGTCGAGATTTTCGAAGAGGGAAGCAAAATACATGGTAAAGCGACTGCTGTCCTTAACCGCAGCTCAGTAATTCTTCGATACGCTCTCCATTCTGGTGCATTTCTGAGCCACTTGCTACAACTTGGGTGGGTTTCCATAGATGCATAGCAATCGAGCGCGGTCTAGTGCTTAAACTCCGCTCAGTAATGCACAACACTATGTAGTAAGCACACGACTCATGGCAGGCTATACACACGGCACCTGTCTGAAGGTGAATGTAAGTGCTTCTTAGAGGGAGGCGGCAACCTCGCTATCCAGAGCAATGACCTTTTGTGAGGACTGGATTTCAAAAAAGATATGAGTCTGGGACACTCTCGTCGGTCGTCCACACCTAATTATGAACCAAACGTAATCGTTACTCTTGCAATCCAGCAGCAAATGGGGAAGTGAGATGACAAAAGCGATAGTGGTCCACGTCGCTAATTCGGTGAAAATTGAATGTCTCCAGGTTCGCGGCGTACCTCTCACGCATTCTGAAATCAATTCGATCAAATATAGCGACTAGCCGAATACACATGTTTAATTGCACTATAAATCGGCAATTTGGTGTCGAAAGTGGGCAGAATTTGCGATGCCGCGGTACCCCTTGACGGGGCGGAATTTATGGCTGCCTGGACGGCAACACGAACGCATCTATAGGGCAGCACGAATTCGGTGTTTAGGGACGATCTGAGAGGCCAAGGTGGACGACAGTGGACGGCTACAGAATAGGACTTCAAGACGGATGGTTTGCTGACAAGCGACAATGAATGGGAGCGATAGTGAAAGCAACAGCGTGTTATTGCAATGAGTAAAGATGAGTCACAAGGGAAACCTTGGTGCTTGGTTCCTGTCTCGGCTCCCGTTGCTCGTAGGCTCGACATGGAAATAGTATGAGCTCCAGTCTACAGGGAAAAGAGCCAGCAGAAGGACATAGTGCTGTGTACACAGCACTCGGGGACTCAGGCAGCGCAGTCGGACGAGGCGGCGGCTCCGACGTACACCTCAAATCGAACCAAGGTCCGGGTTCCAATCAGGCTTACCAAGCTTTCACTGCTTTTGCAGTCGATGAAGTGAAACGGTGCCAGATTAGACTTGGAAGAATGAAGCGCTGACTACTTATCGACTGTCCACAACAAGGTATAGGCGAATTGCATGTTAGGTTGCATCCATGGTGTCCCGTAGAAGTACAAAACGTGGCAGACCCCAAAAGGAGTTCAATACCTCCAACACTTATTCTTTACTCCTCAACAGGAATTACTCTACTTTCCTTTAATACGAGTTTCGACGATCGTATAGGAGTGAAAGCTGTTCTTTCGCGGAAGATTTTTTATTTTACAAATAATATCCGTGAAGCGAATGACGCTGCGGATTATTCTTTAAGCGAATCCGATAAGCTTCGAACGATTTCATCACATAGAGTGATTATTCATCAGACGATAGTGCAGATGAAGTAGCAGTGAACTTCATAATCTGAAAAGCGTCATGAATTCGCTTTGGCATTTCGTAGTGTACAGAGCTCGATTGCACGGATTTATGTGAACGTGTGAATAGCAATGTGACTAGCAGGAACAAGGCGGAATCTGGTATTATATGATAGCTGTACGAGGAAGAACAAGAGATCCGCTTTTTCGGTTCCACAATGCGCTATGTATAGATTGCTCTGGTTCCTTCGGGCTTCAGAAGAAGCAGGCTTTTGAGAACGAATCAAGTGCCATACAAGGCTTGCGGGCGCAATAGGGTCCGGAGGGGGGGGGGGGTCACCTTATAAAAAGTGTCACCAACACGAAAAAAAACGAGACAATGCACACTGATAGTAAAGAATACAAATTAACAATGGTGTAGCTCTGTTCTGTGCTCTCCTCCGCTGACGCGGAGGAGAGCACATATTTAGGCAGGGGAAGGGACTCCAGGGTGTGGCTCAAGTGACGCACTCGTGTTAAAATTGCCTACATCCTGGAGTTCCCTCCCTTGTTCAATTAGGAAACACATAAGACGCGGATCTATAATCGAAACGAAGAGATAAGACCACATTTACATTCGCTACATGTAACATGTAGCTACTCGCCACGCCGGCCCGCAGCGCCATGCTGTGGTGAACACCCCACCCCCACCGGACCCTATTTGCGCCGGCTTGCGAAAGTAGGCGTCCAGTTACGAGCTTGTAAAGCCCGATCATTCAAATATTGAAATGTATTGAAGATGTAATTCAGATGTAGTGTAATGGGAATAGGGAATACACACGTTTCAAAAGTTTCAGAAAATCTCAGCTTAACGTCCGAGAATGGGAGACTGCTATCCTGGGACATAGTAGTACAATGCTAACTGGCTATTAACTACGTAATCTTATGAGAAATGAATCGACTCTTTTCCATTAGTTCTGAAATCTCGAAAAACATAGTTGCACTGAATAACTAGAGCCTCTATGTAGTTTTTTCTGCGCATAACAGGAAGGGAGCTTATTAAAAAGAAAAGTCGGTATTGTGCAGTATGAAGGGCGAGAGATGTCGGTTCGATTCTCGCCCTAATTCAAGGTATTAATAACATCCAATGCATTCAAAGCTTCATGCGATAGCCGCTAGAGATTAAAGCAGTTACAGAGATGGAATGACTCAGATGATCCCCTGTGAATTGGGACTTTGAACTATGTATGCGAAAAACTTTATTCATATATTTATTTGTTTGGGCTGGTAAAGGGAGCATTGCTTCTTAAAATTATTGTAAAAGCAGTCTCAGCGTATGTAGTAATAAAATAAAACAAGCGAACCGTCTTTAAAAAATTCAGGAGAATGTACCATCAAGCTAATGCACAAGAAAAGGTCTTCAAAAATTTCTTTCAGGGTGACGTCTGGCTGCACCATTGTTATGGATCCCCCTGTAGCAGTCTAACTCTGCGAAGTGATGTATAAAAGAGACGAATCGGTTTTTGTAAGCAAAAGCCACTTTATAAGATATGGAGGTTGTTGATGACTAAAAAAATCAATGGGTTTTGAGTAGGAATGAGTGCTAAGAAAATTGAATTCAACAATAGGTCTCGGGAAGGGTGATTAATGGCGATGAGATAAAGCACAGTAGGAGATGGAATGAGAGCACACTGAAAAATGGGTTCCTGGCCAGAAGAGTAAGTGGGCAATCTCCAGTCTCTGATCGGGGGCGACGGAACTCGAAGAGCAGGAAGATTCGCGGCTCCAGTGTGCAATCTCAATTACCAGGCAATCAAGGCGAGCTGAGTATTTTAGAGCCGCAGCGCCTCATCCGCCTGATTACCGTCCAAGAAACGAAACCGAAATCGAGCGCGAGGCACCACGGGGGCCGAAGGTGAGGCGGTCAGGTGAAGAGGAAAAGCAGCAGTGATCAAACAGTGACGGCGAATTGAAATAGAAACGAGCCGAAGTGGAGCTGCTCAATGTGAGCTGAGTACACACACGGGAGGAAGAGGGCGGTGGAGGCCGCTGCACCGTCTCCTCCGGGGGTAGGAGGACAGCCACCGCTGCCCCCGAGGTGCTGCGGACACTGTGCTGGGGCGCCGCGGTGCGACGCGTCGGCTGGCGGCTCGCGTGTGTTTGTATATGCGTTTAGGGAATTTTCGAACAACGGCGCGAGTCCAGCAGGTTCAGAAGTGCGCGCAGACCTCAAGACTGCCCACATAGCTGCCCGTTATTCATTGGCAAACAATGGACAGATGTTTTGCATATTCGGGCTCACACAACGCTCTGTAGAGGCCGCGCGAGAGAGAGGAGATCGAGCGCCGGCGAACGAGCAAAGGAGGAACAATTTTGCTCGAAGACACATTGTCCGTCGTGTTTACAATCCTTGGCCGCAGATACAAGTCGATCGGACCGACTACGAACAACGGTCAGTCCGATAACAGCCGCTGACTTAACTGTCCAGCAGACTAGTAATCTGCAGTCGCGTGCAATATTAGCCATACTGTTTGCCACACCGCTGTGTAATCTGTTTGCCTGCTCATTTATGCAGTCGAATAAGTGCACCCAATGGCGGCTACCTCCATACACCAGCCTCTGATGGAACATCGCTGCCTAAAAAGCTGAGTCGAAGTGAGGGGTTCAACACGAACTTAAGTGGAAGCTTTGAGATTGGACGATGTTCGGATTTATCAGTGCAAGTTTCTCTCTGTAATCTTTCCGCTTACATTTTTCGCAGAATGAATCTCTTGCAGAACGAATTTCCTGGAGTAAGATAAAGAACAAAGGAGAAAGGGTAAAGATTGTCTTTAATCAGCCTTTTGCGAGATTCGTCACACTTTCTACCTCTACGAGAATAACTGAAGCAGTTTGAATACGCACTTGGCCTGCGGTGGCCTGCGGCAGACTGTGGATGATCAGATCAGATTATTCTTTCCGGACAAGTCTGGCACAACCCGGAAGGCTCGGTTGATTTGAACCGCACCCGATTGATCGATTCCGGATGCAGCTACAGCCAGCACCTTATCCACCCGACCATCGGTCTGACATAAAACCTCCTGTAGCCAGTTGAACGCTATTGACTACGTATCTGGCCTATGCAATGACTTGCGGTGGCCACCCGATGTACAATTCAGCGTTCCATCATTTCCAGACGAGACTGGTACCAATTTATCTTCCCCAGATGAAAGACTTAGTTGGCCTGGACGGGAAACCAGAACTTGGAATCTGGTGCACACGCCAGGCAGCAGGCAGCAACTTGTCCCACTGCGCTACAACGCACCCAGTTATATAGAAGTTATATAGAATATCAGAAAACTCGGCAAACTTGATACTCCTAATTCGAACTGAGGCGCGAGTAGCTCAGTCAGGGGAGGCGCTGGCTGTTGCCTGCACTCCGAATTCGTTCGGAGTACGGAACACGCGCAGGTCAAACAAGCCTTAGAGCCTTCCTGGGTGGGAGACGTGGTACGGAACTCATCTGAGATTGAGATCGGAGAAAACATGGTCGTGTTCGTCAGCGGGTCACCGTTGGTCATTGTGAAAGCCACACTCGAATGCCCTCTATGATGCTCCCTAAAAGCAGAGTACAGGGGCATACCGCAAAGGCTTGATTAACACCGACGTTTGTTTTGAATTAGCTGGTAGTTCAGCTGAAACTGGTAGGAACACTACCAGGGTACTGAAAAAAGGCGGTGATGAAAAGGTGAGAAAATCCGATCATGAAGAGAAATGAATTTGTGGTCCTCCAACTGCAGCTGTAAAGGTGAGCTTGGGGAATCCAAAAATCTAGATTCAAATGAAAATCAAGCCCCAATCGAAGAATTGAAAAAGCATAATGGCTGCTTTGGTGCTTCTGGAGCATACTGAAAAATTAAAGACTGCAGGAAAGAAAGAGATCGACCTGAATGGGATTCATTGTAGCCCTGTTCCTCAATCTCGGATAAAGAGGATAAAGTTACCATGATCATGGACTAAATCCAAAAAAATCAAAAAATTGAAAAACGGAAAATATAGAGTCATTGAGTGAAGTAGGCATTCTTTCTGAGGAAGCAGAAAAAAAAACGGGTCGGCAGTTCGACCCATTTTGCTGTCATTTTCAAAGAAACAAATAGGAGATAGCTTAAAAATGGTGGAAAATTTTAGGAGACGATTACTATAGGAGAAAAAACTTTTGTTAGATCTATCCTAGTCATAGTTGGGCACCGCCGGAAATGCGAGACAACGCAGACATGATGCCTTGCACCGGCTAGGAAATTTCGAAGCTCGATGTGTCGTCCTTGTAAAATAGGTCTCCCCCAATCTTACGTGAGTGAAATAGCCTCCTCCCATTAGGATAGATCCTCCTTGATTTCAAGCTAAAAGGCGTAAACATCACGGAATATTGGTCACATGCTGAAATTCCTCTGGATATTGGTAAACTTCCTCGATATCGTATCTGGAATTCAAACACGAGGACTTACGGTGGCAGTCAATAAACATGGCAACGTTTGATTCTTCTCAAATAAGTGTGATAGCAAGAGGCAGGGCTTATGTGTTTAGTGTTCGTTTTCTTTATATGAACTTGAAGAGTGCTACCTTTATAACGATGATTTTCCCCTTTTTCTTGAAACACGTTACAACAGGAGAGATGTTGAGCTGAAATAGGTGGAAATCCGAGAACTAGTGGTTAGTTTCAGTAAGAGGAGGACGTGGGACTAAACTCCGTTCCTCGACCGACCGCGTCTTCTATCTCTCTAATCGTAAGTTTGCTCATTTGCGCGTCAATTTTTCTTAGAAGGACAAACACACCGACATGAGCAGTGGCTACTTGAGCAGTTAAGACCGTCCATAACTACAAGTCCACTTGATCTTCGGTTGAAAGATGTAAAAAGCTAGGGTTCATATATGTGGGGTCATATGAGCGCTGATCAAGTTGAAGTCCTGTTCCAAAATTCAGCGTGAGTGCAGCTTGACCTTGAAATAGAACCCTCTGGGATTATGGGACAGAATCTGTTATACCACAGCCAAATTTCAGGGTAGCTCTGGAATAAAAGGTGCAGCATGCTAATGGTAGAATCACATTAGTTGTCCTAAGACTGAAAACCATCTCCGCAAAAATGTTCTTGAGTAATGGAGAACCACATCTGTGAGATTTAGTAATGAGGAGAGCATTATCAAAAAGAAATCGACGATCTTAAAAACGTACGGTAATGTCAGAACAAAAACAGTGGAAAATTAACCAGTGGAAAAAGTATTCATTCTCTTCATAGGGTAGGGTAGAAGCTAGGAATGTTTTTGTGGGACCTACATAGTCTATAGAATTCGCTTTACAAGAACACCCTAGGAAACACCTGCTTTTCAAAGGAGATGGACCTACATCGTTATGTATTTGACCTGCAGACTAGGTACCTTTTATACCCGTTTCTCTTTCCGCATGCAAATTTTAGTGCAGGGTAATAGAAGAAAGGTGCGAATTTTGCACCCTGATCAGCGGACCACTATAACGCTTTCTTAGAGGAACCATTTTTCCTTTTTAGGTGATAACGAATGTTGCAGAAGGACGTGTCCTTAGAGTAGAAATCAGTGATTGCATCGGAATGGTGTTGAATTTGGGAGACGTTGATCGCTAAGACGGCACTTCTTCTAAGATCGGCCTGACACTTACTCGGTCATAAACTTTGATTGCGCCGCGCATTGTAATGTCATAGCTTTTCACATCAGAGTCGCATACGAGAATCTTCAAAAAGAGCCGCCGCCGAATTTCTCACCCTACACCCAATATTCATATTTTCCCTTTGGTGTAACAAATCTTCCCCTGAATTTGCGCATGTCGGAGAAGAATTTGAAGTGGCCAGTTTAGTTCACAACGTTTTGAAATATGTGTACGTAGGGTTCGCTGGCGAAGTTCGTTAAGGGAATCGCCATAAAACATGAATAAAAACAATCAATCCGACTAACCAGAGGTGCATCTATATGTAGCGCACGTAGTGTTTCAGATGCCGCGAAAAGGGTGCGAAGGATAATCAAAGAAAATAATCTGCACTCGTGCCGCAGAAAGAATGTTCCTATTTCTTTTAATTCTGAAGGCATAATTGACAAAATATTTGTATGGGACTTTCACCGCAATAACCCCGACGGTCGCTCTAAATATTATCACGAGCATACAGTAAAAATAAATGGTAGATGTCGCGTAGGTGAGCAGCATTGGTAGGTGGGAGCACGACAGTCAATGATAAACAAACACAGCACAGACCGAACACATGCCAGCCCATCAGGGTACCAATTGTGCATGCTCTCTCTGAATGTCATGCCCATTCAATGCGGTCTGATTGGTTTAGGCGTTCCCACTTACCAATGCTGCTCACCTACGCGACATAAACCAAATAAATTGAAACAGTTCATCGTCACCAAGTTGAATGAGACCTTGGAAAGGCAAGAGCTAGTCGAACTACCGTTCATCAGAAGCGGATGTTTGTTTAAACTTCTGCGCGACAAGAGAGCAAGAGCTCTAAGCGGAACCTTCAGCAAGGCAATGTTATATGAATGTAGGTCTATTAATAAGTTGTTAGTGATCGTTGTTAGTTGTCAGTTTAAGCAAGAAAATGGACAGCGAGACAAGCCCCTTAAATGGGGTTGTCATTTAATTTAAGAAAAGGTGTGAAACAACTGCTGCTATAGCTGAGCGTAAAAGTTGAAGTCGCTTACTGGCACTGGATGATAAGAAGGGAATATGAAAATAAGGCAAGACTCTTAGAGAGCTGGATCTAGAAAATCTTTAAAGAACAATGGACTTTTGATGAGTCTAGAAAACCAAAAAAGGGGGAACGGCTTCATTTCTAAATAGATCTTCATTTTCATTTCTTAAATTTTTATGGAAGAAAGAACGACGCTGTGGACGTTCTGAAGATAATGCAAGAGATAAGTTAAAATGACGTTATCCTTTGCTACTTTCACCGAATCCTTTTGAGACCATGACGGAGTCGAAGAAGCCATCATACAAAGTTGGACAAAATTGTGAATAATTATTAAAAGGCAGTTAACATTAAGGTATGATTTCATCATGCCAAGATTACATTGAGGTGTGAATTAATTTTTTTTCAGAGCACAAGCAATGAATGCGCTTGTTGAACTGCTCTTGACAATGTGAGCTCGTTAGAAACAAAGAGCAGAAGTCGTCTTGGTGCTCTCAGCAACAGAAGAACGATTCTGAATGACTGTGAAATCCTTGAACTGCATTAAGGGGTATGTTAGCTCTCAACCGAAATACCCTAATTATCCTAGTTATAGAGGACATATAAAGGATAAGCGTTAACCCTGCTTGGGTTCCGCCACGCATTCCACCTCCATGTAATATCGTGAGCAAGTGTTGTATGTGTACCTGGCCTATACAGTGACCTGCCAGCCGGTGGACAAGTCACTGTTTAATCCTTGTCAGAGTATTCCGGTAACAGGGGTGCACATTCAACGGTTAACGATTTAACGAATTTAACGAATTAACGGCATTTTTCGGTAAAATCAGGTTTAACGATTTAACGGGAATTTTTAGAAATTTAACGGATTTTTTAACGGACGTTTCTCTCAGTGAGTTTATCACCTCTCATCCCCCCGATTAGGACTGCTCTTGAAGAAACTATTGCTGTCAGCAAGAATATTTTAATATTTTCATGAATTTGTTTGACTTTTTGGAAATAATGCGTTTTGGGGCACGTGTAGAGCAGTTGGAGGAGATGCTCGCGTGCACCCGATACCAGTTTCCCGCTCAGGCCAATCAAACCTTCCATCCCTCCAGTGTCGGAGAATTGATACCAGAGTTTTCTGGGAAGGAAAAGGCGCTGACTTCTTCATCGGCTGGCTACGCAAGTCATTTTACGGCCCAATACGCAATCAAATCGCCTTCAGGATATCCCTTAGAAGTAGAATGCGTGGCGCATCCCAAAGGGGATTGAGCAACGCCGTCCTTTATCCTTATCCTTCAATGCATTTTGGAGCTAGAAATTTCTTCGCCGAGCCAGCAAGCACGTCAACGAGTCCACTAAGTACTGATCTAAGCCCTCATAAGATATGCCTCTCCTCACTTGGCGTTGTTTGTCCCAGAATACGTTTGCCAGCCACCTAGAACAGTGGAGACGGAGAGAATGTTTTCGGCTGCTGGACGTATTTAAAGATTTTAGAAAAACGCTAATAACAAAAATTAGAAGAGCTATTTATTGCGAACGTTAACACGTTGATGACGTGTCACACCTTTTCGGCAGTGTGAGACGGTGTGACACGATGCCGCATCATGGTCCCGACGTTGCAAAAAAATAGATTGGTCCCACACACCAAGCACTTGAAAATCATGTGTTTGACAACGCGTTAACATGCCACTGATGGGCTTTCATGCCACGGATGGGCTTTTAATTGTATTTTTTATTAACTCTTTCTGCACTAGCGGGCTGGTGCCCGCATCGAGATTGTATATGCTCGTAGAACAGTCACACAGAACAGTTTCGCAGTGAACTAGGAAAGGAGGGAAGGGTTATGCCTGATGACACATTTTAAGATGCCCTGTCGGTGGTCATCATCAATGATAAATCCATAGCTGTTCTCCACATCTGTGGGTAATTTTTTGCTGAGAGCTTCTCTATTTTTTTATGTTTGTTGATGTTCAATTGACTAATTTACATTGTACATAGTATTATACTCCATTCCTTGAACTTTAGCTGTTGATCTCTTGAAGTTGAAACGTAGAAGGTTTTCCTTGATTTTTTCCACTTGAAATAATGATTTGCAGCTAATGGCATTTTTTAACGAAATTTAACGATTTACCGGAATTTTAACGAAAATTTTCCGTTAAAAAATTCCGTTAAAAAAATTTAACGCACAGAATTTTGTGTGCACCCCTGTCCCGTAACAGTTCACATTCGGCGCCTCCCCCGACTGTGCTAACATGACGCGCGCCAAAGCAGACGCTAGGCTACCGAAGAGAGACTACTTTTGTTTCGTTGTTTCCCCCTCCAACCTAAAACAGCGGTGATAATCAGAAAAATCAGCACTTTTGCAGCATTCCGATGATGTCGATAGGTTCAAACTTCTGGATTTTCCAGAAATCCTGGAATACTAGGAGTTGGACGGGACAGGTAAAGTTACATATGCTTGATTATAACGCAGTTCAATTATAAAAAGACATAAATAAAGATGACTATAGGAGATGTTTCAGAAGAACAACCACAGGCAACCAATTCTGACCTCGAGCCTGTGAATATCCAAATATTTGGGCACATTGCAATGGGAATTGGGTGATTGGCTACAGATGAGAATCTGACAGATGAAATGCGAGGATGACGCTAAGTGAGATAGATGACAGACGCACATCTGGGCGTCGGAATCAGGGCGAAGGAAGGTGCACGGAGGCGACAGGACGACGGCGAGGAAGACGCGGTCGGGAGGTCCGACGGTAGAAGCGGAGGAAAGGAGAAGGAGGGACGATGCGACGAGAGCATATGGGTTGGGATTATAATGAGCGTGCGATTAGCACTCGTTACGTAGCACTGGCCACCCTGCTCCGCGCTGCTCGTCCAGTAAACACCCGATCGCATGAATGGCTTCGTCTCGAATCGAACACGTCCATTACAATTGGGCGACAAGAAGCGGCTGAATAACACATCAGTTGACCTCTGCTGACAGAGCGCAGCCCAAGGGGTCGAAGACGTCCGAAGCGTAGACGGAGGAAATGCGGTCGATGGTTGCTGTCAGAGGCTGGCGGGGCAAGAAAAATTGGCCTTCACAGGGGTAGCAGGGAAAGCTCAAAGATAAGCGCTTTTGGTGAAAGTCGTCAGATGACAGACGACTTCAATTTGAGGGACGCCCACTAATCGAGGGCTCCTCGGAACGGTTCTGTTTACGAGGGAAGCCTAGTGATAGTCTCCATTTTTTGCGAGTGAGCTCGAGCAGGTCCGAAGGAAACAGTTTTTACGATTAGTCTTGTCCTTACAGTTCTCAAAGTTAGAAGCACTCTTCCCGAGATTGTGCAATACATTCTGGGCACAAAAATGGTTGGATTGGCATTCTAATGTACGTTACCTACGTCTTCTAGAAACACCGCTGCCTTGAGCAAACTCTTTGCCTTTCTAGACAAGCTACTCGTTACTAAAGGACTTAAAAATTCACCAAAAGTCGTATTTAAGTTTCAGGTAGAAGACTGGAGCGAGGAAACCTAAATTTGTCTATGGGAGATGTTGTAGTGCATACTAACTGCATAAGAATCCTTATTATTCTTAAGGAACTTTGCTACACGGCTCGTGGTGGCTGACTTGTAGGATAGACCGGCTCTCGCTGTTCGGATTTCTCGCACAGGTCAGCCAAGCCATCCACCCTTCTTGGGTAGATGAATTAGTACCAGACTTGTCTGGGAAAGACAAAACACCGACTTGTGAATCCAATGGCCACATTGTATAGGCCAAATACGAATTCGAGTTATCTCCAAAATATCCGGTAAGGCGTGAATGCGTGATGCATCCCACAAAATAGTTGCCTATCGCCGACTTTTAACATATTTAAAGCATGGACCATTTTTTCTTTCACCATTTTTTCTTCCTGGGAAATGCTACGTATTTCCTCTGTGGGTTGACATGGAGGAACATTTGAAATAGAGTTCTCTCACATGTCCCCCGCCCCCCATACCATCACTGGTAAGTGAAGGATAAGGGAGAAAATACAGCGTTGTCTATATAGTTATTTGCGGTGGCCATCCGATGACCAAGTCAGTGCTTTATCCTTCCCAGACAAGTCTGGTACCACGTCAGCGATCACGTAGGGATAGAAGGCTTGGCTGGCCTGAGTTGGAAGTCCGAACCGACGATCTGAGTTAGGTGCATGGGACAGCCGGCACCTCTTCCAACTGCGCTGCCACGCTGCCATATCTTCATGGGCGCTTCAGAATCTAGAGCCTGCCTGCTTTTATTCCATTGCCACGACGTTACGGCCAATGTTTGCTTCTGCATAACAATTCGTTCAAAGGAATAGTATAACTAGCCAGCAAGGTCTGCAACTTCAAACATTCACCAGATTTTGATAGCAAGTACTAATTGATATGACAACATCAATTCCAATTCTCGTTGTTTCCAACAATCTTTGCCTTTCTTCGTTGGCAGCTTCATATAGCACCGAAATGAACCAATTATTCTGTCGACGGCAGTATTTCGAGCATTAGTCAACATCAAGAAGTACTTGGTTTTTCACGAAAATCGCTAAAAAGCTTCGTTAATTCAGACACCAGCACGATTTTTTAGTAAAACATCGCGAAGTCGATGCGTGAGAATTATCGAGACACTGCTGAGACACTGTTTAATAAGGAGTTGTTGTCCTGACTATGAGATATAGTTTTAGGTCTAGTGTGTGAGAAATACTCCTGTATTTCTTCCACAATAGCAAAGACCATGAAAACATGCAAATATGTCCTGATGAGAAGCGGGGACACCTCACTTATCGTGTTCAACGACGGCGGCAGAATTGAAGATAAACTGCTATATAAGGACTAGGCACTGAGTTATAGCTACACACTATCTTATGAGAAAACAGAGTTTTGAAATGTTGTCTCCGGGGGACTATGCTGTAAATGTTCGGTTCGCTCTTACAGAGTTGGGAGACATAGTGGTGTCCGCCCCCTCAGTCGGAGTTGGAAATACTTTCCGTTTCTGAGGATATCATTTTTAGGGGAAGCTAGAATAGCCTTCCTGACCCTATTTGATAAATGTGTTTACCGCCTAACCAAAAGATGAGCTTCATGTTTGCAGCTTGACGTAGTATGTTGACGGACTGCTTGTCAGAAGTGCTAGTTGCATTTGTCCGTCTCACAACCCAGTTTTCAAATGCGCTTGAGTATACGCTGCTTGTGTTTTTATTCTGAGTAGGTATAAAATAAAATAAAAAATAAATAAATAAAATTTCATTGGTATTGCACGGAAGAGGTGTTCAAAGGAAAGGCACCAAGCACTGATCGTAGGCAGTCTTTGCACAACAAATTATTTATTAATTATGACGGTTTAGTGTGAATTTGGAAGGAAAACATGCCATTTGGCATGCGAATTTCACCAGTAATTTTGCTCGAAGCTCTCGGGGTGACGAATTGTGACGCAGGCCCAAGGGTAAGGGTAATGGTAATCAGGAGAGCCGAAAAAAGGGACGGCGATTCCGAGCCGCTGAATGTGATGCCGTCGGCAAGCTCAAAGGCACGACGTTGCACCTGCCAGAAATCGATTACCATGGAGCTGCTGATTCGTTCCAGGACTCCATCGAGCACCGTGTGGCCGAGGGCCAAATAGAAATAACTAGCCCCATAATCTCCATGCCCTCTCATCTTGGAGCATCGGCATGCCCAACCCTATGCATTTGAGGACAACAAGACGACTACATCGTCAGCTGTCCAAGAGCTCCGTTTGATAACGTCTAATTTATAGCGAAAAATGATGGATGGTAATCCAGTCTCCTGAAGCAGAGAGACTGAAGGTACACTCATTCTAGTTTTGAGGAACACATTAAGCAACTTCAAATGCTTTTGTAGAAAGCCGCAAGAGAACCACGACAGCTTCGCTGCAACTTTCAATAACATGCAGTTCTTAGAAAACATTACGAGTGTACAACCAAAACGTCTTGCTCGAAGAACGCTGCATCTGTTTAACGGAGCTAGCGCGGCGCATTACAGATCAGAGTGAGGCGTATATAAGAAACGAACAGCTCTCAAAACTTTGCACGCGAAAACGAATACTAGAATTCGCATCGGACGTAAGAACGGAAGAGTGAGTTTGCGAAGAAATCGCAGATGATAGTGAAAAAGTTGAGTGGCTCGTTCGTTCTGTACCATTTTTGGTAGTGTTTAGTGGTGGAGTGAATGATGGAATGAACGCAGATATTTTTTTAAACTAAAAACGAATACGGTTCACTCGCAGCGAACTTATTCAATATATAGAGAATTCGTTCCTTTTTTTGTAACTTGTCGAATGGAACTGTGGGTGAGAGCATAAATTTTTCAGGAAGCGCACTGTTGCACGCGTCTCCTGTTGACTACACAACCTCTAGCCTCGCCTTATAAAAGTAATCGTGTTTTCCAGTATTCCGAGTCTACATGATGTGTCGAAGAAGTCGTGCACCAAATGTCTCAAAGGTCTCGCACTGAGTGTTCGAATTCGGAGCACGTATCCCAGACGTCGTTCTAACAGAGTACTAATTCAGAAAATTTGTCCAGAAGTCATGCAGTAAGTGTCGAAATCCAGAAGATGCGTCTTAGAAGTCATGCACCGAGCGCACAAGGTGGTGCATGACTTCCGGGACCCCTTAACTAACATTTGGCACTTGGAGCCTACACATATTCCGCTTATTAAATTGAATGGAATGCTATTGTCTGCTCTACCCAAATCCACAAAATGCGCTTGCAGGGCATCTCCGAAAGCAAAAATCCCCGAAGCGTTTTGAAATGTCCGCAAGTACACTTGCGTAGAAGAGCAGATGCTGGGGCGCATACTGCTGTTTCTAATTAAGTTCTGGAGCTTCCTTGAAAGAGGAGAGTGTCTATTTTTCTTGTCGTTTTACGTGTCATTTGCATGTTCTTTAGACTACAGCGACATAAAACTAAATGAAATTTATCTTCAATGTATAATAATGTCGCTCAATCCGAGCGAAAAGCGCCAGTAAGACGAATTTGGATTCGGTTGTCTCTCCTGCTTTACGGACTACTTCCTCGTATGGCTGTACTGGTTGTCTAGATACATCCATTCAGAGGCAGGGGAAAGAGAATCGACTGAGCTCCCGATTAAGATTCCTGTTTCTATGTGAGCTCGTCAGCGACGGCCATTTCGAACTCGCCTAATGGCGACATGGTTCACCGACGAGAAACTGCCGAAGCACTTCATAATGTTCGAATTAGAGGGCTGCTGTTCGCTCCATGGTGTTCGAGTTTCGATGCTAACACGTTCAATGCATGCGTTTGTGATATTTCACTGACTTTTTGGCAGCTGCTGGCATGTTTTGAGATGTGCTTCCAAATGCACCTGAGTAGGTTGGAGATATTGCGACTGAGAGGGAAATTGCAATTCTTAGCTCCAGTTATAGGAAAGGAAAGTAAACTGGGCCAAGACTCTGTACATGAGTATATGATCGAAAACACTGAGATTGTCTTGCCCTTCCGAATACGAGATCACTCTCACGTTGATATGGGAAGAAGCTAAACTGGGAGCAAGATAAAGGTACAGAACCGTGCATTCAGTGAATTGTTTCACTTGGATGAAAAGCATACTGTTGAGCCCTTCGTTGTGTCCTGTGCTACATGTTCAGAGCGTTAGTGAGTCAGTGGGTGTGTAGGGGCTGCGTCGGGCCGAACTTGTTAAAATGCAAAATATTGGAACGCACGGCCGAAGAGGAGAGCGAAGAGGGTGCGGAAATGATTCATGCGAGCGTCAGCATAAGAAGACAGATGGACACTCGTCAAACGGCCGACGCCTAGTCGCCGGCTAGTGACGTTCAAAGATGAGCTGCTGAACGTTGCGATCATTTATCATTCGACACAGCCACACAGCAACCACCATCTAGCCACGTGGCTACGGTGGACGCTACCGAACGGGAGCCTTCTTTGTTGATTAGAATATTCACAAGACAGCTCGCCAACCCGTATTACCTCTCCTTATTCATTCTATTTCACACTAATTGTACTATCTCAACCCCAAAGACAGAAACAGAGTTATTGCGTAGAGAATTGATAGGGGACAGTTCTAGAAGATTTCGGTGCAATTAATTGATAGGGTTCACTTTGCTCCTCCTTCACAACATGCATGAAATTTGTACGAAATATTTTAACGCAAAGCCATAGGCCCATATGTGGGCGCTCAATCCGGACAACCTGCTCTAAACTTGCATCAAGATTTCTGATAACCATAAAATTAACTGCACCTCGTAGCAGTGCTCTTGTTCAAGTTGAATGTGCTAGACCATCTTTTCAAGAGAGACTACAGAAGACTATGAATAAATATGGTTAAGAATAAAAAGGAATATTCACCACCTATATATAAAAGAGTTTGTCCGTAGAGTGATCTAACCTAAGTGAGGTACGCCGTATCATCCACAGCGAGAGCGGTCGAGTGATCTAACCGAAGTGAGATACGCCGCATTATCCACAGCAAGGGCGGTCGATGACCTAACTTGAATGAGGTACGCCTCATCATCTACAGCGCGGGGCAAAATTTGCTATTGAACATGGGATGTTGCTGCAACAGGGGAAACGCAGCCCTTTACTGCTTAACACAACAGCACCTACGCGCGTTTTTGAGCGTCCAGATTCAGAAGCCGACTTCGTGCCATTAGCATGAGAAGACTTCTAAAGGGATAAGTGTAGAAGGGGGACTTTGAGGGTGGAGAACCGACGGTGATCATGAGGCAGCGACCAGCAAGAGCATCGGGATGGTCGATGGGGAGAACAAGGAAGCAGCCCAGGAGGTGGCACCAAGAAGAGTTTAGGCAATATGTAGGGATCATTAGGGAGTTACCAATCAGGGGAGGGGGGGGGGGACAGGGGACAGTAAGGAGGATCAGCAAGGGGATCCATTACCATTAAGAGAGACCGGATTTAGAGGATGTGACACCGATGTCACACAACAGGCGTTCGCTCGCCGTCGTCGTGTCGTGAGCGTGGGAGGCCTACTTAATTGAGGTAGAGTAGTAAGGAAGATCCCGAGGGGGGGGGGGGGGGGGGGGAGGAATCTACCTCGAAGAAGGGACCTGGAGGCGGGACCAGGACGGGGAACCAACAAGAAGGGAGCCGTAAGGCCCCTGTTATACCCCCGCGGGAGCTTCCGCGGATGGGCGGAAATCGCGTCGGGACCCCGCGCCGGGCCACTCGTCGCGGCCCGCCACACCTGCCGTCCGCGGATCGCCGCCGACAGACTACGAGAGGTGTGTTATACTTCCTGCCCGTGGGAGGGCAGCCGTCCGCGGTGCACTGTATAATTCATACGGAGAACAAGGAATCTGCCATATGCATATCCTCTTCATGCACGACACAGCGGCGACTGCGCGCGCTTCTGAGCTTCTTGATCCAGAAAACGGGACCCCTACGTCGCGCAGCAAGCATTCTGATTCTGAATACGTGTCACCGACCGTGCCGTGAGCATGGGAGGACGACTAAGGGGGTGGCGGAGAAGGGCGGTAAGGGGGACCTCTAGGGTGGACAAGGAGAGCGAGGAGAGCGACCAGGAAGGAAAGGAAGAACCTGGAGGAGGGGACAGGACGGAAAAACCAGCAAGAAGAGACCATTAGGTGGCAATAGTAGAAACAAAGAAGTGGGCCAGTAGTTGGGACCAGGAAGGTGGGGGAATTAAGAGGGGGAGGGAAGACCTGTGAGGGGGACCAGCAATTCGATCCTGTAAGAAGAAACGAGAGAGGGGAACCTGGCTTCGGAAGACATGTGAACGACAACTTGAAACGCTAGCTGTTGAGCATGAGAACGATTACGGAGGAACAACCTGAGGGACAGAAGTATTGCGCAGCACAAACCAATGGCATTACTGGTCGGTCAGGAAAGAATGTCTATGATGAAGGTACCGAAGTGGATGAAGGGCTTAATGCCGACAACGTACGCACCAAGTCCTAGATGCAGGCGAATTTTATGTTTTACAAAAACTACTTTCCATAGGTCAGTGATGCTACAAAGTCGCGCAAAGCGCGCAAGTGCGAGACACGCCGTTTGGCGTGTCGGAGCATATGTATGGAATAAAGTACAAATAGAAAAAGAATAAATATTGAAAAGAATACGTGCGGTTTTCACGTACGTGCGGTGTGCAATATGAACAATACAATACAATAATTGTGTCCCTCGACAATAGATAATGACCGTCTTTGATTTCAAGTTCATCGGCGTTGCGAAAAAAACTGCACCAAAGGCATAATCCGCGAGAAATCTACCCACTGCGTGGCTATGAGACCAGGTAACGATAGTGAATTAAACTGCATGGACTCGTACTTAGTGTTCTGTACCCCCCGAATTTCAAGTGGTCGTGCTCACTGATCTTCTGATGTGAATGGAGAAATTCACGCGCCGAGAATAGACTTCGCAATGCTTATTTTTCTGAAAAAAAAGGATATTCATAATGCCGATCCTTTTCCAGATGTAGAAGCTAGAACTTAGCAAACAAAAACCAAACGAATTGGTTTCTTTTCATTCCTTCACAATTAAAGTTACAATTACACTTCTATGGCTTTACTCCTCCATCATTTACATTTCTTGACCACGGCGACGATAGGTCTGAACAGCAGAAGTGCCGTATATGGACAGAAGCGCCTCTACCCCAGAAACATGATGAGGCAAGCATGTCGACCCACTTACTGAGCAGAATTATAGCCAACAAAAGATGGAGCGCTGCAGCCTTTCTCAGTGACTGGTGACGGTGTTCGCTGGCATGGTAGAAGGCATTGTGGGATTTTGAGAGCAGGGGCATGGGTTTAAATCTGTGCGTCGCCGTTTTTATTTGCGTGATTATAAGTTAAGATAATTGAATTATCTTGCAGCATTAATTCTGGTCAGAGCGGAGGACTAGTTAACGGACTCTAGTCCGTTTGTTTATATTCCTACGTGCAGGAGGAGGAGAACCTCGCTGAAGATTCCTTAAAAATTCCTATGAAGATCTCAAGGTAAGGTATGACTTATGGAGTGGCTTCCACTTAATGCGACACATGATGCAGAACACTGAAAATGATTGGAATGTGAGCAACAGACGGAAGCGCATACCATACATATATGGCGAAATTATGGGGAGGAAGACTGAGCGGAAGCGATTCGCTAGGTCACACAAGATGATCCAAAAATGCGAGTTGCTGTGAAAGGAGTCAGCGTGAATTGTTAACTGGTGGCGTTGACTCCAAGTATTCAAATCAAGAGTTTCGGGTCGTTCGCTGACTTTGTTTATGAACCGAGGAAATAAAACACTGATACTCTTGTTTCACACTAATACTATTTTCATATGCCATGTAATTCTACCATTTGACTACAATAATAGTTCGCCTTATCTCAAAGGCTTGCACCTGCGCGAGGTACAGGGTCCAGAAAAAGCGAGTGAGAATTGGTCGAGTAACATTTCTACTCCACAAAAAATGGAAAAAAGTGAAATCCAAAGATGCTTAAGTGAATCGAAGCATGTGCATACTTGTATAGGCACAATATAACCACCTCAAACGGGTTCAGATCCGAGACCTCGTGACAGCGAGGACAAAAAACGAAGACATGAACTGCATGATGGTACTGAACAACCTGGATATGAGGGCGAATTCCAAATCGGAACCATGTGCGTACAAGACAAAACTGTTAAATAGGCCCCGTAATGACAAGTTGTGGCTGGTGCTGACTTAGTGTTTGTTATGACGTAGCTGTAAATTGCACTAACTTCTTCGTCAAGAAACTATATCACGCAAAGTGAACATCTAAGAACGTTATGGCGCTTCTTGTAGGAAAGCGTCATGTCATAAATGGTTAGTAACATAGAGAGAAAATAATGGGTTTCCTGCTTTTGTGTTGAAAGAAAATTATCTAAAAATACTTGACTTGTCACATTGTTCCAAAGCTAGCCCGTCGATTAGAGTTAACCTCATTCTTGTGACTACAAATTGCTTATTTGTTATTTTTTATTTTTGTCATTATTTTTTATTTTCTTTTTTCTCATATGTCTAAGAATGAGGAAACGCAGAATGCTCTACCAGCCGGCCGCTGCAAGTCGCTGTGTGGGCCAAATACGAACTCAATCTCTTTTCATGATCTCCCGTGGAGGTAGAAAGCGTGGCACATCCCACAAAGGGATCGAGTATGTAGTATCGTCCTCTATCCTTTAGACTCCCATGCTTCCAAACTCAATCATTGCCTTTAGGAGAACTTCTCGCAGAAGACATTCCACATTTGTAATAGTTACATATACTGAGGTAGACTAGCTGCAAAAGTAATGCTATCATAGGTACTCCTCAGCGCAGAAAATACAGAAGATACTTCCTAGGAAACTGTGCTGCAGCAATATGTAGCAGACGAGAATTTGGCACGAAACGAAGTGCAGAGCAAAGCGCAGTATGCAGGTGTGAGAGGCGCGTGTTGACAGGAACGGCGTCGGATATCGTGAAATTTTAAACTAACCACGGCATAATCATTAATCACTGGCTCACGGTGTACTGACCCAGGAACGAAACAATAATATAGCAACGAACAGGGCATTTGCCCAGTTCGAGCGGTGCTATTGCTATGTATAATAGATAATCACTTAAGTTTGGACACTCAACGACATGGGCGAGTTATGTTATGACGAGCTCCCGAGTCAATAAGTGAGTCGAAAGATTCCCTTTGCTTTCTGAGGGAGGCCAATATCCATTGCATAGCAGTAAAAAATTTAAAAACCATACCACTCCGTGGGCTATAAGACTCTGCAGTAACCCATCAAGCAAGAACCAAGTAGATCTTCATTGTTTGAGAGAGTTTCAACTTGAATTTTACAGATTTTCTGCTTAAAAAACGTTTGTTTCAAACATATTGAAACGTCAGAACCGAAAGAACGACATATGTCAGACACAATTTTGAGCTGAATTCTGTTTTTTTTTTGCTTTCAACAGGATGTATTTTGAGAAGTGGCCACAGTGAGCTTTATAGCGCACAGCAATGGACAACACGCCGGTCGGAGTAGATGTTCCCAGCCCTTCATCTGATTCTGTGTGCAATTTTCTCCGAAAAGTAATCGCGAACTATACAGATCTACGATGTCTTGCTCTGCACTTTTTCTTTGACAACGTCGGCCGTTTTCTGGGGTAATTGTTCCGAGCCAGTGTCTATGTCTACTTTCTATGGAATTATTCATCTCTGAATAAGATTTTAAGAATGTCTGCCATCGGTGAAGAATATTCAAACAGCGTTGAACTCATAAATAAATAGAAAATCGAACACAACAGAAGAAGGTGAGGATTACCTGAACGTGTCATATAACTTGCCTTCGTTGGTTATTTATTTCATAGCATCACAGTTGAAGAATTAGACGATGTAATGTAAAACTAATGGACACATGTACATACATAGCGCAGTCGGAGAAGGTGACGGCTGCATCCGATACCTTGCTCCTGTTTCGGATTTTCCGCCCAGGCCAACCAAGCCAGCCTTCCATCCCTCTGGGATCGGTGAACTGGTACCGGACTTGTTGGTTACGTTTGGTAACGATAAACCGGTGAATTGCTCGTCGGCTGGCCACCGCAAGTCATTGAGTGGCCATATATGCATTCAAATCGCCTCCACGACATCCCGCAGAAGTAGAATGCGTGGTGCATCCCAAAGAGAATGAGTAACGCTATCCTCTTATCCTTGAATGCATAACTGCTAAGTTAGAGCTGGGAAATAACAAAAAAGACTATGTGAGCGCATGTGGCGCAGTTGCTGGGTGCCACCGATTGTCGCGAGGACCCCGAACGAAAAGTTGGACGACACAAAGGTATATTGAACGCTCTCTTTCTCTGAAGTTGGAGAAGTGATATCATTGTCCGACTTCTACTGCAAGTGGTTGAATAGGTCGGAAACGCTTTGTGAGTGCCTCCACCCTAACCCGTAGCAATAAAGACCGTGGCGTGTCCAGGGAAGGAATACATTAAGTCAATCTGCACGTTTTCGGAGAAAGAATCCATGCTGAGCATCCTAATCAGCCCAGTACCGTGTAACCTCCCTTTGCCTTTGAACTCAGCCATTTTCGGTTACGGCTCAGTATTGTATGAAAAACTGTTACTCTAAAAGTGTAGACCTTTTACTCCACGTTTGAAAACGCTTCGCTGAAAGGAAAAAAGGAGTTTAAGCTGCAAGGTATACATCTAAACGTTGGCTCTGCCATCAGTAAATGGAAAACCTTGAGGAAACTAAGAAAACATAGGAAACAGCGAGGGGAAAACCTGAGAAGTAGGAAAAAACGAAACAATAACAATGTGGACGTCTGAAATTCAAGAAATATTGAGAAAGAAAACCATGTGGGAGAGCATGCATTGGAGCTTATCGGCACCACTTATTTTGCTATCACGGAATGATCAGCAAACTGGGGAACGCCGTGTTCTGGCCGTAGCTCAGCACTACCAGGATAAATTACCATAAGATGTGAAAACGCTCCGTGAAATAAACAATATTTGTCCAATTCTAGTTGGCTGCCAGAGCAATCAGGGCCATCGCAGCTATGCTATAAGTATGAGAGGCACTTTAAGTTGTTTACGTGAACCTGAACCTAGCCCGACTGATGACTAGATCTTCAGTCGTCTACGTCGTTAGTTTAGCCCAAGCTTCAGATTGACGTTTTTGGAGCTTTAAATGTGGACCAACGCTATTACGATGCAATCTATGCCGTCAGGCTTGGACACTACCTTCGCACACACTTCCTTCGACAATTTAAGACCACTCGAAAGAAATGAGTAGGAAGGAGGTGAGATCACCCACTGGTGGTTCAGTGTGCGTAGCTGTTGCTATCAATCTCACAAACAACTAATCTTGCCGCAGTCTTAAGAAGGGAGAACCCGGCAGTTACATGCTCCAAGGTACGGTGGCCTGCATGATGCTACGAGTGTCATGTTCAGGATGCGTAGAACTAACGGTAGTTACCTACCGCTTCAAGCAGATAAAGCGTTTAGGAACAGTTGGGAACAGTTCTGAAACACGATGCTCGAGTTTTGAATCCTCAAACACGCAAAAACCATAAACAAATACAAAAAATGCAAATAAGCAAAAGACGAAACAACAATTTTCGATAGACAGCTTCGTCTTTAGAAGGAAACAGAATGATCATTACTATTTCGCGAGATAGCATACCATGAGATTGAGGAAGTGCTAAAGGATTTTATACAACCTTTCGTGACAGCACCCGAGGTGGTACTAGTAAGCGCGGTGTTGGTACGGAGAAACGAAGCTGCACATTTTTCTACATGACTCATAGGTTGTCACGCATGATGAATTTCTACAGAAAGCTGTGAAATTCCTTTAAAATCCTTCCTTGGTGAGCTTATGGGTTCTAGAAGGCCTTCAATTAATGTCACCAGTCGCTAGCAGCGTCTGCCAGGTTGCTCTGGCCTTCAATTAATGTCACCAGTCGCTAGCAATATGTACTTATCATTTTGTTGCCGAGTACGCTACACACGAATTAAGTGCCTAATGAGTAGCAAAAAATAATAGTTCTTGAAACCCACGTTCAGATGACAGAAGAAAACGCAGTGTTGTAGAAGATTGCCTTGTTTTTCACGTGTACATAGTTTGGGAGAGATGTTTCGTTCCAAAATGTTCGGGAAGAGGGTTGCAAATAGCATCAGAAGACGTAGGGGGGGGGGGGCATCCTATTTTGGGCCAGCTAAGCCGTGCTGGCGGTGCTACTAGTTAATAAGAGCTGTGTGTTGCAGGGTGAGAGCGCGGGATGAGTGATGTGTGTTGGCGGCATGCCTTTCATATTACGCACTAATCACCATATGCTGGCGATCATATCAAGCCCACATCTTCGCATAAAGTATTCATCAGGTCGTCGACGAGAAACGAATCCGCCACGCGCTCTCTCGCACTATTTCCTCGGCTCTACACACCGGCGATCGACACAAATCGAGAACGAATGTTTTGGGAAAGCGACCTTTCGACGAGCCACGAATCGAGCAAGATGGAACGATAGAAGCTCTTGTTCTACGCCGTCATCGCTTCTAGATAAGAAGGCGTTGCTCTCTTCAGAGCAACTGGGGAGCGTTTGAGTTTCTTGGAATAAGAGTGATTCAGCAAGAACGTCATCGCAGTCGTTTTAGAGAAGGATGAGAGGTATTCGAGCAAAACGGGCAAGGACTGTGTGCGAGTACATAGCTATACTAGCCTACCAATTTAACGATAATGTGAGGCGTACGGGGATGCAGGTACAGGATCACGTCAGCTTCACGTACATCAAGAGTGCGCGTTCCAAACCGTTTAAAATAAATAAAAAATGGGGCACTGCTACATGCAAGTATGAAACAACGAAGTAAAACTGCCAGTCATGAAAAAAGAGATAAGGGATGGTCATACTTACGCCAAATGGCAAAAAAGTAGTGAAGAAAGTTCAAAAACCATCACGTTTTGTACAATATTCTTCTTATTTCAATATATTTTTCAACAAATTTTTCTGTCTTGCTTTACGGTACAAGACTGCCAGAAGGATGGCGTTTCTAAAAATGAGTGTTATGCAATCAGTTATATACAAGTTGGAACAGGGATTTCCGTAACGAGAGGGATTTCTGACAGGTCGACGCGAGTATGAGAACGCATGTTTAGTTGAACTTATCGTGGCTGATATTGTGGTTGACCCGGAAGGCATCAAAGCAAGCTTTTTTAATTCCTGTGTGCGAAGAAAAGCGATTTGTCCTTTCTTTGTACGATTAATACAAAGCAGCCCACTCCGTAGGTATAAAAGACTTGGTTGGCATGGGCAGTACCCCAGGAAGAACCTCAATTCAAGGTGCACACGAAGGCCAATACTTCTACAACGCCATCAAGTGTGTGAACACTTCTAATGAGATACCAGTTAAAGCTTAGAGCAGTGATAAAAGTCTTCAAAAAGCTTGTGAGAAAAAAGCGAAACTTATACGTCAATCGAGCACGCCTCGAAGCGCCATGTGTTCCTGCTCCGCGTGAAATCACGGAATAATACTGGATGTGTTGCCAATTATTCAGCGTCTTCAGGATGCCACCAGAGATTGAACTTGATCATTCCGTGACAGGACGAATGCCAACGCATCGTATCTCGAAGGGGTGATTAGGTACGGTAGGGAATGGATTTAGTAAAAGCGACGGGAAGGCGGCTCCTGAGACTATTACATATTTGCAACTCAAAGTTGGAATGTTATCGTTTTATACATATGTATCTTTAATTGCACTTCTACGTCCACTCAACATATGCAACAAGTGCTTATGTTGAGCGGATGTAGAAGTGCACTTAAAATTTTACCGCAACATTTTTTCAAACAAGAACTAGACAGAGAAGATGGTTTCTTCTTCAGATTTGTGTCCAAACCTTCGTTACATATATAGCACTAATCCTCCATCATATTGTTTAAGGTTGCGGTTTGCGAAAAGGGACATAAGAAGGTTTGGAACTTGTAAAGCAAAATATTGAAAAGACTGGCTTGACACTCGACTCGACTGGCTTGCAAACCATGCAAGCATTATAACGTATAGGTCCGGATCGTACAAAAGGCATTTGCCTGTTCTGACGATGAAAATAAAAGCTCGATGACTCACGATGGCATTTGTACAGTTTGGTTACGATGGATTCGTCGCATCCTGGAAACCTCCTAAAACCGTACAGTGGAAAGGGGAGTGAGGAGAAAACCTAACCGTAAGAATGTGTTGCAGCAGCAGCTAATCTGAAGGGCGAACGTTGAATAGGCGTTCTTCTGCCGCAATGAGGTGTCGAATTTCTCGAACCCTCATTTCTCATTCTTTTCTGCAGAAACTCATCCAAGGCGATGCTTAGCTAGCCGAGCATCCTCGTTCTTAAAAAACTAGGGCTACAAAAATGAGTTTTCTAAAAGGTCACGGGGGTAGGCTGCACGTCAGATGAAATGGAGGAAAAGTTCGGAGAATCTTGCTCGAAGGAAACTTTTGTAGCAACGATTTAAAGCAATCCAATGTGCTGTGTCCTAAAATCTATTGGGGAATTTCAAATGTTTCAAAATGGGTGAGGTGCGCTACAGAAAAGTCCGGTAGTAGGCGGGAACATGAAGCATTACGAGTTGTGCTTACATGTTAACGAGTTATCTTCTGCAACGCTCCTTCATTCGCAGCTTTGCATCCGCAAGATTTCACAGAATATCAGTATTTGGCAGCATGCTGCCCGCTGCGAGTGCCGGGGATGATCTGAGCGGACCCCGTGAGCATAGACTAATCAAAGGGAAGAGCCTTGGGATCTGGACCGCTTTGACGCAGGTACGTACATTAAGGCCTCTGTTATACTCCCGCGGGAGCATCCGCGGAACGTCCGCGGACCAATGGTGCACGGCGGAGGCGGGCGTGGCGAGGCGCGGCGATTGGCCAGGTGAGGAGTCTCGGCGCGATTCCCGCCCTTCCGCGGATGCTTCCGCGCGAGAATAACTCAGGCCTAAACGGGCCACACACCAGAGCTCCTTGTACGCTGCGGGGGCGACTACCCAAAGTACAGAAGCTAAGGTAGACTCCAGTTTTTGATGAATAAAGTTATGAAATAAATTTGCCATAGAAAGATATACTTGGAATAAAAGTCAGCAAAAATTCTGAATACCGCCGTGCTAAAGCGCGCAATCATCCTTTCAACCTGGAAAGCGTATCCGAATTCGAAAAAATTCGAATCGTTTGTTCATGAAATTAAATTTGGAGCCCTGGCGAAGCGTGAGCTCCTGGCTCAAGCACGGATCGTTCTGTGTGTGTTGTGTGTGTGTGTGTGTGTGTGTGTGTGTGTGTGTGTGTGTGTGTGTGTGTGTGTGTGTGTGTGTGTGTGTGTGTGTGTGTGTGTGTGTGTGTGTGTGTGTGTGTGTGTGTGTGTGTGTGTGTGTGTGTGTGTGTGTGTGTGTGTGTGTGTGTGTGTGTGTGTGTGTGTGTGTGTGTGTGTGTGTGTGTGTGTGTGTGTGTGTGTGTGTGTGTGTGTGTGTGTGTGTGTGTGTGTGTGTGTGTGTGTGTGTGTGTGTGTGTGTAAAACGAGTAGAACAGGTCTGGATTAGATCGAAGGTGAGACAGAGGGCGCTGCGGGAGGGAGGAGGGCAGCGCCGCTCTCATCGTTCGCAGCTGTTGCCGATTGTGCAACGAGCAAAACGCCGCACGAACACACTGTAATAGTTCGCCGATCGGGCAAAAAGCCGAGTACCAACTATCTGCTCAGAGAAAAACTGCCTGAATGTGGGGCTTCGTTGGTGGAGCGAACCACGGCGGCACGCGCTCTCTTCTAATAGTTCACGCTGCGCAAGAAACGAGACGTCTATATACATGGGAGGAAAGACTCGCCCCTTGATAGGGAACGAGCAGCTAGACCTTCAGCTTCGACCAAATACCGATGCTACGTTATAGAGCTATAATAGGGCGTAGAATCACGTTGAAGGAACATGAACTCCGATTTCTGAGCTGCAGTTGCGAGCTTCATTTCTAAATCTCTGCAACATATTTCAGCATGGGATCGCTAATAAAAACGAAACTCATTGCAGTGGCGAGGTTGTTTGTACTCCAGCCGCCAATGCTGAAGTCATGACTGAAGCATTATAGCAAGCAGGGCAATAACCGGTCCGATAAGATGCATCATTAACATGAAAATCAGACTTAAAAACTATATTGGGTGTATCCAGAAACCTGCGCAGTCTCATTGCAATCCTAGTTTGGTGGGCAATCCCAATTGAGAGATCGTCACACTCCCTATGCCGCACTAACACCTCGTCTCGAAAAACCTTCACAACATGAGAAAGCTGCAGGGATTTCAAACTAATCCTGAACAGACGATAGTGAGTCGAAAAACGTTTTTGGTGTCCCCTAACTAGAATTGCGCCAAGTTTGGTACCACTGTGCGCGAAGCTGAGTATCACCACACTTACCTGCGTTCATTAGGAACAGCATGAGCATTCACAACTTTCAGGGTGGACTGGTCTTTCTAGGCTTGCACTATCAAAGGTTCGGTGGTCGATACGGTTGCTGATAGTCAGGTGTAAGCGGGTATTTTTGTTGTTGAGAAGAGCAGAATACACAGTACAGCAGAATACACGGAACGGTAGAGCTCCAATATAGTCGAAATCGGAATAGGAAACATGGAAACGGAAGTAATATGTGTTCGTCAAAAAAACCCACATGGTGGAGTAGCCTAGTGCAGCAAAGTATTAGGCTTTTGTCATACCATCGCTCACCCCGAGCGACGCCTAATGATATGCTCCCATATCGATCGCGCGGCGCGATGGAATCGATATGGGTGCATATCATTAGGCGTCGCTCGGGGTGAGCGATGGTATGGCAAAGGCCTTAGGTTGTAACGAATTAAATGGCACTGGCTCGTGCCATTTTTTGGCGCGTCTTTACGCGTTTGATCAAAAACAAACCGTAACATGTGGCATATCATTTAGAAGCGCAAACTTTGCTCTACCGGTGAGTACTAAATTTTCTATGTAAAAGTGGAAAAACTTTAGAGTTTTATTGACTTTTTTGCAGATGGACAAAAGGGTAATCCGAGGCATTTACTTGTATGATTTCAAGCTGGGCACTACAGCTAAGGAGGCGGACGAGAAGATCAACGCCGCATTCGGTCAAGGATGTTCCACAATTCGGACGGCGTATCGTTGGTATCAGAAGTTCCGGAATGGAGATGAGAGCTTGGAAGAACATGAAGGTCGTGGGAGGCATAGTGATGTTGATGAGGACAAGCTGAGAGATGTGGTAGAGGAGGATCCACACAAAGGTACCAGGGAGATAGCGAAGGTTCTTGGCGTCAGTCACAACACAGCTGCCCGGCATCTGAAGGAAATTGGAAAGGCCAAAAAGCTGGAAAGATGGGTGCCTCACGAGCTGTCTGAGGAGCGAAGAAACCGACGATATGAGATCTCGTCCGCACTGCTTCTACGGAACGAAACAGACCCATTCCTTGATCGCATCGTAACCTGTGACGAGAAATGGATAATGTACGACAACAGGCGACGATCCGCACAGTGGGTGGACAGCGATGAGAGCCCCAAGGTTTTGGCGAAGCCGGAATTGCACCAAAAGAAAGTGATGGTGACAGTATGGTGGTGTTCGCTGGGAATTATTCACCACAGCTTCCTCCCTCCCGGTGAATCCATCACGGCAGAGAAATACTGCATTGAAATTGAAGAAATGATGAAACAGTTGAAGGATATCCGGCCGGCCTTGGTAAACCGAAGGCGAGTTCTCCTTCTGCACGACCATGCTCGCCCCCATGTAGCACGAATGACGTTGCAGAAATTGAATGAGCTGAGCATTGAAACTCTACCACATCCTCCGTTTTCTCCCGACCTCTCCCCAACAGGCTACCATTTCTTCAAGCATCTTGGCGACTTCTTGGTAGGGAAAATATTCAAATACCAACAGGATGCCGAAAGTGCCTTCGAAGATTTCGTCAATTCCAGAACTTCTGATTTTTATGCTACTGGGATAAAAAAGCTTGTGTGACGTTGGCAAAGGTGTGTAGAATCAGAAGGTTTTTATTTCGATTAATAAACTTGCCTACAAGCCGAGATATTAACTGTTTAAATTTACAGTGGTTCAGTGCCATTTATTTCGTTACAACCTAATAAAACACACACAAGGATTTGTTAAACTAAAGCGGCTTGTAACCCCTCCACGTTTTCCTTACTGAGCTTTCTGGTGTAGCTTTCCCGCCGATTTTTTTGTTGCAGTCAATTTTATATGGAACACCTCCTTACACTATATAAGATTTCATGCAGTTTTCGAGCGAAGTGTTTGAAGTAAAGACCAAAATTGGAGCAAAGTCACATGTCTTCTTCCATTCATCAAAGAGTTTCGTGGCTTGAATTGTCCTGAAATGTGACGCATGGTACATATCACGAACCACATTGTGGATGAACAGGTGTCTGCATGCCAAACATATCGAATCTTCCAATCTCCAAAGTTGATGCTTAAATTTGATTCTTTTTTCGAAGATGCAGAACGTTGGCGACTGATGCTTAGAATGGTCCTGTGCTGAATGGGAAGCGACATAGCTGGACAGTTCCTAGCTGCTCCCTGAGGAACTAGTTTTCTCTCGGAGTTCAATAAGTAGCCTTGATGCATCGAAACAACACTGAAGTGTAACACTCAACAAAGCGTCTCTAAGAAACGTTCTATTCTACAACTATGTGAGAAGCATCACCAATAAGATAGATGTAATCTTAGAATGTTCGAGAACACTGCGCAGGCCCAATTTATTTGCATCGTGGCGCTAAAATATGTATATGCCTTAAATTTTTTGTGGATATTTCGCGCCAGTAGAAGTCTTTCATTATTATTCAAACATCGAGTGCATTTTTTTAGCATATACCTGGAGCTAGCACACAATTTCTTTGCACAGCCGCAATTATTTCTTTCAGCAATAAACAACAACCTGCTACCAGTATCACATAACAATATTGGATCTGTAGAACAGTACACACCCCACAGTTGCGCTATGGACGAGTTGGTCAGCAGGAATACAAACTAGTGCTTTCCAGTTCATAAAAGGGGAACATGTAACGGGACGGTTAAAACGGCCGGAAACTGATATTCGGTGCCTGTAAATGGAAATCCCGCACATCTCCGCTAATGGCTATGTATGGACGCTGGCATGTGAGGCGATATCTGGTCAAGGATTCTAATCGAGATGCTTCAGAGACACCCCAAAGAATAGCGGTCCTTTGAAAGTGGAGCATGACCGAGATTCGAAACGCCAAGGCACGCAGTCCTTCTCATGTGAGGATCGAGTGTGGCCTGGCAACGTTGCGGGTTCGCAAGGTGTCTCCTCCCCGTTGAACCGCTTTGACTTCCAGAACCTGTGAACTGTCTGAAGGGCGCAGCTTGTAAAAGACGAAGACCTCGGTCCCTCTTTTGGCTTATCAAGCGAAATAGTCACAAATGCTCCTCAGCAGCATCCTTACCCAACGTCTCGTCAAGATTTAAGTTACCGGAATATAGCAAAAATAACAATAAATAAATTAAATAAGCGCGAAATAATAATATGTTAATTAATATTAATATAAAGGGAATGGAACCCTAGTAGTGCATTAGGAATAAAAGAAAGATTAAAGGTTGTCGATAGCAAATGCCTTTATGGGATGCGCCACGCTTTCAGCTTCTGCGCAATTCGCGGAGTCAGTTTATTAACAAAAAAAAACGAAATATAGTGTATAGTTTGATGGCACAATTAACAATGTGAATTGTAGGATTCTGTGGGGACGCGCACAGTCTACCACCAAACAATGAACTGTGATATCCACTTCTTAATCATAACTAACGGATGGAATAAATAATATGTAAATATGGAAATCATTTCCATGCGGAATGATTACTCCCTAATCGCGAATTCTGTAGTCAACGAAGTGAATTAGATGTGAGGAAAGGCGCCGTTCCAAAAACTATAAGGCTCGTTTTCAGGGAAAGGAAGAGGTGTAGCGCACAAAGTTTGAGGGGGTTACGTTTTGGGATTGGAAAGTAGTTCCCGTCGAGAAAAGCGCAGTAAGGAGCCTGAGACAGTATCCTGGCCGCCGAGCCCGGTCGATTCACGACGGACGGCTGGCAATTTGTGCTAGACGAACGACGGCAGCTCTGCCGCAGATCTGCCCGTGCTGAATGGCGAGTGACCGAGGCCTAGCCGTGGAAGACAAATCGCATTTGGCCTTTACACGAAATGCGATTAGTGGCGTGAAAGGCGCTCTGGTCAGCGCCTGATCGTTGACGAATTTATCCGCGAGGCAAGCGAGGAACACGTCCTTTATTCGCAGCGCACTCCATATGTAACCGAATTAGGGACAAAGCGCGTCCCGCTGATTTCGAGTGCCTAGGAAGAGGATTTTGGTTGCAGTCTGAAACAAGGTAAGCAGCGGCTATGGTACTATTAGGGGGGGGGGGGGCAAAAGTAATGAGACACCCCATGCCGTGTCCATATATCTCGTGGCTGGAGTCTGGATTTCTACTTGTTGTATTTGTATGTTTGTATGCTACTTACTGAAGCCCATCTGAGAAGTTACCACTTCCGCCCTTTCCAGAAGCATGCTAAAAACTTCAGCCTGTCTCATGCCGAAACCCCAGTCTGACGAGTCGACCTGTGTCGCGCAAATCTCCCCCAATTCCCAACCCCGAGCAGCCTGGGCTCAATATTCACGCAGGATGAGAAGTACGTCTTCTACCTTAACCCTGCCAAGCAGCGAGTCTGGGTGATGCCTGGTGAATTGTTACCGACCTTCGTTCGGCGAGATGTTCACGGCAAGAAGCATCTTTGGAGCTTTTGGGTCTGCGTCCATGGATCGGTTTACCGGAGGCTGTTTCCCAAGAGCACCGCGATGAACTCCAAGGCCATGGTGAACGAAATAGAGGAGATGGGCCAGCGACTCGCTCTTATTCATTCGCAGCGCTTCAAGAAGTTTCTCCTCTTCGACAACGCCGCACCCCATCGGGAACAAGTAAGCACGGATAAGCTTGGCCAGTTGGGCTACGTTCACATGCCTCACCCACCGTATTCGCTGGACATCTCTCCATGCAACTACCACTACTACTTGAGCCTACAGGACTTCCTAGTCGGAAGGGACACAAGAACCCAAGCAGTCCTTGACAACCATATCGAGCAGTTGATCAACACCAGGCTCAGGCAGTTCTGGAAGGATGGGATCAGGAAGTTGGCTGAGCGATGGCAGCAAGGTCCTTGCCCTTAATGGCAAATACACTCCTCAGCATCGTTGAGTTGTAATTGAGTTATAAGGAGATAAAGATTTTTTTCATTTTGTCTCATTACTTTTGGCCCCCCCCTAATAGATGGCGCAATCTATGGATGTGTTTAGTCCCCGTCTTCAACGCGATGGGTCTCAATTCAGAGTGAACTTTTTCAGTACCATAGTGGGACCCGTAAGTACATATTGCAATAAAAATCAGGATGCCATATTAGGAGATTTTTTTATTTGCATAAAACTACATATTGAATGGTGCTATCCTTGGTGCTCGTAGCTACGTTATCAGAAAGCAGTGCGCAAAGGAGGTCGCACTTCCTCTGGTCCGCACTGGAGAAGTCACATTTCGAATTTGCTCCCTGATTTCTGAAGACTGATGGGCGAACATTCAGAAACCAACTAGGGCACTTCAGAATCATTTACGGCACTTCAGCATCATCTTCACAGTGAACATCAGTGAATGCGTCTGAATTACAACTGGAGAACGCTGATCATACACAACTGATCATACACAACGGAGAAACGCTTGCTAAGCTATACTCGCTCTGTAGGCTCTTACCACGCCAGAAGTGGTCACCTATGAATGATACTGCTCCAGTATAATCTAAAATTCATGAACAAATAGACAGTGCCTTAAATTGCATCAAATTTGGTCCACTCTTACCTAGCGAATGATTGTTGTTGTAAGCACGCTTCATCCGTGAAGCGTAGATAGCAGATATGCCCCTTTATCTTGACAACGCTGTCTTCTCACCTCAGCAACGCATAACATTTTCGAGGACTGAAGAATTTTTAAACCTGCAAGACCACGTTGCAGGGCCTATGTTGAAATCCATGACTTTGCCGTTGTAGGTCTGCGATTTTGATGACGAATCTGATTCTGATACTGACCTTCGAAAGTTTTGTCCTACCAGAGCTTCGTAGTGCTCTCCAATTTCGAGAGATTGAGGACGTGCACCAACTGGAGATAGAGGTCTCCGAGTTTATTCTCCACATTCGAAATTCTACCGAAACGGAATCGAAAGGTGCGCCCAAGATGGAGAAGAGTCCTAGTTGAATGGGGATCATATCATTCCAGGAACTTGTAGCTTGTTGCAGTTGTGTTTGTTACACTACCTGTAGAATTAGGTTGCAACACATTCGATCAACAAAGAGGGTAACTCGGTATGTTCCTTCTGATTACAACTTCGGTTGTAAGATGCTTCCTTCATTTGAGAAGCCACACTTGTAGCTAAGCAGCTCATCACTGCGGCAACAGAAACAAAAACGGAGTACTTCTTCAAGCCCGGTACTGTAATGGATTTTAGTAGGCCCACATAGGACATGTTGTTGCGGGCAAAGATACGAACAAGGAACACTGGTATGCAGCTGCAAACATAGCGAATAGGCAGCAAAACAATACGACACTCCTGAAGACCAGCCAATATTTATCAACACATTCACAGCTGTCATTGCGACAAGATCTTAATAAGAAAGAAGCTGGCTTTGATCAAGATGAGTAACAGACTCATAAAAAACAATGGCACAGGACATAAGAACAGTTTGAGAGCATGAACTGCGGAAGTCAGTCACATTTAGTATGCGACGGAATCAGTGGGAACGGTGAGGCACTTCTCGCACTTCAGAAGCAAGAGTTGCGCTTGCACCGCTTCTTACTATGGTGAAGTCGACATTTCGCACGCGTTTCCGCACTGTAAGGGACTATCCTGCAATTGCCCTAGATCGGTTGCGTTGTTGTCGACAACCATGCTGGCAACAAACACATTCGAACAACCGATACAACAGCGACTCCAAAGAGGGACTCATTGAGAATGAGGTCATGAAACGAGAAAAGAGAAAGGCGCAATTTTAACAGTTGCATTGAAATAGTGTGGCGTTGGAATGCAGACAATACAACTGCAGATCTAAAAAAAAGTCTACTCGTCAAACACGAAGACGGCAAAAATGAGCACTCAACTCTTGATGAGCGTTGAAAGCTCTGAAAAATGCAAGACACATTGGATGAGATCTGCCCGGAATGAACAGACGAAACATGAACGGGTCATGCGCCTTCCTAATGCAAAAACAGGTTTTGAAGGGCAAACAGCGCCAGCCGCTAGCCAATCAAAAAACAACGAAACAAAAGAAAACAACAGATTACAACGACTGACACAAAACGGCACGAAAATCATGAAAGGAGAGCAGGAGAATTGAGCATCGAACTTCTTATGAGTGTAGGAAGCTCTAAAAATTCCAATTCACAGTGAATAATGAAGCCCACCTGGGATGAACAAAGAGACCGCAAAGAGCACCGATTGTATCCTAACGAGAAAGCAGAAAAACAGAACCTTTTGCCATGAAAACAGAAAGAGAATTGGGCATCGAACTTCTGATATGCGTAGGAAGCTCTAAAAAATCCAATTCATAGTGAATAATGAAGCCCACCTGGGATGAACAAAGAGACCGCGAAGAGCACCGATTGTATCCTAACGAAAAGCAGAAAAACGGAACCTTTTACCATGAAATCAGAAAGAGAATTGAGCATCGAACTTCTGATGTGCGTAGGAAGCTCTAAAAAATCCAATTCACAGTAAATTATCTATGGCCGGGATGAACAATGACCGCAAAGGGCTCTGCTTCCTTCCTAACGTGAAAATAAAAAGACAAAGCGATAGACATGAAAACGGCAAGAAGTATAGAGAGACAAACCTCCAACGGCTTCGGTTGCTTCCTAAAGAGAAATGAACAAAACAAAAACAGAACAATAGAAAAGAACGGCAGAAGATTTGAGCATTGACCGTCTCAAGGCACAGCCAACTCTAAAGAACTCCACAACACAGTGAACCAGGTCTTTGAGCCACTGAGCTAGATTAGCTATTTAATCCAATTCGACGTCGTCCCACCTCTCCAAAGGTGGAAGAGAACGAAGTTCACGCGCGCATGACGGACAGTACCACTTGCCTAAAGTATTTCAAGATTTATGTATCAGTTGTCAGTTTTTGGCTCGTGGGGAATATAAAATGGAGCGAAGGCGAAAAAGGGAGTGTATTTAAGGAAATGCACTCTATAAGATTAAAATGTGGCTGGAGACTACAATTATGCTCGAATGACCAACTCGAATATATTCAGATGACTTTCATTGGAATTTGAATAATTGTACTCTAGTGTTCCAAAAATCCTGTTTTCTAAATGCATTCGAATTCAAGTTTTCAGAAAAATCGCATTTTTGAATATATTCGAATTTGAATGTTTGTATACCTTGAGCATTCGACAGAATATTCAAAATATTTAGAATATTCAAAATTTCTTCGAAGCGAACAACTATTCGAACAATCGATGCCGACCATTCGAATGCAGAAGTCAGAAGTACTTTACTCCTGAACAATGTGACAAAAATATATTTACAATGAACAAATTCAAAAGTTTTACAGAGTGCCTTATGTCAGACAGATATTTTGTATAAAATATCCATGAATTTTCTGTACCACGTCGTATACCGTGCCCTCCATGGAGTCTCCAGGTTGACACTCATCCCGTCATGACCAAAATTCTACAGAAAAGTGAAAGACAACTGCATTTACCAGAAATTGAAAAGATGAGGCTAAGTGGGCAACAACTGTGGGGGTCGAACTCCTATGGAGCAGGTAAAAAGCGAAAGAATTACTAGAAGACTTGATCTGCAGTTTTGCTCAAAGAAATTGGAGGTGAAATGTATAAGTTAGTTTAGTTAAAACGATGTATCTTACGACCACTCCTAACCTATTGCCACCGGCGGAGTGTACCAGGCTTGCCAGCCAGAAAAGATCATCTTCTAATAAGATGCTTCCTTCGAGGTGAAATTATCTTCATGAGCAGCTTTCCCATTTTACATTGGCCAGGGCTGTTTACATTCTTTGCTTTTCAGATTTATCCTGTCAAACCTATGTACGACGTTTCTAGTTCTATACAAACGCAGCCCTCCGGCAGACACTGGGCCCACGAAACAGACTATGTAATACATTGTAATACTACGCCGATGCGCGCAAATAGGATTCGTCATTTTTCCAAATCCTGGATAAATCAAATCTGGAGGATCACGCGGAGAGTGGCTATCTTGGAGAACCACTATTTTACGAAGCAGTCTCAGGAGCGCGCCCACCGAACGCGGGAGCGCATGAAGATATAGTAGGCCCCCTTGTTATGTAGTGTTTGTCCCTATTCTGAGAGTTTTATTGTCCCTTTATTCGCGATTTTGTCCGCGTTACTTGCCAAATAAGTCGTTGTATTTGGACGTCGTTCGTGTTAGAGCCGAGCAGGTAGCAGCCTGCATATATCACACCAATTCTTTTTCTTCAAGCCTCAAGTGATAGAACTGAGGCTGTAGCTCCTAAGAAAATATAAGGTTATTAGGAATAAAACGAGTATAGATCATGACAGGGTAGGATGGCGTCGGCTGGAACTTCTGGAAATCGATGACCGCTTCTGGGCCTCCTCAGCGGTGTTCTACGGGCCACATTTCCCGCCATCCTCACTTCGACCTACCTTGGAGCGGTACCACTGCGCCTACGTGGTTTTCCTGCTCGCACTAACGGGGTACATCAAGTGATCGCCTAGCCACAACAAATGGGCCCTCTAGGTGTTATTCGCACAAGCTGGGATATGACAAACAGAGCTGATTAGCGAGAACGTTCTTTCTAAGATACGTTATATTAGGTTGGAAAAAAAGTCTCTTCACAATTCGAAATTTTTTTTACCCTTCCCCTTGTAAACGCACTAGCCAATGTTGATTGCTGATTTTGTAATCCTATCACACTTGTCTACCGTTCGCACGCGGACACAGGTTAAGACTCTTCTTATAATTCGTTATCCATCCAATCTTCCGAACTCAATGCCAGATCTACTTCATGGCCATTTTCAGCACGGCATTCTTCATGAATTCATTAAAGAATCCACAGCACGTCAGGCAGCAGACCAAATTAACCATATATATGGCTTGGGATCTACTACTCATAGCGCCTGTTATGAGTGGTTCGGAAAGTCTTTAAAGGGAGATTATTCACTGAGGGCAAAGCATGGTCAGGAAGGCCAACTGGATTGGACGAGAGTGAACTACACCATCTTCTTGGTACCGATAGTTGGCAGACGACACGTCAGCTGGCAGAGAAGCTCGAAGTGTCTCATAGGATAGTAGGAATACATTTGAAGAATCTTGGCTTTCATGGAAATTTGGAGCTTGGATTCCACATGCCCTGTCAGACACTCAGAAAGGTCGACGGCTCTCCATCGCTGCTTCTCTTCTGTCCAGATAAGGAAGAAAATCGTTTCTTCCGCGGATTGTGACAGGCGAAGAGTCCTGGGTTCTGTGTGCCAACTTTCGAGGAAAAGGCAATGGGTACAAAAGGGAAAGAGCCCTAAGTCTGATCTCAAGTCCAATATTCACGAAAGGAAGATTCTCTTGAGTGTTTGGTGGGATATCAGAGAAGTGATTTATCGGCAAACTCTCAGAAGTGGAGAGACACTTACTGCTGTCACATACTGCGGCCAACTCCACAAAGTCGTCGCAACTCTCTAAGAAAACAAGCCGGAGAAGTCGAAGGTGATGATCCTGCATGACGATGCAAAACCACATGTTGCAAGACTCACAAGAGAAACAATAAAGGAGATGGGCTGGGAGGTAATGCCACATCCACCGTATAGCCCTAACCTTGTTCGTGCCCACTACCATCTCTTCCATGCTCTCAAGCAAGAAATTGGAGAGAAATATTTTGGAACGGATGAAGACATCAAAAATTGGATTCAGCAATGGTTCGACTCCAGAACTGCAGTCTTTTAAGCGAGAGGAATTGGAAAATTACCCAGTCTTTGGAGAAGTGTAGTGGGACAAAATAGAGTTTATCTCAGTTGATTTGACTTTGTAGTTGTGAAGTAATAAATCTTTGAAAAAAATGAAAAGACTTTTTTTCCAACCTAATATCTCGTTGAACACAAGCTGCAAAAAACCGTCAAGAGTTTCTTTACAATCTAGTAGAAACAGTTCTTGGGAAGGCTTCCAGGGATTTTCTTGAAATAATAAGACCTACCTTTCGGAATGTCGAACAGCCCAACACATGTCGCGTGAAACCACACTATCTTGCACTTCACATTGTCACAACCAATCATATTGTCAATCATCGGCTAAATGATGATAATTGATTTGATTATCTTAGAGAAACAGATGGAGGAACAGACCTTAGAGGAGGAGAATGAACTGTTTACCAAATGCCTTCTGCGACTTGCTACTGCTCTGCAGTAGCAGTGCAATCGACGCTTCATTCTATGTACGTTGGAAGGCCACCCTTCTTAAAGGCCACTCTTCTTAGACGGATTCTCTTAAGCTAAGAATACGCAGCTTATAGGAAAACAGTACGAGGAAAACAAACCACTAAACTACTAAAGATAGTGACGCTGACAAACTGACAAATTCTTGAAGCCTTTTATTCACAATCATTCAAAATAACGGTAATTTTAAGAAACTCGAAAATTTATTTTTAGCTCATCAAAACGTCCCAGTTTGATTTCGAAAATATCGAAATTGATTCGAAAAGAGACCATCGGTTTAAAAAACGTACTATGTGATCTAAAAAACCAGTTTCGCACAAAGATTTTCCCTAGTCGTTCGAAACTCGTCCGTTCGCATTCTAAAATCCAGTCACTTATTTGGAAGACATTCATTCTGATTAGAAATGTGAGGCCGATCCTAGACGGAAGGAACAATCTAGAATTGGCTACCGGCTCCTCTACTTCGAGCAACACACCCTTCCTGAATTTGACAACTTTCATACTACGTAGCATCAACTGGAAATCTTGGAAATGAAATTCAAGGGAGCGCCGCCTCTAGACTAAAATAGATCCGAAGATGTTCAGCTTAAAAATAAGATGCTACTAATGCAAATATGGAAGCTCATCTAACTTATAACGATTATAAGGTATTTTCACACATTTTCTTCATGTCTTCTGGTTCATTATTATAGCGTAATACTATATTTGTTTACTATAAAACTTATAAGATCCCTCAGAGCCACCGTACTATCGATGCTCGTTCGCATTTTCAGTTTTCATTTTATACTCTTCTTTACCGCGGTACAGTTCAAAATCTATCTGGAAGAGAAAAAACAGTGCCAACCTCTCGACAGTAGCACCACTTCTGCAAGCAGTCAAAGTTGAATGGCTGTCGTCCACTGTAATCGACAACATTTCCACCTGGAATACCCATGTGAAATGCCCATTTGTGGAATTCAAGGGATCCGCATCTGGAAAGAGGACTGAAATTTTCTGCCTCACATGTTGTATAAGTGGTACGGTTGGTCTGGTACGGTTTGGTTTCGAATTTTTTGCGGAGTGCAAAAACATGTGTCGTCGGAGATTTGAATCACATATACCCTCTTCCCCCACACCATATATGGTACTATACTATATACATATACTACATATACTTCACCCTATACCCTGTGCTAGCCCTGCTCTCCCATCAGTGGGGTTTGCGTTTTACTTAAGAAGAACGTAATCATCATGCAAAGCGGAAATGATCCGTTACTCCGCTCCCCGATGTCAGCTACATTCGGTGCTGCCTCCAGAGATGTTCATCCCATCTCAAACTGGTAATGTACACTTCGCTTGTAAGATATGTGCAGCTCCGCCTCTTCGCTATTGTCTATATAAGCTGTTGTGATGTGATACCTGGGTTCTGCTATGCAACTAACTGAGGTGAGAACATTATTAAAGGTTTTGCAGCAGACGCATCCATTCATGAGTGCCGAACTCAGCATCGGAAAGATAGGCATGCGAGGCTGTCGTAAAGATAATTTTTGGAGGGTAAGAAATAGCGGCCCTGTACTCCAAACTAATCTACCTAGCAGCGGTGTGTGGGCAGTTCCAGGGGCAGCCTCGATAGTCTCCTATATATGAAGTCCGCGCCACGTGGAGACACAACATGTTTATGATTTGGACACAAAAGAGCTCTACGAATGCCTTAGGGTGGTACACATTTTCTCAGACATCGACGAGTGTCTTCGTTTAAGGATGATGTTGGGGCACGTCGACAGTGGTTCCATTATGAATGCTCGGAACAGGCAAGAGTACGCTACGAAACCCGCTCAAAACAGACTTCAATTCAGATATCGTATGGTGTTATGGCTTCAAAATTTATACCTTCTGAACCCCGACTCCGCGGCGTGATGATAGTCCTATTTCGGTTCAAGTCACAGTGTACTATTTGCATAGGGAACACAAGAGTAAGTGTTCCAATAATACTCCACGTTGACAAGAAACTGGCAAACGCTAGGATATTTTAGAGCATGAAATTATCATCTACGAGGTTAAAGAGATATGACTTCAGAACAGAAAGTGTAGCAAATAAAAATGCATTGGTTGGACGTACCTCCGCTTTCACGCAGACACTCATCATCCCGTTCGTAGCCGACGTGAAAGGGAGACGATGGAGGCGAATAAAACGAGTCTGGAAAGAGGGACGTAACGTTCCGTCTCGTATCGTGTGCAAGCGATTCAATGGATCAGTTCACTAATTCATCTCACCTTCGTCAGTGCTGTGAATGGAAGGAAAACGTGAACGACGAGTCCTGTTCCTTCTCGCACGCTGACGCTGCACTGCTCTCTTTTTTCTTTTTTGAATATCCAAATGGCCTTTCAGAATATTTATGAAGCGTTGCAATCGAAACATGTCAGCAACCCGTTCCTAGATTTTCAGACGATAAGACGCGCTCGGCTGGAATGCTTTCGCGAGTAGTAAGGGCTACTTACTGCTGGAAATTTACCAGCTCTCTTCATTCTTCTAAGTAAGAAATGTTTAAGCTTAACTGCACACAACAATTCGTTGCAGAACTAATAGGCCATATTCCATAATATATACAGAGTCTTGGAATAAAAATACCACGCAATTTCATCGACAAAGCTATGAAGCGTAGGGCTACAGCGCACAGCGACATAAAGAAGCCGTGATCCTTGCAGCTATGTATCTTCACTGAATCATTTCCGTTCTTAAGCTCTCTGCACCGCACGAATTTTTATTAATTGGTACTCATAAAATATCACGACACCAGCATAATTCACATACGCAGTGATCGGTACAAAATATTGGAATATGCTTACGCCGTTTGAGAGATTACAGGGCGTCACGAAATTACCTTATAAGTGCAGCGACCTTGACAAGAGGGCATTTTTCCACTATAAGATAATAACAAGCATTCTGTAGGACAACTTTGGAGTCATGCTTCCATTAATTACGATGGATGCACGTGATCTTCCAAGAGAGTGGCATGGCTTCATTGAAAATGGCTACTCATGATTTTAGACAATTCTCCACTGGACACATTTCCGTGAGGTGTGGGATTTCTCTAAGCTTTCCCCGAAGGGAGCATTCGACGATGCTGTTATAGTGTTCACCCATGTACAACTGGGTTTGCTCGTAACTAACGACTAGGTACTATTAAGGGGGGCCAAAAGTAATGAAACACCCCATGCCGTGTCCATATGTCTCGTGGCTGGAGTCTGGTTTCGTGCTTATCGTATTTGTATGTTTGCATGCTACTTACGAAAGGCCATCTGAGAAGTTACCACTTCCGCCCTTTCCAGAAGCATGCCAAAACCCCGGTCTGACGGGTCGACCTGTGTCGCGCAAATATCGCCCAATTCTCAACCCCGAGCAGCCTGGGCTCAATATTCACGCAAGATGAGAAGTACGTCTTCTACCTTAACCCTGCCAAGCAGCGAGTCTGGGTGAGGCCTGGTGACCTGTTACCGACCTTCGTTCGGCGAGATGCTCACGGCGAGAAGCACCTTTGGAGCTTTTGGGTCTGCACCCATGGATCGGTTTACAGGAAGCTGTTTCCCAAGAGCACTACGATGAACTCCAAGGCAATGGTGAACGAAATAGAAGAGATGGGCCGGCGACTCGCTCTTATTCAGTCGCAGCGCTTCAAGAAGGTTCTCCTCTTCGACAACGCCGCACCCATCGGGAACAAGTAACCACGGATAAGCTTGGCCAGCTGGGCTACGTTCACATACCTCATCCACCGTATTCGCCGGACATTTATCTATGCGACTACCGCTACCTCTTGAGCCTACAAGACATCCTGGTCGGAAGGGACACAAGAACCCGAGCAGTGCTTGACAACGATATCGAGCAGTTGATCAACACCAGGCCCAAGCAGTTCTGGAAGGATGGGATCAGGAAGTTGGCTGAGCGATGGCAGCAAGGTCATTGCCCTTAATGGCAAATACACTGCTCAGCATCGTTGAGTTGTAAATGAGTTATAAAGAGATAAAGATTTTTTTCAATTTGTCTCATTACTTTTGGACCCCCCCCCCAATATTTGAAAGCTGCGGATATGGCAGCCGTTTGTTTTCCGCTTGATTACGGTTCACCTCAAACATCGTGTTCCACAGTACAGAACTAACAGTAACCACAATGGCTTTTCATTACAGTATCTTCACTCATTCTGAAACCCGGAGGTAGCAACTTCAAAGCACAACAGCGTTGTTACATATAGGGCTCACCACAGAATCGTACGGTTTGAAGTCACGTCTAACCGTCTATACCTTCCCAAACTCTTGACAATTTGCCAATCCTCACAAAAGTTAGTTACGGGAGCTATCTATCAGAGATAACGCACTTACCAGCTTACTCAATAAATTGCTTCAAGCGAGGAAGTTTCAACTCTTGAAATTAAAAAACGAGGACAAGTAGAACCTCTGTTACGTGGATATATGCGAAGAAGTCCCTCAGTGACCAAAGCATATGGCATAGCCGTAACGTGTGGAGTCGGAAGCGAACATACAAGTATCTTTTCAGAGCCTGCAAAGTAACGTAATAAGCTTTCAAAACAGTGACAAAAAGCGAGATGAATTACAAGAATCACCGCATGCTGGAGTGTCCTGATCTTCCTGGCCAGACGTGTAAATCTTGGGAGGCAAGGTAGTGGACTCCGACCATTGACACGAGCTCGCTCCGTGTTGCTTGAATAGATGAGCAGTGAATAGTACGTTCATTCGAAATACACTCTCAAAGAATTCCAGCTCCAGACCGTGACACAGCAGACCGCTTCAAGGAGGGCGGTGTCAATTGTTGGGCTTATCATGTGAGCCAAGGTTTCTAATTCATTCCGAGCAGAGCGGCGCCACAAAAGCTGCCGATATCGATTACAGATTACACGTAGAGATGATCGATATTGGTAGCTTTCAAGACGCGGCCGAGTAAGGCGACTGAGATGAAAATTCAACCAAAGTGAACAACAGATAAGCAGCTCTTCGAAGATCACCTCTGTTTTCGTTGGGATTATAATACCTTAAATCATGCAGCTCTCACCCGAATCGAATGGGTTCAAGATTCAGGTCTCTGTAAGGAAACCAAACGCCCCATCGAACATTTCCCTATGTCTTGTGAAGTGGAACTGCTGTCGCATTTCAGAAGGGATTGCTTAAGATCCCAAATTTAAAAAGCTTATTTTATGGATACGAGCTTTTAGTTTTAACACAGCATTGCAATCACTGTGGAAAAGGTATGTGGACAGCGTAACAGTCAACCCAAGAATTCCAGGATACAGGAAAGCGCATGTAGCGGATAAACGGTGAAATAGACCAATATGTTTGCGTGCCTTCTCGCTCAGAGTCACAAGAAAAGGTTTTCCATTGCATGCCGCCTTAGCATTCTCGAGTTCTTCCCTTCACCAAGGAATGCATTCACCTTCCAAACGAATTTTGCATAAAGACTTCTATTGCTTGAAGGATCACGAATTTCGAACTTAATACAAATATGGAGATCATATCGCATTTCCTGAGCAACTGTTAAGCACCGAAGCTCAAATGATGGTAGAGTGGCCAAGATGGGATATAGTCTTTATTTAATATTTTTGAGATTATTTTCAAGAGGAGGCAACTTACGTCGTACTCACAGGGTGTTTCGCCTTATAAAAAACGAAATGATGAGCCAACCTAAGCGAACAAACTGTTCTATGTTTATGAACATTAATAATTATGTTGAAAGTCACACCACCGCCTTGATTAGGGTCAAAATTCTAGCCAATAATCTCAAAAATATGATAACTCGGGAAGAAAAGAGTGTGATATCCTCGTGCCTCCTACTCCGCAGAGCCGCTCACCACCGCTGGCCTCCAGAACAACGCAGTTGTTGGGATACTACCGCGATACGCTGATGCTAATGAGACAATGTCTATTGCTCACAGCCTCACAGCATGAACAGAGTAGGTTGCGTCGTACGACTTCAGCTCCTTGATCAGCCGTCTAAACACATTTTCAGTACAACAGAGTTGACGGAAACGGTATTGAGTGCACTTATTCGCCCAAACGACACTTATTACGGAGTCATTGCCCGACACGAGAGAGAAGAGCCGTGAGGCAAGTTCCAGTTAGTCAGAGCATCCCCTCTGGGTGATCCCCGCTGCTGGAAAGTTGGACACGAAGATGAGTTAGCAGAGGTACTCCGGGATATCAGCAATTTAGACACGGAGGGCTTAGGCAGACGGCGTCCTGGAGGTTCTTCCATACATTCCATTGCCCACCTCATTTTATTCGTTTACCTGTTCAAAGCGTGCAACTACATACATGCGCTTTACCCATGATGCAACAGAGACCGTGATATCTCGTAACAAAAAAAAAGCGAGTAAGGTGGTGTTGCTGTAATGGAGTGGTTTGCAGGTTGGACGTGCTTATGGGTGGAAAGCAGCGAGGATGCAAGAGCAACAACCAAATCCACAAACGAGTAGTGATGAAGGATGAGCGGATTAACCGTTGTCCATCAACCAGTTTTCGAGGGGTTTTGGCCCCGTTTTGTTGTTCGTTATCCGGTGATTCTGGGGCCGAAATGCGAACAACAAATCCCTAAATCTTCAAATTTTGACGTGGCATTCCAGAAAACTCTACAATCAGAGAAGTGGTCATAAGTAGCGGTTTGGACGCAAGTGTGTAGCTGAAACACATGACACGCTGAGCTGTTCATTTATCGGCCACAGCAGGACAGTGCCCATCTATGCACTGACTTCACCATATCACTTGCCTTCAGAAATAACGCGGCTGGACAACTTCAGTGTGTTGGATTCAAACGCATGTGCTGATGGTATGCTTTTGCTAGTAAGCGCTTCTGAAAATTTTTGTCTTCAGTGTGCAGCGATAATCGAGACGTCGGTATTAGGGCACTGCTAATTTCTCTAGAAAATCTAAAGGGTGCAACTAAAGTGAAGCCCACGGTTTTCTTCATGTGAAATACGACTAGATTCATTTCACTTTGCGTGTTCTCTACTGAAATTTTTTGTAAACACAGTAGACTCTATCCTTTATGACAATCCAATCAACGGGAAGATTAGAGTATAAGGTCGATGTAAATCGGCTTTTTTAAGGACTGTGCCGTATTCTTTTAGAGTGCACGAAAAGAACCACTTTTGATGCTTTTTCAAACTCCACGCCTTATTGCTGGAGTGTTAACGATACATTCCAAGAAGATTAGAGTTACTGATGTAAAAAATGAGGAATTTCATTTCAGTTCTGTCCTGCTCAAGTAAAAAGAATGTTCTACTCATCCGGCGAAACAAATGCAACATCGTTAAGTTGCGAGACTCATTTTCGTTAGTGGTCATGTACTCGTTCTTTTTGACATTAAGCTTGAGCCCAAATCTCCCGCACCAAGCTTGTACCTGCCCCTGGAGTTCAATCCTGCCGTCGCTAGCTAGCACTACGTCATCAGCATAAAGCGACGTCCAAGGAACAGGCTGGTGAAGATCACGCGATATGGCATCCATAACGACGACGAAGAGTAGTGTGGAGAGCGCAGACTCGTGATGTACTCCGACAGAGATGAGAAACTCCATCGACATACCTTCAGCTTGTACACAACTCTATGGACAAGAGTAGAGAATTCGTACCCACTCTATGAGCTCTTCGGGGACTCTGTGTTCGCGTAAGTCATACCATCCCATGTCAGCGGAACGCGATCAAAGGCCTTCTTCAAATCCAGGAAGGTAAGATGTACGGCTTCTGTTTCTCGCGGTGTTTTTCTATCAGCACACGAACAGCGTGTATGGCATCGACTGTGCCACAACAAGCTACGAAGCCGCACTGGTTGGTAGAAAATTGGACGATATCACGAATGCTCCCGTGAATAATCCACTCGAAGATCTTCATGCAATGAGGTAGAAATCGGATTAGACGGTAGTTTGAGCAGTCTGCTGACTGCGCTTCTTCTTCCAAATCGGAATCGTCGTGCTTCTCTGCCCAATATCGGGCACTTTCTTCTCCATAATATCCTGGTTAAAGAACGTCGAAAGCCACTTTGGTAGGTACCAGGATTTCGACTTCCCCAAGTTGGAGGTGAATTCATCGGGGTCCGTTGGCTTGCCTGGCTTCATCTTTTTCAGAGCCGCTTCTGTCTCCTTTACGGTGATTTTCTGAACGGGACCGTATATGGGAGGAGAAGATGGGATGGCCAGATGGGCAAACTCTACTGTCGAGATTTTCTCGAACTAGGTGCGCCATCGATTCACAACTATCATGCAGTCCATGATTAGATGACCGTTCCGTTTTTACTTTTGAAACTGCTATACAGTACCGGACGCGTCTTTTGAATAGACGCCGAAAAAACCGCACTTTTGCGGTTTTTGCGTCCTTTTGCTATAACTCGCCCAAAATTCATCCCTTTGAAAAACCAAGAGTATATTTGAGCTCAGGAGATCGAGCTCTATCGTTTGGTATATAAACTTCATATGAAAGATCAAAAATGGCCAAAATTGAAAACTTGCGCTCCATTGAGAAGGCCGGCCGCGGACGAGTTGTCGGCCGCAAGGCGCCAAAACCGTTGCATGCTCAGAATTCCTCTAATTTAAGGTTTTTGAAAAACGGTTGCTACCGTTCGATTCGTCTCCTCGAGATCTACACAACCATATATACATCTTCGCCAAACCACCGCATTTTCGCAGTGGGTGGTCAAAGATGACGGGAGCAGACTTTTTGCCATTGGAGAAGCTTATATTCCAGGACTTGCATGTGCTCGGAGCATCTCAAGCATGACGTAGGGTGTTTTGTCATGCCAGGAATCGTCTGAGAGTGCGCCGTGCACAATGCATATAGGACCGAACCTATCAATCGAGGGGGGGGGTGCAGTTTGTAGAGCATTTAGGGAGTTTTATGAGAAATTCTCAGTCGCCCTACTCAGAACTTGCTGTACTCTGCTCCAGCGAGACTATGGAGTGCGCTATGCACAATGTATATAGGATCGAATCTATCAATCGACTGGGCGCGACAGCTCGCAAATTGCACGCGCGGGCGTGTTCGGAGCGCGATAACTCTGTCAGCTTCCAACCTTTATGGCTGGAACGTGTGGGTTCCGTAGGCAGAAATATGCTCTAGTAAAGCGTCAAAGCACAGCAAATTATCTTACGAATTGGCAAGGTTACGGCGGTGGGAAAATGCAGGTTGGGCATGTGTGACACGACTTTTTCAGAATTCGGTCGACCGCTGCGGGTACACGAGGCGAGCTAACAGCATGCAAACTCGCGGATGAGCAAAGCGCTGAAGGCGCTTTACGAAGATCTGCTCCTAACTCTCCAGCTGCCTAAACTGCCTTAACCCTATCTGCCATTTTAGAGCGGCGGAGGGCAGCGGTGAAGCTGCTTCCGCCCTTACTCGCCCACGTTCGAGCTTTCGAGCACCAGCCAGGGTACCATTCTGTTCAGCTCGAAAAGTTCTATCGAACGGTATCAATTCCGACCAATTTTGACAACATCGATTTTTTGACAGCTTCGCATCGAAGAGGCCTCTAGGCCGCGCCAGATGGAGGATGACGTCATCGAAAATCGACTTTTCCGAAATTGGTCGAGTTTGATACCGTTTCGTAGAGCGTTTCGTGCTGAATTGAACGGTGTTACTATGATTGGCGAGAACCGTGTCTGGGCGTGTAAGAGCAAGGAGAACATAGACCGTTGCTGTGCTAAATTGCATGCGCGGGCGTGTTCGGATCGCGATAACTCTGTCAGCTTCCAATCTTTCTGGCCGGAACGTGGGGATTTCGTAGGCAGGAATATGCCCTAGTAAAGCGCCAAAGCACAGCAAATTACCTTACGATTGGCAAGGTTACGGCGGTGCGAAAATGCGGGTTGAGTATGTGTGACACGATTTTTTCAGATTTCGGTCGACCGCTGCAGGTGCACGAGGCGAGCTAACGGCATGCAAGCTCGCGGGCGAGCAAAGCACTTAAGGCACTTTACGACGACATGCTCGCAGCTCTCCAGATGGCTTAACTGCTTCAGCACAATCTGCCATTTTGGAGCCTCGGAGGGTGACGGCGCGAAGTTCCTTCCGCCCCCTTACTCGCCCACATTCGAGTTCTCGACGCTCTCAGTGGTACCACTCTGTTCAGCTCGAGAGGCTCTATCGAATGGTATTAATCTCGACCAATTCTGGGAATATCGACTTTTTGACAATTTCGAATCAAAGGCGAGGCGGCTCAAGGCCGCGGCAGAAGGACAATGACGTCATCGAAAATCGATGTTTTGAGCCGGGCCAAGTCTGATACCGTTCGATAGAGATTTTGGTGGTGAATTGAATGGTGTTACTGCGAGCAGCAAGAACTGTAATCTGGGCGATTAAGAACGCGGAGAACATCGACCGTTGCTGTGCTAAATTTGACGCAGGGCGTGTTCTGAGCGCAATAACTCCGTCATATTTGAATGTTTCGGGCAGCAACTTGTGCATTTTATAAGCAGTAAAAAGCTCAATAGGTGCGCTGAAACACAGCAATTTAGCCTACGAGTGGACAAAGTTACGACGGTGCGAATCTGCTGGTAAACCTTGTGTGACGCGATTTTTTCCGATTTCAGTCGACCACTGCAGGAACACGCGATCCGCTAGCGGCCTACGAATGCGTAGGCTAGCAAATTAGCTATGGTACTTTTCGATGAAGCCGGAACTCCAGCTGCCGAAACTGCCTTAGTCCCAGCTGCCATTTTAGAGCTGCGGAGGGCAGCGGTGAAGATTCTTCCGCCCTTACTCGCCCACATTTGAGTTTTTGACACAACAGATAGCACCATTTTGTTCAACTCGAAAAGCTCTATCGAACGGCATTAATTTCGGCCAATTCCGGGAAAATTGATTTT
>OX375870.1:23221665-23291880 GCA_947359475.1 Heligmosomoides polygyrus bakeri
AATAACCCCATTTTTTGGTTATTCGAATTTCCGAATAATCGAATAACCCCATTTTTTGGTTATTCGAATTTCCGAATAATCGAATAATCGAAAAAATCGAATAATCGAATAGACTTTATTATAACTTAATACACCCGGTGCAAAATAGGTTCACCCCTGGTTTGTCCATTGGTACCCGAAGAACCCGCTGCCGAGGTCCAGTAATGTTACCATCGTATTCCCCACTATGGGAAACTTCTATAGGAGAATTCTAAGCAGTTTATCTTATCAGTGCAAGATACCACGAACTTTAACTGAAAATTTAAGAAATGGGGACCGGTGCAAAATATAAGTTCGCTTCATAGAAAATCTGATTAATCACGAAAGTACCTACAAACAAGGTAAGATTAGTACTTCGTCACATCACCTTTGTTGTAATCATATCGAAAATTCTATTTTGCATCCTACTGATTAGGTTATCAATAACAGTTCGCTCAAAATTGGCCCATGCATGAAGTATGGCGTTCTTCAGATCAGAAACCGATGTCTCAGCGATTCCATTTTTGTACACTGTGTAAGAATGTCCTACTAGCTTTCTAGTTTTTGGGTGGAGATCTGAAGAACGGCTAGGCCACTTCAAATGTTGAGTTCGTTGGAGTTGAGCCAACCTGTAGTTGACTGCGATACGTGTATGGATGCATTATCTTGTTGGAAAATAAGGTTGTGCCAACGAAATCTTCTGAAATATGGCAGAAGGTAATCTGCGAGCAATTTCTGGTAGTCTTCACTGTTCATCCTAGGCGAGACGAACTCCAAGGTAACAAGTTCGTATCCAGAAAACGCAGCCGAAACCATGAGACTTCCACCGACAAAATAGCACCTGTAGAATACTCGCTTCTCTCTCTCCTCAAATCTCTCGAATAGTGTCTGTACCCGTCGGGCCCATCAAGATTCCACTTCTTTTACACTACTGGAGAGATCTGAGAAAAGAGGTCGAGTATCCTCTAGGCGCAACTTTTCGGTGAAAGTCTCATGGTTGGGCTGCGTTTTCTGGATGCGGACTTGTCTCGTTCGTTTCGGAAGTTCGTCTCGTGTAGGATGAACAGTGAAGACTACTAGAAATTGCTCCGAGATCACCTTTTGCCATATTTAAGAAGACTTCATAGGCACAACCTCATTTTCCAACAAGATAATGCATCCACACACGTATCGCAGTCAACTGCAGGTTTATTTTATTTAAATTATTTATTTATTCAATATGTTCGCGATAAGCGCAATCGGGAGAAAAAAGTATTACAACAACACAACAACATGAAGACACACCTAGAACGAGTCAAACCAATGTTCTGTGAGGAGAAAGGGCCACCTTCAGCTTACTCCTAGGTCGACTGATAGGAAGCTTCTCAGGCTCCCCTTTTGCTTGAGGCGCACGCAGATCAAAGAATTTGGAGCCTACAAAGCGCGAAAAGTGGATTAACTTATAAACCCGATAAATATCAGAGAATTTCCTGCTAAAAGCCAATGTGTGAAGACCCAGGTATTTGTTCCTTATCGATGCTTTAAGTACCATAGAGTAAAGGAACCCGCCAATGCAAATAAGAACCTTGTAGTTAGTTAATCTGTACCTTTTCCACAAGGTTTATAAGAGGTTGGCTCAACTCCAATACAATTCAACTTTTGCAGTGGTCTAGTTTTCCTCCAGATCTCACCGCTGATAGAGAACTTGTGGGGCATTCTTGTATACAAAGTGTGCAAAAATGGAACCACTTACACTTAGGTTTCTGATCTGAAGAACGCCATACTTCACGCATGAGCCAATGTTGAGCGAACTGTTATTGATAACCTAATCAGTAGTACGAAAAACAGAATTTTCGATATGGTTGCAACAAAGGTGATGTGACGAAGTACTAATCTTACTTTGTCTGTAGGGACTTTTGTGATTAATCAGGTTTTTTACGAAGGGAACTTATATTTTGCACCGGTCTCCATTCGTTAAATTTTCAATAAAAGTTCGTGGTATCCTGCACTGATGAGATAACCTGCTTAAAATTCTTCTATAGAGGCTTTCGATAGTGAGGAATACGACGGTAACCGCTGAGCATAGGCAGCGGATCCTTCGGGTACTTATGGAAAAATCGGGGGTATCTATAATTTTGCACCGGGGTGTATTACTAAGGACGGTGCGATTTTTGTGTTAGCCAATTTCGTTTGATACGTTTACTCACTCCAAAAGCGCTCAAGTAAATGTAGTAAAGTAAGTTCAACGACAACATTCGCCAGGGACAAAATAAAAGATATGAATTCTTAAAAAAAGCAAATAATGAAGATATTCAGTATCTTCTCAGAACCGTTGACAATACTCGTTAAATGGCAAGACATGAGAACTTTTTTCCTGCAAAAAAAATCCTACAAAAAAACTCCTACAGAAATACGGTGCAAAACATCTACGCACAAGTGCAAACCTTGGCGAAAAAAACCGTTCACTCCATTTGTTCATTTCATTTCTCACAGGAATCGTCAGCCAATCAAATTGTAGAGTTATACGGCATTTTCAGTCGAAATTCAACGTTTTTGAAATAAATTTCAACGTTCTCTGGAATCTTCCCCGTGTAACAACGTTGAATTTGATTTGAAAAACTTTGAATTTCAACTGAAAATGGTATATAGTCGTGTCATATATGCAAACTGTGAGCTTCAGTCCCAAAGTAATCGAGGTCGCTGAACACGAATCTTAAGTTAGTTTTGGCAGTAACGGTTGCCATCAAGAGATATTAATCAAATTATCGATTTTTCGTAAATATCACTCAACAAGATCGAAACTTCAGGCCTGAGGTAATCGAGGTCACTGAACACGAATCTGAATTCATTTTTAATTTTCCGTCGAAATTTGTGTTTATTGTGCAAATTCCGTAGAGTATTCAAGTGTATGACATCGATGACAGTGGTGGTCGCAGAGGACGCAAATGTGAAGTTAGATTTTGAAAATATCGACGAAGACCGGTCATACAATTGATTCGCTTCAACGAATTCTCCATAGAAAATCAATAGCTCGATCAACTTCAACCGATAATTTCAAAAACGAACTTCAAATTTGTGTTCAGCGAGACCGAGGAGACCCCAACGACCGAAGCTTCGGACCGCAGTCGATCGCCATCAACTGCGGTCAGTATCGCCAATACGCCATTTCCCCACGCCAGTTGTGATGGACTGATGGAAACACGCACGCACACACACACACACTACCCTTCTATGTATAGTAGGATATTGAATGCGCTTTCGTTACGGTGAGCTGCTCGACAATGTGCTATCGAAAACAATCGTCACCGAAATGAACGCCGCTCACAAAAATCATCATTATGCCACATTCGAAACAACCACGTATTCGAAATTCGAATATTATTCGAATTTTCGCACCTCGAATAATCGAATTCGAATAATTATTCGAATTTTCAAGCCTCGAGTAATCGAATTCGAATAATTATTCGAAATTGGAAACCTCGAATAATCGAATTCGAATAATTATTCGAATTTGCAAAACTCGAATAATCGAATTCGAATAATTGTTCGAATTCGCTAAACTCGAATAATCGAATTCGAATAATTATTCGAATTTACGGAACTCGAATAATCAAATAATCGAAAACCGAATTCGAATAAATTATTCGAATAATTATTCGAATTCGATTATTCGAGCACAAGTATAGTACGCATGCATGGTCAGACTTGCCTTATAGTTCTGAAGGATAGAACACATCTGTTAAGTCCTAAAACTGCGAACGATTGCAGCAAAGCAGCGCAATTTTAGATATGTTGTGACAGTTCTTCAAAAGTAAGATATTTTTTCTTCCTGAAAAAAAGCTATGCTCAGTAACTCAAACAAAAGAAAAGAAATTGTTTCAGTGATTACTTTAACTACTATTATGAGACCTGTTGCTTCACTATTTATGGACTTCTCGCTGCGTAAACAACGGATGTGCGCTTTATTTGAAAGAAGATGCTCAGCAAAAAATATATCAGTTTTATACCAATCATAGATTCTCTTTCTTACAAAAGATGATGTCCTCAGGTTTATATCCTCAACAGTCCAGATTCGCACCCAACTCATCCAACACATTTGAGCCAACGGCTGCCTATAGGATATCGAGCTGGCACGGCTACAGCACTGGTCCGGAGACGTGGTGGTCCAGTAGCGATTGCTGTTGCGGTAATGGTTTGAAAAAGTGGCACACTAGTAAGGCCTGAGTTATACTCCCGCGGGAGCATCCGCGGAAGGGCGGGAATCGCGCCGAGATCCCTCACCTGGCCAATCGCCGCTCCCTGCCCCGCCCGCCGTCCGCGGTGCACCCTTAGTCCGCGGACGTTCCGCGGATGCTCCCGCGGGAGTATAACAGAGGCCTAAGAGGGGGAGGGGTAGATGGGAAGGGGAAGTCTCGATGGTTTCATACCCCAGAACAACTCGCTAACTACTCTCATGATCATGAGGAAGTAGAGTAAGGTTGAAACATGCTCAGGTTTTCAAGTATTACCTTTCGCACTGCTAGTGAGGGAAGAAAACTGCACAAGCTGAGCAGATGGTTTGAAGTGAGCGACCTTAGATCAGCGATGCTGCAACATCGCGCGAAGCACACGTGCGAGACAAGCCGAGAAGCGTGTCGTAGCACTTGTGATATAGAATTAGACATTGGGATAAGGTGAGGTAGGGTTCCCAGAGGGTTCCGATTACGTTCCTGTCCACCCCCATCTCATTCATGCGGTTTATACCACAAGGTCTGCCCTGACAAACACACACACATACAGAAATTTTAAGAACTCAGTCACCGGTGTCGGATGCCTACTTGCAAAAGCAACATTCAAATCCACAAAGCTCTCTTGAAACAACGCAGCTCCGGTCTTGCGATCAAATATGCCTACAATTCATACAGCATACCTGCGCTTGCGGAAGCCGGCAAGGCATATCATGTATTGACGCTGCTCATACCTTCTCCTCCTTTCCTGTATCTTCCGCATCATCAGAATATGTTTGCAAGGCATGTCAGTCGTTGAATACTCTGAAATGGCAACGCATTCATCCGGGCTGTTGTAATTCCGTTCACAGCTCTTTGGCACAGACTGTGCCAGATGGCTTTAGACTCGCGACTGACGCACGTGCAATAGTGGAGACGCGGGCAAATTCTTTGCAAGGCGCGACGCGCGACGAATACGCCCGGCACAATTCAATCAATGAAGAATGGGGTTGGTGCCGTCACCATCACTTCTCGCTTCTCCTTCAATCTCTACGCATCTTTCGTCTTGCTGGACTCATAAATTTGTAGAATTACATTTCCCGACCATTCAATAGTGTTTTCGCACCTTCCACTAGAAATTAAGCGCACGATAGAAAAGGTTGGAGACGAGTTTTTCCCAACATCACTGCAAAAACTGTTGCATTACCCTGCAGTGGAATAACGGCGGAAGTTAAAACTTTAGGAATTGACGCGTCAAGTGCACATATGTTACACACACATATGGCTTAACCTGCTTTGGCTTGGGTAAAGCTGATGTGAAAAATATACATTGAGGACCCTCACCCCCTCCCTCCTCCTCTCTAGGCTTGCACTCGAACGTGTTTTAGTGTTTCTCGATCGTAGTTCTAGTCCTTCCAGGACCACGCTGCGCCATTTCTGGTAAGTTGTACTTCATACACCTTCGCATATTAGGCGAGAATTCCTTCAATACAATCGAAGATTATCCCACTCCCCGGGAAACCGACGATAGCTTCGTTCATGGCACTAGTTAAAAGTCCCGACTCCACCAACAAGACTTCACCCGAAATTTTTTTTTTCGCTGAAACTTCGTCTAGGGGGGTTATTTGGGGTGCTGATCACGAATCTGATATCCGTTTTTCACGATTCGGTCGAAGACCACCCATACCGATAACGTGGGTGGTCCAGGCAGGGTCACCGATTTCGCTGAAACTTCGTCTAGGGGGGTTATTTGGCGTGCTGAACACGAATCTGACATTCGTTTTTCGTTTTACGCTGGAGTACGGTAGGTTACGGTAGGTACGGGTAACTAAGCCTGCCGAGGTCATAGTCACCAATTTTGCCCAAACTTCGTCTAGGGGGGGGGGGGTTATTTGGGGTGCTGATTACGAATCTGGCATCCGTTTTTCGTTTTACGCTGGAATATGGTAGCTTATGGAAGGTATGGGTGACTAAGGTAATGGTCACCGATTTCGCCCAAACTGCGGCGTAAAACGAAAAACGGATGTCAGATTCATGATCGGCACCCCAAATAACCCCCCTAGGCGATGTTTGGGCAAAATCGATGATTATGACCTCGGCAGCCTTAGTTACCTTTAGCTACCGTAATCTACCGTAATCGGCCGCAATTTCAAAAAAGGATGTCAGATTCGTGATCAGCATCCCAAATAACCCCCCCCCCTCGAGGAAGTTCCAGCGAAATCGGTGACCCTGCCTGGACCACCCATGTTAACGGTATGGGTGGTCTCCGACCGAATCGTGAAAAACGGATGTCAGATTCGTGATCAGCACCCCAAATAACCCCCCTAGACGAAGTTTCAGCGAAAAAAATTTTTTCGACCGAAGTCTTGTCGGTGGAGTCGGAACTTTCAACTAGTGCCTCGTTCATTTTTTGACATCTTTCGTCAATTTATTTAGGATAGAAGGGTATTGTACAAAGCTCTTTCCATGATTTACATAATGTTCACCTAAAGGATCATTTCATGGTACAGATCGAGCAACAAAAAGAATAAGTGTAACAGCTAATTACAAAGTTAGACACGGTCCTCCCCGATAGCAGCGTTTGGAGCCTTATAGGAAGAAGTTTCATCAAAACGCATAGATAAAGGGGAAAACTGAAAACCACTCAGAAACAACATAAGAATGACAACGAACATGAAGGCAAATACAACATGGAATGCCGTGGGCGTCAGTTCTGCCCTACGGTACGCCGCGCGTGCGCGTCGCTCTCGCTGCCACGCGGACCACTGTGATGCGGGCAACGTTGCCTTAGCCGTCATTTGACATGCGGTGCAACTCACTGCAGTGCTCGGAATAATGCTTTCTGAGCAGAAAATTCCAACTACAGCAGGAAGAGGGAAAGCTGAACGTACACGAGCTCTTTCGCAGAAGTATCGACGTGTGATTTCTCAACAAGTACTATTTTTCAGGATACTATGTCGAATTTTCGTCACAATTATAGTCCTCCCATAATTTTTACGATACTCTATGTGTCTTGAGGGGAGGGGAGGGGGGAGGGGTGTGAATGGGGGTGAGGTAGTTGTCCTACTACCCTGCCAAAAAGCGATTTCACGTTGGAGTCAATTAGACACTTCATTCAAATGTGGCTGTGGCGTCCTGCCTCCTTTTGTTATAGAACCACTCGAAGCCAATTCTGATCCAGATGGATTTCTTTTTTTTTTCAGGTACTAAGCGGGATGGTGCCCGCTGTACACCGCAAGGTTTCTTAAAACGTGTAAGTTAGATCAGCCACAACCCGGAGTTCCTTCCCTTGCCTAGTTCTGTGCTCTCCTCCGTGCCAGCGCAGGAGAACACAGAAACCGTGTTTATTTGAGTGTTCCACGACCATGATCTCACAATGGAGCGGGCACCAGCTCGCTTAGTACCCTTTTCCACATAGTCGGGTGCAGATCGAGTAACGCAAGAGGATTAATCGTAAATATTATTCAGTTAGACACAGTCCTCCCCGACAGGAGCGTTTGGAGCCTTATAGAAAAACCTTCAGAGTTTCATCACAACGCATAGATAAAGGGGAAAACTGAAAACAACTCAGAAACAACATAAGAACGACAACGAGTACGATAGCAAACGCAACGGGCAGGTGGAATGCTGTGGGCGTCAGTTCTGCTCTACAGTACGCCGCGTGTGCGCGTCGCGCTCGCTGCCATTCGGACCACTGTGATTCGGCCAACGTTGCCTCAACCGTAGTGTGACATGTTGTGGAACTCACTGCAGCCCTCGGAATAATGCTTTCTGAGCAGAGAATTCCAACTACAGCGGAAAGGGAGAAAGAACGTACGCGAATTTATCACAAAAGTATCGACGTGTGATTTCTTGACAAGTATTGTTTTTGCGATAGTACGTCGATCACTTCCTGGCACTAGTTAAAAGTTCCGACTCCATCGACAAGACTTCGGTCGAAATTTTTTTCTTCGCTGAAACCTTATCTGGGGGGGGGGGAGGCCATTTGGGGTGCTGATCACGAATCTGATATCCGTTTTCACGATTCGGTCGGAGAGTCGTGAAAACGGATATCAAATAACCCCCTAGACGAAGTTTCAGCGAAATCGGTGACCCTGCCTGGACCACCCATGCCGTTAACATGGGTGGTCCAGGCAGGGTCACCGACTTCGCTGAAACTTCGTCTAGGGGGTTATTTGGGGCGCTGATCACGAATCTGACATCCGCTTTTGAAATTGCGGCCGATTACGGTAGGTTACGGTAGCTAAAGGTAACCAAGGCTGCCCAAGTCATAATCATCGATTTTGCCCAAACTTCGACTAGGGGGATCTCATGTAAATGCAGACCAGCTGTCCGGCGCGGTCATACGCGCCGGACAGCTGGTCAGCATTTACATGAGATCGGTTATTTGGAGTGCTGATAACGAATCTGACATCCGTTTTTCATTTCACGCCGGAGTTTGGACGAAATCGGTGACCATTACCTTAGTCACCCGTACCTTCCGTAACCTACCGTACTCCAGCGTAAAACGAGAAACGGATGCCAGATTCGTGATCAGCACCCCAAATAACCCCCTAGACAAAGTTTCAGCGAAAAAATTTTTTTCGACCGAAGTCTCGTCGGTGGAGTCGGAACTTTTAACTAGTGCCCACATTCTTAAACGTTCTAATGATTCCACAATTTTTACGATGCTATGTCTTCTGAAGTGAGGAGGGGGGGGGGGGGGAGAGGGTGAGTTAGTCGCCCTGCTACCCTGCCAAAAAGCGATTGCACATTTATTTATTTATTTATTTATAACTGCACCTTAAGTGCGCTCAAACTAGGAGATAACGAACAAGTAATCTTTTACAACTGCAACAATCTAACGCAGAACAACAATGAGAAACGTAGTATCACTATGCGCTGCAATCTGTAATTTTTCAGTGTTGTCCGACCATTCAAAAGCTCAAGTACAAGGAGCCTGAACCAATGGGTAGTCGTAGCGTGAGAATATAGTAATAAGTAATTTAATCACTCAAAGTTACGTAATTGTTTTATAATTATTTTTGTTCTGGTATAACGGTGCAGAGGTTGGTTAGGCAACCAGTATAGCTATGGCATGATTCCGATTGAATAGGGAAATCACTTTCGAGCAGCTTATAAGAAGGAAGCACCTGGGAGTCCGGTCTTAATTCCGGTCATACCCAGGCCTTCATTACGCTTCCATTCGAAGCTGCTTCCATAGGAACTGAGTTAGCCTAACCAACTTGCAATAAAGCATATCTAAATGTAGCAACCTATAGATTATATCTGTATATGAACAGTATAAAAAATATGTGACTAAGAGTAGAAGCATCTGGGTCTTAATAGGCTCCTCTGTACCTAAGCTCTGGCAGCCGCAACAGAATCAGAAAAGGAAGGAGATAAAAAAGAAGTTTAAGCAGGCATAATGACACTGTAAGACATGTGAGAAGAAGGAAAACGCAAGAAAAACATAAGAAAAACATAAGAAAAACAACTCAACTCTTGAACGACCCTAATTCTGAACAGCCACTAATACTCAGTAAAAAATGTCCAACGCAGGCCTAATGACTCATTGAACAATGTGAGGAAGAATAGGAAACAAGACATCCATTTTTGGGTACGAATCGCTCGGCAACCATAGTGTCTTCCATGGCGCAGAAGAGTTTCCACAAGATGACATACACTCCATTTATAAAGCTACACTCAGATGTCCTGGTAACGCCACGATACAACAGTCAGCTCTGCAATTCAAGAATACTCAGAAGATCAATCTTTTTTAACCTACTCTTGAAAATGGCAACGGTAGATGCTTCTAAAACATGATCAGGTAGTTTCTGCAACCAAACTGCTCCGCGAGAGAGCACAAAATTGGCATTGCAACGAAGAAATTTGTTACCAGGGTTTTTAAACTGCAGTGATAATATACTAGTCCGATTTCTACATGGCCTAAATGTCCAATATTTACTAGCTCTCAAGGTTAAATCACCTTTTAGTAACTTGAAACAGAAGACCAAATCATTATAGATACGTCTGTATCTAAGAGATTTTAGTTTCAAAAATTTCAATCTACCTTCGTAATTTAAAGATTGTAGATCTGGTATGCATCTGCGAACCAGTATTCGAGTAAACGTCTGTTGTACTTTTTCAACTTTGTTTTGAAGCTTTTTTGTTTGAGGACTCCAGATTTGTGATCCATATTCAAGTATAGGTAGCACATATGCTTTGTACAGCTTCAGCAGTGTAGCAGAATCATTGTCAACGATGCTTCTCAACATGCCATAAAGTACTGAAAAGGCTTTACGTACAGTTATATCAACATGGGCATCAAACTTTAGGTGTTTATTCATATGAATACCAAGATCTTTGATCGCGTCAACTTGCCTTAAAGTAATATTACCGAACCTGTAATCAGGTGCCCTTCCAGGACCAAAATGCATCACGGAAGTTTTGGCAAGATTTACTGGTATCTCCCAATTACTAGCCCACGTAATCATATTAAGAATTGATTGATTTAAAGCCTTCAGGACTAACGATTGATTTGAAGCATTATACGTGCCATAAACTTTGATATCGTCTGCAAACATCTGAACGCTAATAGCAGCGTGCGTCTTGAGTCTGTCCGGGAGATCACATGTGTAAACCATGAAAAGGATAGGTGATAGAACTCCCCCTTGCGGGACACCGCTGGTACATTGGCGCCGCCCCGAAAAGGAATTACCAACCTTAACAAACATGCACCTGTTCTCTAAGTACGACATTATCCACAAAAGTAAACGTCTTCCAATACCCAGTTCTGATAGCTTGGTGATAAGCTTTTTGTGACAGACTTTATCGAAAGCTTTGGATAAGTCGAAATAGATTACGTCGACACAATCACCCTTATTGACTGCAGTACTCCAATCGAAAAGGCAATCAGTTAATTGAGTTGTAGTAGAGGCACCCTTTGTGAATCCATGCTGCTCAGTAGGAATAACTTTATTTTTAACGAGCCAAGATACTAATTTATCTCTTATAAGCTTTTCCAGTACTTTGATTGGCGTTGGCGAGATGCTTATAGGACGAAAATCCGAGAGGAGAGAAGGACTCTGCACTTTTGGAATGGCAGTGACCAGCACATTTTTCCAAATGTCAGGAACTTCACAAAATAATAGAGAGCTATTGAATATTATCGACAGTGGTTTAGAAAGTGATAAAGCACATCTTTTAAAAATAATCTGAGGGATACCATCATATGTGGACGATGTGGAATCCTTCAACGATGCAAGAACTCTTAACACGTCTTTTGGATAGATTAAAATCTCATTCAGGGCATCGGAGGAATCGCTGAAACTGAATTCATATCTTGAGCCATCGTTTGCTGTGAACACGGAAGCGAAGTAGTTTGCTAAAGCCTCTGCTTTTTCAGTATCATTTATGAATGTATTCCCAGAAGCATCCTTTAGGACTGGGATTTTGCCTTGGCCCTTCATCTTGAGCTTTACTAGAGAAAACATATGTCTACCAAAATGCTTTTTGGCAAGATGTTTCTCACGATTACATAGAAAACGCCTTAGATGAAAATCCAATTCATTGCACACGCGCTTAAAATGCGGGCTGGATATTGGATCGCGCATGGAGTGAAATAAGCGCACTTTCTGGGATATTAGGTTGGAAATATGCTTTGGATACCGTGGAGGTCTGTACTCAAAATGTTTGAAAGGAACATATAGAGAAAGAGCAGAATAAATCGTTCTACAAAATCTTTCATAAAGGTCGTTGAGAGATTTATATCCTTGAAAGACCTGCCACCAATCAATAATAGAAAGATGATTTGAAAGATCCTCAAAGGAAGTACCGTAGTAATTTGGAAGAGGTAACGCCCTCGGCTTGGGAAAGCTTCCGCATATTTCGAAACCAATGACGTTGTGATCAGCTGTTCCAAGTGGCGGATGTAGTGACATGTTTTTTATAATGGGGGCCGACGTCAGGATAATGTCGAGGACTGATGAACATCTAGTTGGATTCATAACGTGCTGTTTCAAACCAAAGCTATGGAAGAAGTTTAAAAATTTGACTGACGTGGAATTTCGTCCTTGATTTAAATCCCAGTTTATGTCCAAATTGAAATCGCCTAGTATAATTAGATGCGAGTCGCAAAGAAATAAATCCAAAAGGGTATCAATAAGAGAGTCATCATCCTCAACAGAAGACTTAGGCGGTCGATAGATTAGAATCATCCTAAATTTAAACGACCTGACAAAGTCAAATCCCTCGAGACAGAGAAGATCTGATTTAATGCAGGAAGAAACTGCGGAAACTGCGATAGGGTAGAGGTTAATAGTGTCTTTTGCAATGCAGCATACACCCCCACCTCGGCATTTTTTAATTCCACTAAGCTTCCTATCAGTTCTGAATACTGTATACGGAAGATTGAACGTGATTTCAGAGTTGTTCATTTTGGAAGAAAGCCACGTTTCTGTGACAAGGACTAAGTCGGGGTTAAAGGTATTGAGAAATAAATGCAAGTGCGAGATTTTGTTCGAAAGGCTACGAGCATTCATCAAATAACACCTTATACCCGGAAGGAAGCCGTGCTGGTTTGAGAGTTTCCCGTGACGCGGCTATTTGGGAGGTCGTCTACATCCGTTATTGCACCACGATAGACAACCCATTTACGATAATTTAATTTTGCATTACGGTCACGACATTCTTTCCGCAGCTCAAAGTCCTCCTTCCTCTCCGATTCTGTCATACTTTTGCGAATATAAACATCCCTGAGATCAGAGCCTCAAAGCTTATAAGCATTGGAGAGTGCCGCGGCCCAGTAAGATTTGCTAGGCATAACGATCTTAACAAGCCTTGGACGCGCACCGCCTGGTTTGCCCATGCGATACACCTCCAGCGGATAGCAGTCTACCTGCAAAACTTCTAGGACCCCGGACACTTTTTCCTCCAAATCCTTACGCTTCGCAGTCAAGGAAGTATTAGGCTCAGCTTCAGGTAAGCCACTTATAACCAGGCTACGACCCCTTTTTTCACTTTCCACCGCATTGATAGATAGCTTCGATAACTCATCCGGAAGTTTCTTCACAACAGCATCAATCATCTTGCTGATCTCCGGGTCGGTATTGCGCTCGGCCATTAAGCCTAGAATCTCCGCAATGGGCATATTTGAATAGTCAACTTGCACGCTTGTTGACTGGGCACCATTACGGAGATTCCTATTTTTTTGGGCCTGACGTTTAGATTGTGACATAATGGGGAAGCTCAAAAAACACTCAAGGTTCCTCTCAAACAACAAAAACTCGATTTGATTTAGGTGGAAGAAGGGCCGAGATCACCAATCAATGCAAGACGATCGATCGCGTCAATGAAGAAACACCCTGACTAACACTGAGTACTTAATATCGCTAAGCCACTTACCCTATCAGCGAATACGAACTAACAAAATGCAATTCAGCAGAAATATGCGAAAAAAAAAACGCGAATAGAAACAAAGAAACGAAAACTTATCTCAATCGCACGAAGACGGGAGGTGGCGGCCGTTCACGAGAGGCGCGCGCGGTCGAATGACATTGGACGCAATTATGTATTGTATTAAAGCAGTGTGGCTGTAGCGTTCTGCTTCCTCTTCTTACAGGACCACTCTGCACTCTGCCCACTCCTGGTGCAAGTGAACTTCACCTGCCTTCTCTTGTAGTTGGGTATCCACTAAACCGAATCATGCGTTTTCGGATATCCGGCCGAATTTATCCGGTTTCAGATTATCCGAAATCCGGCTCGGTTAAAAATGGCGTTATCTGAATCATCCGAAGATCCGGGACTTTCACAATTACCCTCATCTGAATCATCCGAAGATTCGGAGTTTTGAAAAATTCAATGATTCGGATAGAATCGGATAAAAGGATGTTAGCACGCCCTGCTGCGGAACTCTAGGCCGATGGTAACCTGACGTTTTTGGGATAGATTTTGCAATTATTCGAAGAGAATTTTCTTAGAGCTCGAGTGACTTCTTGCGGGAGGTTTCGTAGTCATTTCATAGCCCTTTATCTCCATCAATCGATATTGATCAAATTATTGATTTTCTGCGGATGACGTCCAAACGGTCAGACTTCAGCACTGGGGGTAGTCGTGGTCGCTGAGCACGAATCAGAAGTTCGTTTTTGAAGTGTCAATCGCCATCAATCGATATTGATCAAATTATCGATTTTCTGCGGATGACGTTCAGATGGTCAGAGACTTTAGCCCTGGGGGTAGTCGAAGTCGCTGGACACGAATTTATGTCCGTTTTGAAGTATCGATCGCCATCAATCGATATTAGTCAAATAATCGTTTTCTTTGTGGATGTCGTTCATCTTTTTCGATGTTTTTCTAACTTGCGCCAATTGACGTAGTTAAGATGTTTTTCCTGAGGAAACCATGACACAGGTGGCAGCTACAATTGATGATGAGAAGTTATTGTCACGGCGAAGCCGTTAAGAAGCCGTCAGTGCGGCCGAGAGGGCTACTTGAAGGATCATTTCGTGGTACAGAACGCAAGAGGAATAATCCTAAATATTAATCAGTTAGACACGGTACTCCCGATAGTTTTAAGCACTATAGGAATACCTTTAAAGTTTCATAACAAGGCACAGATAGAGCAGGGAACTGAAAACAAGACGTTCTTACTAGGGTACCACGTTTTGAAACTGTTACCGTAATAACAATCGTTGCTGGATCACCACGTATTTGGTTCGGCGTTGGCATGATGTCAACTCCAGGGTAATCAATAATGGAGCTATGGGACTACGGAAAGGAGGAGTTCCATACCCTTTGAGGCGGTTCTGGATGAAAAATTTTGAAAGGAAGTGTTATTTGACGGTTCTATAGAGCTAAGCTGTAAGAGTGCTCAAGTAGTGTCAGCTAAGAACAGTCGTTGCTAGACCATCATGACGTTTATGGATTGCCAGACGTTCAGCGGCCGCTGAACGTCTGGTTGGGGGCTTCGCCCCCAAAACCCCGAGAATAAAGCAACGCCTACTTTCCTTCATTCTCCTTTAAGCCTTCTTACTTTATGAAGTAAAACACCTGTTCTACTATATAGATTAGTGCAGCGGGATATGGTAAGGCAGAATCTTCACTGCTTCTATGGAGCCCATCTACCCTTTATCGCATGTTCGTGATTTATTCTCCGAAGAGCCCGTTCTCTACGTGAAACAGATAATGAGGGTCCCAATCGGAAGTGCTTAATCTGAAGAAACATAGTTAAAATTAATCGGTATTGGTCGACAGGTCGATACCGTTTACGGTCCGACGGCAATAATACTCCTGCGAATCCTATAACCATTCTAGTTCTTTTCAATTCAGAAGAGAATTCAGAAGACCCGTCTTCTGAATTCCTACGCTCTGCACTGATCCTCATTCATACCCTGCCCGCTGAAAATATCGTAAACTTGGGCGGTTCGCCGGAAGGATATAGTTCTCCAGCAATCGCCCAGGTTAAGCTCAAAGAAAGCCCGGATGGCATACGCCGCGCTGTCGTAGGCATCTCTTGAATTCAGTCTCCCTCCGCGTGACGGACACGTGGCATTAGTCGATTATATATGAGAGACGGTCAGGAGGTACGCCGCCCCTGCGGGGGGGGGGGGGTGCGATCTTCCTCTCATCCCCCTTGCTCATCCACTCCCAACCCCCTAGGCTTCACCGAGAGTCTAACGGATGCCTTAAGGCCCATGCACACTTCTGCGACACCGCGGCTCGGCAAGTGAAGCGACGGCTACCTCCGCGAAATCCTGCGGTCGCGGCGCGGTCGCGTTAGAGCATCGTTATAGGCAACGGGGGCGACGTCCCCATGCATGCCGCGCCGCCAGGAATGATTTGAACCATTCCAGCCTGCGGCACTCAGCGCGGCGTCGCCTGCGATAGCCGCCGCGACAGCCGCAAGAGTGTGTATAGCCCTCCGCACACTTTTGCGGCAGCCGCGTACGCGGCAGAAGCCAGAACAGCCGCGTACGTCTTTTCCCCTGCCGCGTGCTAGAGTTCACGCGGCACTCTTCCCGCTAGCTCAATCACCAACGCGGCAATGCGGCAACAATGCCTTGAAGGATTACTGCCGCTGCCACCGCGTCTGCCGCGTAGGCGGCACATCAGCGACTCTGCGTCTCTGCCCTATGCTTAAAGATAGGGCTGCCGCGTTGCCGCAAAAGTGTGCGGAGGGCTTATGCCCCCACCCTGCGGCACGTGTCGCAGTGTCGCGCCGCGGTCGTCGCGGCCCTATGCTTCATCATGGCCGCGCTGCGCTGTCGCAGAAGTGTGCATGGGCCTTTACGAAACCTTCGACACGCAGAACAAAAGTTTCCGGTCCGCGGAACAGCGGCGCACCTCCTGTCCTGACGCCACGCCCCCAGCAGGGGGCGGGTGTACCTCCTGTCGCGCTGCCATTATATCTATATATGTACTAGGATGTATAAGCCATGCCAACTTACCTTACAAGCAGCTGTCTGCTTACATGATAAAAAAGGAGTACGTACGGATTTAGACTGTTACGAAAGCAGATCAAATATCTCATCCCTTTGTAGGAAAACGAACAGCAAATGACACAGAACCAGGTGATGATGTTTTTGCAAAGCATTCCTTTCGATCAATCACTCTTACTTCTGCTGTTACACAGAGAGAAGTTCTCAAAACAGTGCAGCAACAGTTTCGTCGGTAGACGTTAAAACAGTCATTGAAACAGTTTCGTTTCCTTTGCTTGAATTACTGAGCATATTTTTTCACTGAGAAGAAACATTAGTTTAATTCTGGAGGGCTGGCGAAATGTAAATGAGCTTGCGTTGCGCTTCTCCATTCATAATTTCAAGAACATAGAAGTTATGGTAGGTTAGATCTTGTATTACATTCTTTAGGAATGTAATACAAGATCTAACCATACATGTATGGTGAATATATTGCTTGAACATGTTAGCTTTACAATGCTCAACGACCTAGTAGACGTTCAAGGTGATTATTACTTGTAATCGCCTTCAAAGGCCGATGAGCTAGAACAGGGATGCCTGAAGAGGATAAAGACACTGATTCGAGGCAGACCTATCCCGTGGGCGGCCACCTAACCATATTGTTCCGCCCCTATGGGTTACAGAATTCGGACACATTCTTGCAGTTAAGTGTTATGACGATATTTAACCTAACGTGCCACCGAACACATCACTGTGAGTTTTGATGATACAAAGTGGGCAGTCTTTCAGTCCAACGTTACAGAGTCTTCACGTAATAATTCTTTATAAATGTTCCATCCAAGACCTCAAACAGTATAAAACATCCTCATTCCGCCGTTCCACAGCTATATTATAATATATTGATTACCGTGCAGTTGGCATGGTGCCAGCGCTGAACCAGAGGCATGATGATCCCGCAACGATTGTTACTACGGTAACGGTTTAAAAACGAGGCACCCTAGTAAGAACGTCTTAGCCCTAGTTTATACTTGCGTCGCTGGGCGGCGCGGCATCATGGACGGGATAAGGCTCATGCACACTTCTGCGACAGCGCGGCGCGGCCATGATGAAGCATAGGGCTGCGACGGCTCACTGCGACACCTGCCGCAGGGAGGGGGCATGCACACTCTTGCGACTGTCGCGGCGGCTATCACAGGCGACGCCGCGCTGAATGCCGCAGGCTGGAATGGTTCAAACCATTCCTGGCGGGGCGGCATCCACGGGGACGTCGGTTCCGTTGCCTAAAAAGGTGCTCTAGCGCGACCGCCGGATTTCGCGGAAGTAGCTGGCGCCCCACTTGCCGCGCCGCGGTGTCGCAGAAGTGTGCATGGGCCTATAGATATCGACCGGGCGGCGCGACAAATCGATATCTATGACAATAATTATGCCGCGCTACATGGCGGCACAAGTATAAACTAGGGCTTACGCGTCCGTTCCGCTCTATACCGTACGCTGCACATACGCGGCGCGATCGCCGCCACTCGGATCACTGGCATTCGGCCAACGTTGTCTCAACTGTAGTGTGGCATGGGGTGGAATTCATTGCAATTTTCACAATAACGCTTGCTGAGCAAAGAACTCCCATTACAGCGAATCTAGCGCGGGAGACATTTGACGTACAGTTAACGAAGGGTGGGCAAGCTGTTGGTGTTCCGCAATATCAACCCTCAATCGTCATGGAGTCTACCATAACCTATCTGTACTTCTTTGATTATCCTCTAAAACGAATTGAAATTGCATTAAGTTATCCTCTATACTTTGTATAAAGTATTCATTACCAGATCCAATATCGGCGGTTAACAATCGGCTAACCAAATAAGCTAACCGGTTAAGTGCTAATGTGCTCATAACTGGTGTACAGCCGTGGTCAGATGTCTACACCCCTACCACTAACATCGGCGAGGTTTATCAGTGTGAGTCTACTGAACACTATGATGAACAAAGAGCTGAAGTTCCGAAGGAAAATAAAACCCAATACAGGGGAAGGGAGAAGAAGAAACAGGAAGAAATTAAGTTTATCATCTTGACTCACAAGGGAACTGTTTCAACGGTACGCTGGAAAGGCAAGAACGAATGGTATAGGAAGAATCTCCGTCCTCCAAATGGCGGAAAAACATGTTTTGTTTTTGCTGAATCCTTGTGGCAAACGAGTAGGAGGGTGTAATGGTTAAGGGTCCGCAGTGTCGAGCTTACCATGGCGGCGCAAGGAGCTTTTTCATGGCTTGGGTGGCGCAGTGGTAGAGCTGCTGCTTTGTGGTCGTGATGTCGATGATTCGGTTCCCCAGTCGTGTCGCGTTTTAGCACCTTTACCATAGCATCGGATTTCCATAGAGATTTCCAAACCTGAACCTTTTTTGGAGTTTGCGATGTTTCCACTTCTTATTCCTTGTTGACATCTCGTGATGCACCAGCAATATCTCAAATATGCAAAAAATTACAATACATGAAATATTTATGAAAAACCTTGAGCACCAATTATACACAGGCAGAAAGTGCATAAAACAGTAAGACCGATCACAGTATGGGTAATGTATGGAGGCTACAGTTTCTTCACATCCTGAGTCATCACATGAGCTAGATCTTATAGGAGTGCCGTTCCACTCGGGATTTCGAAGCAACCAGGATGTGTGATGGTGATGTTTCATTTTCATTTGTTTTATTTTTTCTCAGAAAAGTCAAAGCAGTAGCCAGTGCTTTCTCTGCTGCGAGATTGTTCGACAGCTCCTGCCCAGTGGTACTCCGCTTCAGCCCAAGTCTGGAATCCACGATACAGTCCCATTTTCCCCGGTTGTCAACTTTATGAAAAACAACAGTTCGAGTACAGAAAATTCTTTTCCTCCGAAATGGTCTGTCCTCCAGAAAACGTGATTGTGCTTTCACTATTTAATGCGTCGTGACTTCGGCACAATCCTCTTCTGATTTAAACTCTTGGAGCTCTTCTTCCACTAACTTCAACTTCTCCACTTCGTCGATATCCAGCTGTCGCAATTCGAAATCCTACAATATTGATCGAGGTGGTAGGTCAACTTGAAGATCGTGAGGTCCCCTTTTGCATTGTGAGTACACCGTGGTGGCATTCACCTCATCGACATTAGCAAATTGCATATAAAGCAGTTTTCTAGCTTCCGCCGCTGTTTCGTGTTGCTCCCACGCCAAAATGTCTTACTTTGACAATGAGAACCATTGATTGGCGTGAAAGTTTCATATATCAACGTATTTTGCATACTCTGGACGTTGTTGGTGCATCATAAGATGTCGACAAGGAATAAGTAGTGAAAACATCACCACAGCAAACTCCAAAAAAGGTTCAGATTTGGAAATCTCTATGGAAATCCGATACTATAGTAAAAGTAGCAAAAACGCGACGCAGCTGGGAAACCGAACCCCCAACGTCACGACCATGAAGCAGCAACTCCACAACTGCGCCACCCAAGCCACGACATAGGCTCCTTGCACCGCCGTGGTAAGCTCGACACTGCGGACGCTTAACCATTACACCCTCCTACTCGTTTGCCACAAGGATTCGGCAAAAACAAAACACGTTCTGTTACTGTTTGAAGGACGGAGATTCTTCCTATATTACTCGTTGTTGTCGTTCCGGCGTATCGTTGAGACAGTTCCCTTATCAACGGAGTGTTCGCCTCAGTGTCCCAGTGATATTATCTGTAGCGTCCGAAGTAATACATTTAAGAAGCAAGAAATGAAGAGGAGCGATGTTTTACCGACCACCCACACGAAGACGTGAAGCATTGTAGCTGGCCTAAGCATAATTCCAAACGATCACAGTATACGCAATCCGATAACTGCAGCTCCGTGTTGGCGTCCTGTTATACATAACAAAGCGAAATAATGGAGCAACGAATAGAGGTGATAAAGACCACAAATCTGTTTGTTCATAATTTCTTTCAAGCTCTGGCGCAAATTACTTTTCGCCGCCAATGCCTTGAGGGGTAGTGAGAGCTTGTTGACATTGCCTGGAGTTTGAAGGATTAACGAATCTTACGTTTCGGCGGGGTCACCTTCTTCAAAGCCTGAAAGGAAATAGATTGGTGCGACCATTCCACCAGTGGTCTCCTCAACCCTACTGGATTTTGAGACCAATTAGAGTTACACAAGATAAGAAGACAGCGATCAACCTCAGCTAACCAAAGATTGACAGCCGATCAATGGAGTAGGCTCGCGACGGTGTCAAAGGAGACAGTACCTTGACTAGAATGCTAGCCTAAGGTATGGCCTGAGCTCCCGGGATATGTATAGGCATTCCCTCTTTCGGTTGATTTTCAGGTAGTAGCCTGTATCCAAAATGACACAAGTGCTTTCTTCGTCGACGCTTGGGTTCACGCAAACCCTACTGCCCTGGTCGCCTGGCGATATTTGGGTAGGTGAGGATGATTGCTGTCTCCTTCTCATCTTGTATACGTCTAACTGATCTCAAAATCCAATAGGATTGAGAAGACCTTTGGTCAAGTGGTCACGCTTAAGTTTAATTCTTCTAGACTCTGAAGGCGATTACGCCGAAACGTAAGCCTAATAAACGCTGATAACAACCTCGCCTAGTGTTCAAGGAAAAGCACCTACTTCTATAGAATTTCTGCAATTTCTTCCAACTTAGTTCCGTGATCTCTGCTCACGTTTTTCACAATTTGCCTTACTTCCGTTCATACCTTCGAACTTTTTCCACGTTGTGTTGCCCTTCCCGCGCTTTTCTATTGAACCGTTCAGGCGAGGTTTTCATATTGAACTGCGTGCACGTGTGGTGGAGTCTTCAAGTTCAGTACCTAATAAATGAAGATAAATATGTTCTCCAGAAAGAAGATTAAGGCTTTGGACGCTATCGTACCGGTGCTCACGTTTAGTTCGCTCAGCAAGCCGCTTGTTAGACGTATTGCATTTCAATAGTTTATTACAATGATCCCTTTGGTTGACGTCGTCCACTATAAATTGGATCCGAATGAACCATTTTCGGATACCCTATTCGGATAACCTGATTCGAACCATTCAAAAATCCGGGGTCCACGAATATGTCATTATCCGTGTTGTAGCCGTCCAGGGTAGAACAGCTTTATTGCGAAGAACAGCAGCCAGGACGAATGAAGAACCGATGCATAACAATCGGGGGCTATTTATAGACAATTCAGGGTCCAGTTATGACGTGGCTGTGACGTGGATATTACGTAGGCAACACATCACTATGATGTAGACGTTAGGCGGCTATGACATAGGTTCGGTGACGTCACTAGGTAGGGATCGATATGTATTACTGCTCAATGCCTACAACAATCCGAATCATCCAAGATTCGGGGTCCGCCAAAATAGCGTTATCCGAATCATCCAATTACCCGAAGATTTGGTCGAATTCAATATACTTAATGAATCATTTTCGGATATCCGATTAGGACAACCCGATCCGAATCATCCAAAAATCCGGGGTCCGCAAAATTGCCGTTATCCGAACCATCCAATTATCCGAAGAATTTCGATCGGATCCAAATGTATTTTGTCCACCCACAGTGGATCCTGTCCAGCGGTCAGTAATCATTCTTTAACATTGGCTCAACAAGCAACATATTCACGCTGACAGCCGTCTTCAGAAGAAAAGGATATATACGAACGCAGCGTCTCACTGACGTATCCAAATATTACAAATGCACATCTAATACAACTAAGCGTGGTTGAAATTGAATTCAGCTGAGTGGGACACGGCATTTAGGGACAGAGACTAGAGCAATCCGATATAAGAATCAGAAAACGAACGTAGTACTCTGCGAAGTAGATCTTCAGATATTCAACACTATATATTGCTCTTTATGAAAACGTCACAAACATCTGCAACTTACAGATTTAACTTAAAAATCAAGCAGCAGCAAAAATCCTAGGAAGGGCTGTCGACAGCGAATTTTTATGCTCAAGGAGTCGGAGATCGAGCGCACCACTCTCACAACGTAAGGTGTCCCTCTTGCATGTGCAATTCGAACAGCTTCCATGCTACGTCTGGAGTGTGCATGTCGTAGCACATCGTCCATGATGCACTCGAGTCGCCTTGTTCTGAAGCAGGACTTCCTCAATCGACACACAAGAGAAACAATAAAGTCTGTTCTAGTTTCGAGGCAAACTCTGAGCACTGTTTTCCCTTGAGAACATAAGAACAGAACGATGAGGCCTGTGTCAGAGTCTTGCGGCACCGCATCGCAATCTCGTCCTTTTGCCTCCTATCGAGGTGGGACCCTCGCCAGCATGCCGCGCCGCGTCCTGCAAGTGTAACTCTAGTTCTCAGCCAAGAAGTGCGACTACATAATGTTTGCGAATTGCACCAGCTGAGCGATGTGACAGACCTCTGACTAGTGGCGGCAAGGCTGCATGCCGCAAAACTCTGAGGCAGGCCTAAGAGATAGGGGCGCTATACCAGTTAGCGGGGCACCCTTTCCTAGGCACGGATTTTTCCGATGTAGAATTCATGGAAGAGTAGCACATTAAGATTTATTTGCCATAATTCAACCCAGCTCCAGTATTCCGCTTGAATTTGGAACAATTGCAAGAAAAACGAGTAAGGAAAGCTGCTGTCACAATAATACACCCCCTTAACACACACTGCGCCGAGGTAGGCCTCAGGTCTCTAATAAGGGTACAATTAGTAGGACTAATTCGCATTTAGTGCTTCGGGAAAATAGTGGGGCGCTCCATGGGTGCATTGAAAACCGGCATCTGAACGACCTACCGGGGACCCTCGTTGTCCCTAACAACGTTGTTCATGAAGGCCCGGAAGGTTATGGTCGACACCGGTCTTTGCCCATCTTTCCAGAGACAACCTGAATTTGATTAATCATCGAAGTTGCATCACCGCAAGTGAACACAAGCGAAAGGACATAAGGAACATCAACGGTCTAGTCTACTTTGATAATGTAACGCTAATGTGCAAGAGATGTATACAATTACTATGAATGCTGAGTTATTACACAGAATGTACTACTCTACAAAACAAAGCTAACCTTTCGAGAAATTTGGCACGATTTATGCATATTTTTTAATTGATAAAGGCAACAATTTTGAACAGACTTTGAAACACTCTTCAAATGATTCCATTCTAGCAGAGTCTTTCACTTTATACAACGACAGAGGAAGTGAAAGCGAAAAAATAAGCGTTTGATGCCTCTTGAGGAATAATTGTGAAAAGCTCTTAGCTGTGCAAGAGCCTTGTTGTTGGCCATAGCCCAATGTACTCGATCCTAACCCGAACCAGTTCTACACCGCCCTATTCGGCATGAAAGGCAAAAGAGAAATGATGGAAGTAGGCATTAATCCACCCCTTTTCCCCTTCTATTTGAAGGTGTCTGAAGAAGTCCTATGACAAATCGCGAAGGTAAGCAAAGCGACGCATCCCCTAGTTGACAATGGAAGGATACCAGATCGCAGTGACTCATTGAGATAAGACGTATATCACGGGATGCAGCTTCGAACGCTGATATATGTGTTCCCAAAAGCGTCCGGAAACGGAGTTGTGGACCATTTTCAGTTGGCATATTGGCCCTCTGCCTGCGCTCAGAGGCTGCCAATCACAAGAGGCTTAAGTAGGCTGGGAGCAGCGCTGGCGGCCGAGCAGTGGTTAGAGGAGCGGATTGAGACGTGATAAGATGGAGTGGCTTGTGTTTAGACTCTCCTCTGGTGCAGCGTTCTTGCACTTCTTAAAAAAAGCCAGCACAATCAACAAAAGCACTCTGTGTAAAATCGCAATGGAAAAGATAGTCAGAACGGAAACCTAAATCATTGGTAGTATCATTTTCTTCCCTTTTGTATTCGAGAAAGTGCAACCTATGACCTTTTTTTGCGATTCCATAATACATGAAGTGCTTTTGTGACTGTTATTGTTACTGGGATTGTGGTGACTCTTATTAGGAAGTGCAAAAATGCTCCGTCCCGGGAGAGTTGAACCACGAATCACTCCATCTCATCACGCTGTTCCTCTATCCACTGCGCCATCACTGCTCGGCCGCCAGCGTTGATTCCAGTCTACTTGAGTTCGCCCTCTTTTGATTGGAGGACCCCGCGCGCAGACAGAGGTGTAAGAAGGCGATCAGAAAATGGTCCACAACTGTTTTCCCAGATGCATATATGGAACACATCTTTTAATAAGTAAATATTTGGAATCAGCGTTCGAAGCCGCATCCCGTAATGTACACAGCACCTCAAAGTGTCACTGCGAGCTGGTACCCTTGTGAGTTAAGAAATAACTTCAACTGTGAGTACTTCATCTCTTGGACAACTACTTGCGATTAAACTACTTGAATGGAAGCAAAAGAAAACCGATGTGATCCATCAATTCGAAATGTGGAATGGAAACTCACCAAGAATGTTGATAAATCATTGACGAGAAGACATCATCGACGTCGTCGTTCAAGTGATGCGCTGTGACGCAGCGCATCACTCGAACGGCGACGTTGCTGCTCTCTTCCAACCTGACCTAGTCGATGATTTCTATAAGAGTAGCAGTTTGCGACGAAACAATGGGAACAGCAATGAGACAAAACAACTAGAACACCTACTGTTAGAGTACGAACTCACTTTCGACTTGTTCCATCCAGCCTATCTCCTCGACTCCTTATGCAGAGTAGCACCTGTCGTCTCACTATAAACTTGTCAGATTTGGGTACAATTGTTGAAGATAGGCGAAGATAAACGAAAATAAAATAACATATTGAACATGTAATAAGGGTAAAAAGCTTATTCCGACAGAGAAGCACATCACGTTTCCGAATGCTTTGCTTTTATGAGTCCCTTCAGCTCCGCATACATGTTTGTTTGAGTATATAAACTAGGAGCTTAGCAAAACGGTTTTCATAGGCAATGACCTACTTTGTCTTACAAAAAGGGTCTCAGGTTCTGGGGATTGCCAATAAACGACCAATATCTGATTAAAACGAGCTTCAGTCTAGAAAAGTAGAGCTTCTTCGCCGAATCAACATCAATTTTGGAGTTGTTTCTGCTGAGTGAGTAAAAGGTTCAAATCCAAACGATCAAATGAGTTTTAAGCGAAGAATTTCAGATCCCGAGCTAGAACAACGAATTTTGAAACAACACTTACGTAGACGAACACGCCATCACAATAGTAGAACCCATTGGCCTTCACTATTCGGTTTGCAAAAGAGTCGGAAAAGCTTTCCCTCCGCCTTGTAAGCACTACTGAAAACAATTTCATATCTAACCGGGGAAGAAAAGCAAGGTGAAGAAAAGTGCTTATCTTCAGAAACTTCTAGAATACGCGGTGGAACACCAGTAATACTGTTGATTTCATCTTTGACTGGTTTCATCGATTAGAACATCAGATCAGGAGTTCAAAGATAGGGGTAGTTCTGTCACGAAGGGAAACTCAGCCTGCATGGAAAATGATAACCAGCACAAACTGAGATGGCGGAAATAGGGTCGGGGGGGGGGGCCACCTCCTAAAAAATGTCACCAACACAAAAACAAAGCGACAAAACACACTGATAGTAAAGAGTAGGTACAAACAATGGTATAGCTCTGTTCTGTGCTCTCCTCCGCTGACGCGGAGGAGAGCACAGATTTGGGCAGGGGAAGGGACTCCAGGGTGTGGCTCGAGTGACGCGCCCGTGTTAAAATTGCCTAAATCCTGTAGTTTCCTCCCTTGCCCAATTCGGAAGCACATAAAACACGGATATGTAATCGAAACAAGGAGATAAGACTGTATTTACATTCGCTGTATGTAGCTACCCACCGCGGCAGGCCATGTTGACCCCCCCCCCCCCCCCGACCCTATTTGCGTCACTGAGATGAGAACCCAAGTGGCTTTGAGATGGAAGATTTTGGGAAGAAACGCTACTAACGACCCCTATCCTGTAGGAGTGCTCACGTTGCATCACCAACACTCATTGCGATGTGTTCGACGACACGGAGACAAAACGAAATAATCAGATGCAGCAATCTACGGGATGCAGCTGCGTCGAAGCATGACTTTCATCCTCTTCAGACACCCCTGTTCTATTCACCGACCTTGGAAGGCGACTGTTAGTAATAATTTCGAGCAGTAACGAGCCCTCACTAGTTTCTTGAGCATTGTAAGGCTAAAATAGTCAAGCTATACGTTTAGTACACATATATAATTAGACCTGGTATTACAGTGCTTAAGAATAGAGCATACTTGCTGTGTTTGAACTGTGATTGAGTGCAGCAACGCAACGCAAGACGACTTGCATTGTTGCAACTCTTCAGAAGTAAGAAGTTAAATGTCCTTCTTCGACTAGAAAAGCAATGGTCAGTAATAACAACAAAGAAAAGGAAACTGTTTCAATGAATACTTCAACTGCTACTACGGAAACTGTTGCTGCACTCTTTTGAGGGCTTTTTGTCGTATAAACAGCTGAAGTAAGCGACACTGAGCGGAGGATATGCTTTTCTAAGACATGTCCATCTGATTCTACATCAGTTGCTGTTCGTTTCCTTACAATGATTGTATTCTTTGATCCGTTTTCTTAACAAGCTTAATTTAACAGTCCAAAATCGCACGCAACTCCTTTTTCTTCACTTCGGCACAAGTGTGCTTGTAGGATATGGAGTTGGTATGGCTCCGTTGTGATGGTCTTGCAACGGTTTTTAAGTGATACAAAGTGAGCACTCTTAGAGACTAACACTGTAGAACCGTCAAATTGCGTCTCTTCCCAGAATGTTCCATTCAAAACCGCCTTAAATAGTACGCGTGGTGGTCACGCAACGATTGGTTCGTTCGCGACTTATGCTTGAAAACGTGGTACCCTGGTGAGAAATTCTTGAGCTGAACTGTCGTGGTCCACTTCTGATGTAGATGATGACCATTTCGCTTTTGAGTAAGACAGATCACCACTGAACACAGTGTAACATCATCCGAGTCAACTTGTCTAAATGGGGCAAGAAATTTGACCCTTCCAAAAAGCACCAAATAAGCAACACACCCCAGAAATCGACTAAGTTCAACTTCTACTCGAGAATCTTGGCCTACTGATTTTAGATATTCCAGCGTAGTTTTATGAGCCAAGTCGAGAACACTTTATGAAACTCTTCTCCCAAACACCATTTCATCACACAGGTTACAATCAGGAAAATAGAAACGAAACCCGATGTCCCAGGTACAAGGCAAGAACTAACCTTCCAGATGGTTGCCTTCGAGGATAGCCAATCACCCGCAGATGGATATAAATGTGGGCGAATGAATATCGACATCACCTGGTGTAGATACCTTGGAGGTCAGACCATGTTGACTAGAGCCCACAGAGCTCGACGAAGGGTGCAAGTTCTTGTGTTACCGCTATGCACTCTTCCTAGCGGTTGACCTGTGGATTGTTAACAGCGATCCAAATGGCCTCGAAGGTTCCTTTTTCGATCCAAAATCGAGACGGACATAACACTGCAAACACTGCGCACTGGAACACTGCGCCCCATCATGAAATCGAACCCTGTGCTCTTGGAGGTCTGCTCTGCGAACCACATCTGAACTTAGTTCGATATGAAAAACACGCAGAGAGGTATTCTTTCCTCCTCACCTCTTCATGGCCCACAACCGCACTGGTGTGTAACTTTCGTTTCCCAGAGAAAATTATTGGCAGGTATCCAGTTTTTGGGGCGTGGGTAGCGTACTCGGAGGAGGTGTCGATCGTCGCGTGCACCCGATACCAGGTTCTTGGTTCGGATTTCCCGCGCAGGCCAACCAAGCCTTCCATCCCTCCGGGGTCGGTGAAATGGTACCAGACTTGTTTTGGAAGCGCTTAGTTGTTCATCGGTTGGCCACCGCAAGTCATTGTGTAGCCATATACGCATTCATGTCGCCTCCATGACATCCCGTAGAAGTAGAATGCGCTGGCGCATCCCAAAAGCGATTGAGTAACGCCGTCCTTTATCCTTATCCTATCCATTTATTTCTGCAACTTTCTGTGCCATACTATTTTCAAAACAGCACTTTCTGCTCGTTATCAGACGACACTGCGATGACAGTTCGGAACATATTTTTGGTAATACCCTGCATCCTTCGTCGAGCTCTGCGGGTTCTAATCACCTCCATGGTGTTTAATTTAAACCGGGTGGCGTCCAGCAGCTGTTTGAATATGTTCACGTTTCCATCCATCCTGGAGTGACTGGTGGTCCTCGTCTGCAACCAACACGAAGGATATTTCTTTCGTTGTACCTAGGACGTCCGGTTCCTTGTCATTCGTCCTGAATTGCACCCTGTGTGATGATATAGCGTTTGGGGGAAGAGTTTCATAAGGTTTACTCGACTTTCCAGGCGCTGAAGAAGATGAAGACTTCGAAACGTCAGACGAAAAAGCCTGTAACAATCTTAGCGTACAGGTTATGGAACTACGCTGGAATACCCAAGAAATCGTATCACGCTAAGTACGTATCTGCCGCCATCGTTACCACTGTGCGCAGCTGTGGTCAGATGACTACGCTTACGAGGGAAAATGCCCGCGACCAGGGGAGAAAATATCCGCGTATACTGAACGGTTGCCGTTCGCGCGATCCAACCCGCTCAAGAAAACACGTGGTAATCGTGAACAAGGATACGGTAATTTCTCATTTCGTCCTGGATAGGACATGAGAAAGAAATAGGGCGTGGCAACTGGAGCCGTGAGGATATCTCATCGGCGCTATGTGACAACGGAGGGGTTAGCAAAATTCAACGAATCACCTAGGATGCGACTCAGCACATCCTAGGTGATTCGTTGAAAGGAAATAATTCCCGGAAACAACGAGGAAAATAAAAAATACTCACCTACGTCACTTTACCGGATACTTCGGCGGGCAATTTAAAGGGCGTGCTCCTACTATCGGACGTGGGTCCTGCAGCGAAGATGATATTGCACGAGGAGAGAAAACGTAGGCGTGGAGTGCGCGAGACGGCGCGACGAAATGCCATTCCAAGCGGAGGTTGCACGGCCGCGGTGTTCTTATGTTTTTTGTTTTGTTTAGAGGTTCTTTTTACTTGTGTATGATGTGGGAGGGAGGGAGGAGGGGGAGGCGCGCCGAGGGGAGTTGGAGCGAGGGGGGTGGATTCGGGAGGAAGGGGAGGCGCGCCAAGGGGGATGGAAGCGAGGGGGGATTCAGATTTGGGCAAGGGAAGAGACTCCGGGGTGTAGGCAATGTAAACACGGGTGCGTAACTCGGCCACACCCCGGAGTCCCTTCCCTTGCCCAAACCTGTGCTCTCCTCCGCTAACGCGGAGGAGAGCACAGAAAAGATACTCGGACGACCCCCTCCTCCCAAGCAACATGGAGGACCATTCCGGTTAAATGGTAAGTGGTTTTGTATTGCTTACATAAATGTCTACCTAGGCATATATATTTTTTTGAATTTTGCTAACCCCTCCGTTGTCACATAGCGCCTCGCTTCTCAAAAATCCTCAAAAAGAGCAGCGCGGCCATTTCAGTCACTCAAAGTTCACGAGATGTCGTAGGAACCCACACCAGCAAAGTTTAGCCCTTCCCAAAAAGGGTGAACATCTATTGCCATAATTGCACCTCATCGCATGATTGAGGGCACTGCTACGAATACACTTTGAAGAGGAAAAACGAGTGTTTAATGTTTCCGTCTATGAATGCAGCGGCTTCCGGTTCATGAAAATATCTGACCCAGCAAGATATAGAGCCCTGCCACTGTAAAGATAAAAGACTTTCGCGTATTTTTGCAGTCTGACCGTGTAAGCATGCATTTTAGATAAGAAATGCTTACTTTATAACTGATCCCCTTCTTGATCACTACTGTCAACCCGGGAGCTCCGCTAAAGCTTCTATGGAACTCGAGATTGTAAAAAAAAATATTCGAAGTGCGCGATATGCCTACGCCTACACCCGTCTCTGATTCTGTGTTTTGAGCACATTTGTATGATGCTGAAGCAAAAACAGCCTTGGTTAGTGACTTGTCCATGGTACGGGACGAAGGGCATGACAGTATCCGAAGAGAATCCTTGGAACAGAACCCGTTCGGAGAGGTCCTTTCTGAGAATGAAGTTCTTGCGATAAAATTCTTATTGGAGCTTTGATTCGAATGAAACGTTGCGGATTTTAACCATCATATTAATGAAACATCCGAGTAAGAGTCTCCTAATGAGTGGTTTTCCCTACAGTTTCTTTCGAACTTGGCAGCCGCAGCGAGTAGCTACATACAGCAAACGTAAACGCAGCCTTATTTCCTTGTTTCCATTACATATCCGTGTTTTACCTGCTTCCGAATTGTGCAAGGGAAGGAACTCCCGGATGTAGGCAATTTTAACACGGGCGCGTCACTCGAGACGGAACAGAGCTATAGCATTGTTTGTATCTCTCCTTTACTATCAGTATGTCTTTTCTCCTTGTTTTTGTGTTGGTGACACTTTCTAGGAGGTGACCCCAACCTTATTTGCGCCGAAGAAAGCAAAACGATGAAATCTCACCGAAAGAATGAACCCAATTTCTCGCGGTTAACTAACCTGGAAGGTATCTGGGTCTTCAGTGATGCATGTATATGGCAGGTATAAAATAACAATTGCCACAATTGAGCAGAAAATTAAATGAAAACGAATACTTGGACTACTAAAACACACGCACCAAAAAAGTCGATAATAACTGCCCGCAGTTGACTGAGAGCGAACTCCAGGCAAGTCGCTGCAGAACCTTGGAAAGGAGGCGATGTTGGTTCTTCCTTTCCCGGCTAACCGTTGCGGGACCATGCGATTACCAGTCCTTCCGTACGTCCGTGTTTGCCTATTTCAGACGCCCGTCTTCTATATTTACTGCTTTCCTTTCAATACCGTTTGATGTTTCTTCTACATTTACAGTCCATTTTGCAACGAACTATCTTGCCGCGATACAAGCTAAATATCCACATCCATTTAATGCGTATGATCGGGGCCTGTCCTATACTCCCCGTTAAACGTGCACAACAAAAAAAAAAAACTGCAGACGAGTTGTCGTGGCACGGCCACACAGTCATCACCGTAGTCTTTTGCTCTCCGCGACCCCCTAGCTTAGGGCCTGTTCATACTTCGCGACAGCAGCGACAAGAGCGCAGTCCGCGCGACGTGCGCAGCGCGCGGAAGTATGAACAGGCGACAAGAGCGACAAGATCGACTGGAGCGACAAGAGCGACTGGGGCGTCGGGTGTAGTGTGGTGTACGTAATTGCACCATATTTGTGGCGCCAAAGCGGTTTTTAACACATTCGCGACCATGTCCACTCGTATGAGTGGACAGCGGAGAGGGCGCGACGGACGGTGTCCACTCATTTGAGTGGACGGGGGAGTTTTGGGAAGAACTTGGTTTATTGATGTTTTTGTTCGATTTTCTTCTCAGGTTCGCAAATTATAGTAACAAAAAAATGTTGGGTTTGCGTAGACAGAAAAATGATTGGCTTTATCGTATCTAACAAGACAAGAACTTTTTCCATTACTGAAACACAATAAGCGCGCCAAAAAAGCAGCGGGCCGTCGCGCGCACTGGGCGCGAAAACGCTCTGGTCGTGAATGTGTTAAACTGCCTCGATGTTTCATCACTTCTCTACTTTCGTCCTCCATTGTCGTCACGTTAGATCTGGAGAATGCTGTTTGGGTGATCGAGTTCTTGTTAGGGGTCTCTTTGTTTTTTAAGCGGTCTTTAAACTGCTTCAAAACAATTCTATAGAAACAATGCTATAGCTCTGTTCTGTGCTATCCTCCACTCACGTTAAAATTGCCTACATCCTGGAGTTCCCTCCCTTGCCCAGTTCGGGAGGATGTAGGCACGCGGAGGAGAGCAGATTTGGGCGGGGGAAGGGACTCCAGGGTGTGACTCGAGTGACGCATCCATGTTACATCCTGAGTTCCCCCCCCCCCTTGCCCAATTCGGAAGCGATAAAACACGGATATGTAATCGAAACAAGGAGATAAGATTGCATCTACATGTGCTGTATGTAGCTACTCGCCGCGGCCGGCCATGGTGACCCCCCCCCCCCCCCCCCTCCCGACCCTATTTGCGCCCTGGCACTCAAAAGAAACATAAAAGCACTCCTTACCTTTGTATGAAGAACGGTAGAACAGGAATCGTTCCCTTCCAGCACTAGTGCGGTGTTTACGTACACCACACTCCATTCTTCGCCCAATCGCTCCCGGCGCCGGCGCGAAGTATGAACAGGCGACAGCAGCGACAAAAGCGACAGGAGCGACTGGAGCGACGGCGCCGGCGCTCTAGTGTGAACACTTTTCGCCGGCGCGCGCTCGGTTTTAATCGATATGCATGTTTTGCGCGGGCGACGAGTCGCTCTTGTCGCGAAGTGTGAACAGGCCCTTAGAGAACGCGTCGATTTCCCCGCTGACGTTCGATCGATCTCTTGTAAGCCCACGAAGGACGCCTTGCAAAGCGAGTCGTGGTGCAGTGGATAAGCGGGTTGCTTCGTGTGAAGAAGGTTGGTGATTCGGTCCTTCTGCGTTGTGGCATTCTTGCATTCCACCTGACTATGTGATATCTGAGGGGTTTCGACGTCTACACAACTTTTAAGGGTTTTTTTGCGCATTTTCCAACCTATACGCTTCGCCGCTTCAAGAGCGCAGAACCCAGCTCCGAACCCTTCCTGGACGATGAGAACAGTTTCCATTCCACACAAGCAGCTTGGCTGTACCACATCCTGGAGTCCCTTCCCTTGCCCGGTTCTGCGCTCGAAGAGCTTTCGCACGAGTTTTCAAACGAGCAGCTTGGCTGCACCACACCCTGGAGTTCCTTCACTTGCCTTCCGGACTTCTCATGGACGATCAGAACAGATCCACACGAGCAGCTTGGCTGTACCACACCTTTGAGTCCCTTCCCTTGCCTGGTTCTGCGCCCGAAGGGTCACACGAGTTTCCACACGAGCAGCTTGCCTGCACCACACCCTGGAGTCCCTCCCCTTGCCCGGTTCTGCGCTCGAAGAGCCACACGAGTTTCCACACGAGCAGCTTGGCTGCATCACACCCTGGAGTCCCTTCCCTTGTATGGTTCTGCGCCAATGGCACTAAGTGGCTCTAGGGAGAGGAGGGCCATCATCTACTGCACTCTTATCTAAAAGGTTTTGGCATGGAGATAGACTGTTTATGCAGTGTGCCGTCGCTGGTCTGGACTGCGGTGGGCCACCTCTGATGTGGATGAATAGGCGCAAATAGGGTCCGGGGGGGGGGGGGGGTCACCGTATAAAAAGTGTCACCAACACCAAGAAAACGAGACAAGGCACACTGTTAGTAAGGAAAACAAACAAATAATGCTGTAGTTGTGTTCTGTGCTCTCCTCGCGTCAGCGGAGGAGAGCACAGATTTAGGCAGGGGAAGGGACTCCAGGGTGTGGCTCAGGTGACGCGTCGTGTTAAAATTGCCAACATCCTGGAGTTACCTCCCTTGTCCAATTAGGAAGCACATAAGACGCGGATCTATAATCGAAACGAAGAGATAAGACTGCATTTACATTCACTGTATGTAGCTACTCGCCAGTCCGGTCCGCCGCGCCATGCTATGGTGACCCCCCCCCCCCCCCCCCCCCCGGACCCTATTTGCGCCGATGAATATATTAGGTAGCTGCATAGGAAATATCCGATTTTGACTGAAAACGTTGATAGATCATTAATATGTTTGGAAGCAATTTTATTATTCGGAAGAAGCACCATTACAATTAATATGCTTTTCCCAACGGACAGTAGCGTAGACATTCTATCTTTGCAAACATCACAACTACAAGAATTAATAAGACGTAAGAAGTCATCTTCGACAAGTCATCTTGGTTGCTGAATTTTTTATCCTTGACATGACTATTTAGATGCTTGAAAAATGATAATAGTGGACAGATCTGGTGAACATGCCGGATGTGGCAGAATGTCATTCAGTTCCTGGACAACAATTTTTGAAACGTGCGGACGCGCGTTGTCATGCAGTACGATTGGGCCTCTTCGATTTACCAAAACCGCCTGTTTTTCAATCACCTTCTGGTGAATCACTTCATTTCCGGCGCAGTTCTTCTTCGCTGTGATAGTCTCTCCAGTCTTCAAGGATTTGTAATGGACAATACCAGCCATTGTCCACCATACGGTCTCCATGGCCTTCTTTGAATGGCGACTTAGTTTCAGCAGCTCCTTGGGGCTCTCATTCTTGTCCAGCCATTGTGCAGAGCGACGACGATTGTCATAAAAGATCCATTTTTCGTCGCACATCACTTTCTTGTCCAAAAGGGTTTCCTTAGATAACGCAGCCTTAGCGAAACACATGTGTCGTGGCGCTTCAGCATCTACCCGGCGGTCAATTCTTGCGGGATCCATTCATCCAATTTCTTTACTTTTCCAATCACATTTAAGTGACGACAGATAGTACTGCACTCACTCCGTCAACGCCGAAATACTGTGCTAGCTCTCTCATAGTTTGACGCAGATCCGCATCCACCATGGCTTTGAGTTCGTCGTCGTTAAGGAGTGGTGGCGGCCTACCTCGGCCTTCACCTTCAAAACTTTCACCTCCAGATCGAAACCTTCCGAACCAGTGGCGAATTGTGCGTTCTTTGCGAAATCCTCCCCAAATGCAGCGTTGACGTTACGAGCTGCGGCCGCGACATTGTGTGTCCTTTTTCCATTCGTATAATAGGGCACCCAAATATTGCGTTGATTCATACTGTAAAAACGACAACAAAAACTCGGCAGCACCTTATTGGATTGATTCATATTTCCTTTGTAATCTTTTTATGTTTGGAGGCTTAGCTTATTAGCCCACGGGAGCTTGGTACCGGCCAATTGGGTCGACCGTCGCATAGACGGTTTTTCGTTTCCTTTTGATGACTGCTAAATAGCTCTACCCTTTCCTTTCTCACACAGTTATATTCAGTTTCATTTCAAACTTTATTTTGTCAACTGGCATAATATACTATAACGAGCAAAACTAAAAAAAAGAGACATGGCTTCATATCTGCCTTTTTTTGGAAGGAAAAGTGGCTTGTCTATCGGTCATTGAACGCTTACGTCCAGAGCTCTTGCTTGAGCTTAGTCCGCTGGTAGTGGGCTTTAATAACAAGAATAGCTAGTACTTTAAACTCACTGTTCTTTCTATTGGTTCTTCAGCATTAGCCTCCTCATTAACTGAATCTTCGGTTATATCTATTTCTTCCAATTTCAAGGAAACTAAACCAGTTTTCCTTCCTTAAACAAAGTATTATCTTGCAATTGCTAGAATCTAGCATTTGCTTACTTCTATCGATTTCTTCTCATCCTGGGTCAACATTTCGTCAAGTTTGCTACCGTTCCATTCACGCATTGTCACGTTTAACTTGACTGCAGCTACTGATGGTTTCATGAGCTACAATTGAACTATTTTATCATAATCACTAGTTTACATTCGTATTAAACTTACTGGCTCCTCTTCAATCCTCATTTTTCCCTTCACCATGGCGATATCCTTTCCACGCAGGCCAGCCTGAGTGTACTTTTCCCTTATTAACTTTCGAATGTATAACCTTAAAATCTATCAATTACAGTTTGTTTTATAAGGTTTACTAGCAACTTACCCTAATCTATCCTGCTCTTGCAAGGAAAGAGTTTTCTCACGACTTATCTTTATGTCAGTATTGCTCTTCAAATTGTAGTCGTATAAATTTTTACGTCCTCTCATGAAGAACTTCCAGAAGTCAGACGTTAGTCTAGCCTAAAGTAACTATATAACACAAGTTAATAATTTTTCTCCAATGTACTTACACGAATCGCCTCGTGGTTGCCATAGAAGCCTGCTTGTGTTGCATATGAAGAAAGTTCCGGTTTTTCTCGAGGGTATCTAAGACATTTAACTACAGCAACAACTAGATAAAAGTTAAATAGGGATGGACTACAATTGAAAGTTACTCAAGTATGTCGTATGTAGACTGGATAGCGATTGATCATAGCTCTTCTTTTCGTTTGTAGGTAACCCAGTTACTCTCACACAGTCCAGTAAGACCCTTCTGTTTACGTTCTCCTGGAAGATCTTTTGGCGTTCGTACGTTGACATCTGCAGTAATATTCCTGTGCTTTTGGCTTCAGAAATATTATTTTAAGGTAACAGTATTATTCCAACACTTTATTAACTATTTGTTTAATTTAGTTGTTTATTTATTTATTTATTTATTTATTTGCACAATATAGTGCGCACAAAAAAACAACAACATGGACACGGTAAATCGCAGAAAACACAATGTGAAAAACAAGAAGTTAAAAGCTATCTACGACAAAAACTTAAATTAGTTAACTGACTAAATTATAATTCAACAAAGAAGGGCGGAACTGCAAATTAGAAGAAATCCGATAAATTCTGTGCAAAATCTTCTAAAAAAAGAGGATTGAACGGGGCAGGGGAGGGGCCGAGGAAGGATGAGAATTTGACGGAGAAGAGCAGTGGACCGCCAACACTGCAAGTCGTGGGATCGGCTCCGGATACCAACTTAGTAGGTCCGTCAACTCCAACAAATCTCATACCTTATGGCTGCTGGGGAAGCAACAGAAGGGTTTTGTGCACACTCAGCCTGACATCTCATACAAGACCGGTCTCTCAAGCAGTAAACTATTGGATGAAGAGCAATTAGAAAACTAACCAAAAAAGTGAACTAGGAAGAATAGAAACTAGGAAACAATCGAAAAACTGATAGGAGAGCAAAGTAAGAAGCTAAGAATATTTGTAGAGGTATGCATATGCATAATGAAGAACTAGTACTAAAGGATGAAAAAGAACAAATGAAGAGATAACACGAAAAAAGTTCTAGTAAACCAAAAAACAAAAAAATAAAATAAAATATACCAAAAAAATAAGAATAAAAAAGTCCCCACTCTAACTAATGTCAGGAATGTGGAGTGTGGAAAGCAAGTCAATTTTTTTCAGTCTACTTCGAAAAACTTTGTGATTGGGCGCTTCAAGTGTGGTAGGAGGCAACATTTGCAACCAACGGGCTCCACGATACAAAAGTGAATGGAAAACCTTCTCCTTATTTTTCTTCTTTATCTTGGGATAGTGGAAGCAGTACTTATTATGACGACCTTGAGATGGCACGAAAACCCAGTACTTGCTAGCCTTCAGCCTTGACTCACCCTTGAGGATTTTAAAACAGAAAATTAGATCGTTGAAGACACGCCTATAAAGAAGACTTTTGAGGTTAAAGATTTTGAGCCTTTCCTTATATCCGGGAATCATTCTAGTATTTGTGGTATTTGGGAAACACCTGTAGAACAAGATTTTTGTGAATGTCTTTTGAACCTTTTCAATTTTTTCCTGACTCTTTTTTGTGCAGGGGCTCCAAACTTGGGAGCAATACTCCAAAATTGGAATGACGTATGTCTTATATAAGGTGACCAGAATTGAGCTGTCGTTACATTTCAGATTCCTAAAAATGAAAAAGAGGGTAGAAAATGCTTTTTGCACCATAATATCAATATGATTCGAGAATTTCAACTCTCGGTCCAAGAAAACACCAAGGTCACGGGGTTCCGTTATAGATGGTAGCAATCTATTATTAAATTTGAATTCTGTGGCTTGTAAGCTTTCAAGGTGAAATACCATGGTCTTGGAAAGGTTCACTGGTATTTCCCAAGTTTCAGACCACTCCATCATCATATTTATTGATTGAGATAAAGCTTCGCAAACTTGCGTTTTATTGTCACTGTTGTAGACACCATAAATCTTTATATCATCAGCATACATCTGTACCTTCACTTGAGGGTGAGTGACTAAAATTGTTGGAAGGTCACAGGTGTACGCAAGAAAAAGGACTGGCGACAATACTCCACCCTGAGGAACACCACTATTGCAGTCATAGCATCTTGAAAAAGAACTTCCTACCCTTACACGCATACGCCTTCCGCACAAGTATGAGCGCAGCCATTCTAAAAGAGGCCCTATAACGCCCAGTTGGGGAAGTTTACTGAGAAGTTTTTTATGGTTAACTTTGTCAAAGGCTTTTGACAAATCAAAATACACGACATCAACAGAATCTCCATTATTCAAAGCCAAATTCCAGTCAAAGATGCAGTCAGCCAGCTGAGTGGAGGTGGAGGCGCCTGTCGTGAAACCGTGTTGCTGACAAGGAACTAAGTTTTTCCGAGAGAACCACGTAACAATCTTATCTCGCACAATCTTTTCCATTATTTTCATTGGTGTGGGCGTTATGCTTATAGGACGGAAAGAAGAGAGCTGTACTGATTTTGGATCTTTTGGAATGGCTGTAACAATGGATTCCTTCCAAATCGAGGGTACCTCACAACAGGTTAAAGAAATATTCAGAATCATCGACAGGGGTCTATAAAGGGAAGTGGCACATTTCTTAAAGATAATTTGTGGAATTCCGTCAGACGTTACAGAAGAAGAGCACTTCAGTCGTTTCATAATTTTTAAAACGTCATCGGGGCTTATCATAAAGTTTTCAATGCTTTCGGTTTCGTCCATGTTCGCAGGTTCAAACAAATCGTTCGATTCACAGGGGATATCTTGTGAGCTCGAACTAAAGACAGAGGCAAAAACGCGTGCCAGCGCTTCCGCTTTTTGAAGATCACTTATATGCATTGTGCCAGTGTCATCCACAAGAACAGGAAGCTCTGTCTGTGGCTTCATCTTTCTCCGAATATGAGAAAATAATGCTTTTTTGTTCTGTGTCTTGGAAGAAACCTTTTCCTTATACGCTAGGAACCTTTTCAAATGGTGATCCAATTCTTGACATACTTTCTTATATAGTGGATGACAAAGAGGATTTGTCAGCGACTTGAAAAGGCGTGATTTTTGACCTATTAAATTAGAGATGTGCTTTGGATAGAAATGAATTGAAGTCTTTGTATAATCAATGGGAACATGAAGAAATAAGCCGCAGTAAACTACACGGCAAAATCTGTTGTACAAGTCATCTGTGTTTTCATAACCTTGGAAAATTTCCCACCAATAGAATAGAATAGAATAGAATAGAATAGAATAGAATTTCCCACCAATAGAATTTGGATAGAATTGAAATACTGGGTCAACTCAGGATAATTAGCCTCACAAAAATTGGGAAAAGGCAGCTCACGTTGCCTAATTAAAGGAACATTTATTTCAAAGGTAATTACATTGTGATCCGATGATGCGAATGGGGAAAGGACAGTAATGTTGTCAAGGATTGGTTCTGAAGTCAAAATTATATCAAGAATTGCATCACCTCGAGTAGGTTCCACTACTTGCTGAGACAAACCACAGCAATCAAAAAACTCCAAACATTTCTCTGAACACAGATTCTTAGGCTTGCTACGCTGAGCCCAATCAATATCGAGGTTAAAGTCCCCGAGCACAATGAGATTTTTGCTGGAAAGACACAATTCTATCATTACGTCAATAAGGGAGTCATCGTCGGACACATTTGAGTTCGGTGGGCGATACACTAAGACAACTCTAAATGCATATGAACAATTTGCATTTACTGCATCAATGCAGAGAATATCAGATTTGAGGCAGGCGGGAACTTTAACAGCAGTCAGAGTAATTGAATTCTTAGCCAGGCAACAAATGCCACCACCTTTTCGATTTATACGATCCTCTCTAAAAATTCTATACGGAAAGTTGAATAGTATTTCTGAATTTGACATCTTCTCTGAAAGCCATGTTTCGGTAATGAACAGTAGATCTGGGTCATATGTTGCCAAAAAGAAATGCAGGTGGTGTATCTTGTTAGCAAGGCTACGAGAGTTAAACAAAAAGCACTTCATGGTCATGGATGGCATACCGTGTCCAGCTAGACGTTTCCCGGACCCCTAGACCCGGTACGGTCTTCAACCGTCCTCGGTCTCGGCAGGTCTTCGACGCGTCGCAGCTCACCACGGTACACCACCCAGACCCTATTACCTAACTGCCTGTTTCGTTCCTTACTCTCCTGCCTCAATTCATATTCCCTCCTCCGCTCCTCAGAGGTCATACTACGGCGGACATGAACCTTACTGAAAGCTGTAGAGCTTCGAAGTCTCCAAGCATTTGAGAGAGCTGATAACCAATGGGACTTTGAAGGCAACACAACTTTCACCTTACGAACGCGCCCATGTTCATGTCTCCCCATTCTGTACACCTCTAAGGGGCGGCACTCAAGATTAAGGACATCAAAAATTTCACTAACCTTGTCTTCAAGATCACGTTGTTTCGCCGAAGGAGGGAGGTCAGTGGGCGGCTCTGGTAACCACTCGATTACTAGACTTCTTTCCTTCTTTTCCGTATCAATTCGCTCCGATACTTCCTGAGGTATTTTAGAAATCAGTGCATAGATCATTTGCTCAATGACAGGGTCATTATTTCTTTCTAGAACCGCGTTAAGCAGCTCATTAACGGACATCTTGGAGAAGTCCGTAGAAGAGCAGCTCGTATTAATGTCGGCTACGTTTTGACCCTTCCCACTGAGTTTTGCTGGCACTTCAGATACCCTTTTGTTGGTCTTAGCACGCTGCGACATAATGGTTTCGATGCGGTCAGCAAAATCGATTCAAACGTCGAGGTACCCTTCACACAAACAAAAGAGGGGTCTGTGAGATGATGCACAGGAAATCAGAGGAAAATGACCTTGACTAGAAGTTAATAGACGAGGAGTTAGCTAAACAAACAGATTGAAAACGAAACAGAACAAAAACAATAAGAGCAAAAGAAAGAGAACTTAGCCGTAATCCGCGAAACAAAAGTGCCGCCGCTCAAAAGACGAGATGGCAATCGAATTATGGCAATCAATTTGTTTATGTAGCAATGTGCTACACATAGTTTATAAACTGCTATATTTTATGGTAATAGTATTAGCACATTAGATACAGGATTATAATGTAACAGGATTGAAGCATAACCAAAAAATAAACTAAACTACTGACAGACTTTTTTACTGTAATTCTGTATTTATACGTTTATTAGACAGTCGATATATAGATTCACAACACATCTTCCACACGGGACCATGTAGGGTTCGATAGATTAATTCCGTATCTTCGACATTATTAACATTTTTACCACACTACTTTTCAGTACTACTCTTCACCTATTCCTTGTTTCAAAACATTGTCTATAATCTGGTCTAGTTCTAACCTTACTTTCTAATCATTCTTTAATTTTTCAGCAAGTTGTAAGTTTCTTCCTTTTGAGCATTATACTCTTTCACTCACTCCTATTCTGGTCTTTGATAAGAGGGTCACTCCTCTTGTACACAAAAATTAGGGGCTTTTTAGGGGGTTTATAAAAGCAGGAGTTCGCATGAGAGATAGCTCCTGCGCCTCCGAAAAAGCCGTCCACTGTCATATATTCCTTTTAAGCATTCCATGGACATCATAGGGCTTGCGGTAGCCTAACAGCAAACCTGTTAAATACTTTCTCTCTTTCTGTTGGGTATAGACCCGTCAAACACAACAATTTGCGGTCTGCTAAAACTCTGTTCACAAATGTCCCCAAATATTACATGTTCAACGATTCTATAAAAGTAAGGTTGGTAATATATGCAGTCTGCAATACCTCGGTAATCAATTAATAACGACAGAATGTAGTCCCAATTGTAATATATGCTCTTTGATTAATAAAGAAAGCTTTATTGTAAGTAATACTACTGGACTTGAGATTCACACATGCCTAAGTCCTGGTAGTAACTGTAACTCTAGAAACGAGATATATTGCATTAGTTGCAAACAATGCATTATGCAATATGTGGCATTAACCATAAGAAAGCTTAAAATTAGAACTAAAGAACACTTGTACCATATCAATAAAAAAGATGTCAACAATTACCTCTATGAACACTTTAACAAAAATTGCGTCAGTAAAGAAATTACACTCATAATTCTTGATAACTTACAAGATAATTGTGATAAGAATGTTTCAGCTGATAAAGAACTTTTTTGCATCAAATTATTTAATACGGTTTATTCGTTTGGATTAAATGACAACATCAAAGGATATGGCAATATATCTATTTTTCTAATCCTCTTATGAGCAAAGCCATTCACCCATATTATTGTTTCAGAGTTGTTAAAACTAGAAAACGTAGTACTGAAAAGAATAAAAATAAAACACCTTTAGATATAACCTTCTGTTTATCAAAGGCTAACTCTGCAAACAGTAGTATTGAGTTTTCTATCATTCATACAATACGATGTTAGACAAAAGCTTTTACGCATTCTTTGTAGATTTCAGAACACCTGTAGTACCAGCAAACCACATAGAGATCAGTTTTTTGTTGTCAAAAAAGAATAAATTCACAATATACTTGATCAGATTAACTTCAATCAGATTATTAGTAGAAGTTATATAAAAATGTTGCTAGTTGTAGCAACACCTATTAAATATGTTTGCTAGTGTATGAATACAACATGCCTGTTTCTAAATCAATTTTTAATTACAATCAAATGTTATCCAATCAAAATTTTTAGTAAATGCGTAGCTTAATTAGTGGTAGCTGTAATTGCGATAACGTAGAGTTCAAAGATAAAGATCATGGACACGTAGTTATAGGTTTTAAAGATAATAAAAGATCCTTCCCTTTATAATATTATGAACAAGGGAACAAAGTTTCGTGTGAAAATTGTAACAAACAGAAAATTTTGGAATGTCTTAGCAAAACTTTAAATTCCATCGTTACATCCTTCCACAATAAATACAGGCTTAACAGTAAACAGGGACAAGATATTTACAAGTTACTTCGTAATAAAATGCCTTTTAAGCTTAAACGTATTCTTTATGCAGAAAAACTTAACAGTTATGACACAACTTTATTTGATAAAAGATATCTAAGTACAATACGTGATAATTTTGTAATATGTCCATTAGATAGGGCTAGTAATAATTATGATATTATTTGTAAAAAATTCTATGTTTCTTCTATCGTAACAGAATTGAAAGAACTCTACAAAATTTAGATTTATTACTGGTGCATATAATAGTAGTATTAAACCGTTAGCGGTTGAAATGAAAAATATTTTCATCTTAATCAAATCCCATTTTAGAGGAAACGTTAATTCTATCAATAACAGGAACAAAAGATTTATAGGATATTGGGCAATAGATGACATTAATATAAGTAATAATATAACAAATACAACAGGTGAAAACCTTAGGCCTTTGTCATACCATCGTTCACCCCCGAGCGACGCCTAATGATATGCACCCATATCGATTCCATCGCTCCGCCCGATCGATACGGGAACATATCATTAGGCGATGGTATGACAAAGGCCTTAGAATATTTTCTGCCGATTTTACTAACATGTCTACTAATTTAAAACACAATGTTATTCTACAAAACATAAAGGCTATCCTTTTATTATGTTTTAAGGATTCAGGTGAAAAGTTTATTGCATACAATGGTTTTAACAAAAAACTTTCTATGTAGACTGTTGTAATAATAATAGATATACTATGACGTTAATGACCTACTTTACTATGTTGTTTACCTATTCAATAATAGTTTCTGCGATGTTGGAAAAGTAGTTTTTAAACAAAAAATTGGAGTACCACAAGGTGGAAATTTTGTTGTTAGCGGATCTGACACTGTCATATTTCGAATATAGATACTCCATGGACAATATTCCACATCAGAATGTTATTTTTAGACCTTACAGGTACATGGATAACCTTCTTGTTGTTCATAACTTGGATAACCGAAATATCGCTAATATTCCTAGTTAGTTTATGCTAACTCATTACAAAGAGAACCAACGCATATTATCATTGTAATTACCTAGATTTAGAAATACTAGTCAATAATAACAACTTATATACTATAAACTATAATAAAACAGACCATTATAGCTTTGAGGTAAAAAGGCTTCCGCACCCTACTTCTTTTATAAGCGATCGAATTAAATCTGCTACGATACACACGGAAATCTTATGAATAGCACGTACTTGCACTTTTCTAGAAGTTTTCATACAACGCACCTACTGTCTTTACGCTAGTCTAGCTAATAATGGTTATAAAAGACAAGATATACCTTTTAATGTTTTCAAATGTATTAATAAAAATAAATTTATTACATATAAATACAAAATCTTCAACTTGCAAGACATTAAGTTAAAACTTCTCTCAACCATGTTTTAGAATAATCTCTCTCCTTAATTTATTAGTTTCGTTTAAATTGTCACTTATTAATAAAAAAGGTTATTACAACTCCTCTTTCTATCATTAAATTCGATGTATTATACCCTTTTGTGTTAATACACGCCGTAATATAGCTTCTTCGTCGTTTTTATTTTACTTGCATGATTTTTGGCATACTATAGAACCTCCGTAGTGTGTTTAGTGCAATCACACACAACACAACGACTAATCTCACAACTCATATACTAGAGTTTTATTAATTTTGGCGCCCATTTTGGCCTGCCTGAGTATCTCTTAGGATTATAAATATTCGGTCTTACTGGTTTTTATCGGCGATTTCTATTTCTGTTTGCGTTTGTTCATGTTTCGCGATTCCGTCGTTGTCTTCGTTTATAGTTCTTGGTTAATCCAATGTTGCAGATTTATTCCTCCACTGAGTGTTGACTTATTTTACTACTACGACGCTGCTACATCTACTACTATTACTACTATTCCTCTTATTCTACTACTACTACTATTCCTAATATTTCTACTTCCACTAAATACTACTATTTTATTGTCTTATTTGTAGATTTTATCCGATGATAGGTGAGTTTTTCCTTTTTTTATTACACTTATGGTCTCTGTTCCTTACTGAGGAGTTCCGGGAGAGACCGTATGCTTTTATAAACCTCCTTTTTCTATTATCCGTCTAAGGGTAGGAACGAAACGAATAGTAGTTTGTTTCCTCCTTTTTTACTGCTGTATAAGAAAGCGGAGAAAAAATTCGCTTTCAGAAACTATATACAATGTCTGAAATGGGAAATTCGTAGCCACAAAAATTGACCAGAAACTGAGGTAGCAAAATCGGCCATTTCATACAGTACCGAAGCTAAACATTCAACCAACTCACGTTTGCGACGCAAAAACGCGTTTTTTGGACGACATTTATGGACGGGTGGAAGCCTGAGAAGCAAAAGCGAAATTAAGGGACCACTTAATTGCCTTGCCTGCCCCCTAATATCCAACACCTTCACTTCGGTTCGAGGCCTAATTAAGGATTTACACCAAGAAAGACAACAACAATAACCAGCAACGGGAAAAAAGCCGAAGCGCGAAAAAAGTACCGTTGCCGGATCGACCCAACTCGGTCGCTGTAGAAAACGATTCCTAGACAGTGCTGACATTACATCTCCAGTTGCTCTCCTTTTTCGGTTCTATTTAAAAGGGTTTTCATATTGTTCTCACGTTATTTGCTCTCATGTTACCCTTACATTTTTGTTGCTATGTTGTTCTCATGTTATTGGTTCCCATGTTATTTGTTCCCATGTTGTCCTGTGCTCAGATTATTTGTGCTCATGTTATTATTCGTTATTAATCAATAAAACATGTGGTAGCGTGATCACTATTCGCCTACGGTGGAGATCTATTGCAACATGGAGTGGTTGAATGCAGACATCGTCTTCATTGTCTGTTCTTACATGGATCCATTTAGGCTATCTGTCTTTGCCGTCGCTTGTCCTCAGTGGGCAAGTTGCTCGCACTATTCAGAAGAAGGTCAGGGGACTCAAAGTAACGTTTTTTCCAAGGCTATTATTCTGAGATACTTCACTGATGAGGATTTGAAAGAAACTGTAAGGATTCAACGGCTCAAGAACTTTTTTCAAGACGTCACGCAAAAAGGACCTCATAAGCCAGTTTCTATGGAGAGAAATATGCAGGACGCGTTGTGCAGCAAAATATTAATAGAATATCAACTAGGCACCTCACTGCACTGCTTCGTCTTAAAACACGTGCAATCGATGACAATCGCAGTAGTCAGAGCCGGGAAGTGCAAATTTTCTCGCTACGACCATTAACCGAACCAATTCGACAAAGTTATTGAAGTGCTGATCAAAGTCACTACAGGCATGCTGGTTTTGAACAGGTGCACTCAGCAGCAGGCTTGCAAAATCATGCAGACTACCTTCCGTCCCGGCTCCTCTCTCAATGTTTCCGCAACCTATGATGGCAGAGTCCCTCTGCTTCACCAGTGCGATATGTCGAACATCGAAGAATTTCACTGGAGGCACGGTCATATTCTATCTGAGAATCTATCGGCTCTATTGAACTCGATTATTAGAACGATTCACTTGGTAAACACTTCTTTAGGAAACAAGGATTTATCTCTCACTAAGGAATATATTGAGAGATTTATTGCCGGAGAGATGTCACATTTAGTACCCATAATCAATAGTCGATGTGCAGGACCTCATAAGTGGTTGCAGGAAATCAGCGACCAACGCCAATTTCAGCAAGGAACTGAACAGCGTAAAGTCATCCTTAAACGCGTATTTAGTGACGGGATTTGTATTTTTCGGTTGCTTGGAACGTCCGAGTGATCGTTTGTAAATGTATCTTAGTATCAGGTGGGTTAGTGTATTTGAATACATATCATGTTTTCATTTGCTCTTCTGTGCATGTCTGAGCAGAGTGGCTCGTGGCAGAACATGGCCAGCTTGGGCTGATGTGTACTTTTCCAAAGCGTTTGCTTCTGTTTGAAATCCTAGCTATCCTTCTTATGTGAATGATAATTCATTGACATATCGGCTTCTTATTGAAGATATGTGATATGTAGTTTTGAGACTTCACATCCCGAAAACGCATATATTTCTCCACTTCTAATCAACTGCGTTTTATGAGCTTGCAATTCTTTTTTATTTCTTCAGAGCATGTCATTCCTTTCGGATGTGATGTTCCTTTATATGATCATCATGCCAAGCGGTTCACATCGCATCCTTCGGCCGCACGACGTAAACTTCTGAGCGGTTTCAGTCTTTTTTCAGAGCAGCAGCCAGCTTCCGTCATCGATCTCAACGCGGACACTTCATTGAAGTACCGCTCTGGCCTATTACTTAAAAAATGTTTTTTTCTAATTTCTGAGTAGTGCTAAATAGCGATGTACATGTAGATGAACTTCATTCGAGAGGTACAGCTTACTACTTTATTCGTATTCCCTTTTATGAATGAGAATGTAATTTTCTGTTTATGCATTTTAGATTTGTCAAATTTAGGTCATGTTCAAGTATTTCAACACCCACGAAACGGCTAAGAATGGAGTGTGGCAGGTGATCAAAACTGCCCTGAACGCAATAGTACGTAAAAATCGTGCTCTCCGACAATCCAGGCCTTTTGCAGTTTCTAGCGAAGACCCACATTCTGCACACTTATTGGACTTCATCGAGGATTTCGGAGTACAATTTTGATGACTTCGACAGTTTCTGATAAATGTGTCTTATGCATATTGAAATAAAAAATCATATGCTTGCTTCAAGAGAAAGAAAAGATTCATGGTGCAATCCACTTTTGTATACAAGCGCTCTTCTGTTTACGTAAAAATCAGAAAATCCTAGTGGTCCCGAAACTCAAGCACTCTTTGTTAAAGGGGTAAGTGTTTTTCTCAAATATAAAAGAAAAAAGAGAGTGCAGTGCGTAAGGTGTATGGTATACCCCCGTCCGCTGCAGCAACGCGGGATTGCGCAGCGACGAGATGGTTCGCGGCGCTCATCGTGAGCCGCCGCCGCTGAGGCCGACATAGTTCACGGAGTTTTGCAGACGGAGACTTTTGCAGAATTTTAGCAAATCAGCTGATTCATTGCATTTTCTTGGAGTCCTTGTTTTGTCGACCGTTTCGTTCGTGGTTTTGCGTTTTATTCCCGTTCTATCGCCTTGTTATCCGTGTACCATTGTAGGATTGTTGTTTTCAAGGGTATTTCGTCGATGTCATGTTTTGCTAGGGGGTTTCCGCCATGTCTGCGCCCACTCATGCATTTTTTTCGTTTCTCATTCCACCCACAGGCATAGGAACCCACGTTTCTGTGCTCGACACGACACGAGAGGGTTCTTGTGACGTGTCCACACGGAATCGTCTCAGTTAAGGCCCAATTTTTGCAAAGTGATGTTTTTCTAGGGGCGTTTCCGCCATGCCTGTGCCCTAATGTGCCGTTAATATGCTTATACCCGTTGTAGGGATAGTGGGAGCGGTAGAGATAGTGAAATGTTTGGAGAGCAACGCGTTTCTACTTCTGTCCACAATTCAGGATGGTTCAGTGGTTAATCATTTATGAGCAAGAGAGGAGATACGACTATTCGTTAGGTTAGTTGCCTTTGAGAAGGCGGTACGACATTATTAAACCAAATCAGATTGCAAAGCAAATCGGATAAGAGTCCTTCAAATAGCGCGAAAGATCTCGATAAAATATTAATAGGTTATTGGACAGTCAGGAAGGAGGTATCGCGGGAAAGCAACATATTTTTTGGCACTAACTTGTTGTGAATGAAAGCCATGGAAAATCTCCTTATGTCATAAAGAATAAAGGCATTAGAAGAAAGAAGATAAAAGTTAACATATCCAATTGTGGGATGCGCCACGCATTCTTGATTCCGAATATGTGTTCTGTTTCTGCTGAGCCCATCTGTGAACGGAGTTATGGACTATTTTCGTAGCAGGCTCCTTTGCCCTCTAGGTCCACGCAGAGTGCGCCAGCCACAAGAGAGCGAGCTCACGTAGGGTTGAAACTGCGCTGCCGGCCGAGCAGTGGTGGCGCAGGGGTAGAGGGGCGGCGTGGTAGGGTGGGGTGATTTATGGTTCGAGTTGCCACTATCAACCAAAACTCTCTAACTCAACTGGCGACGTTTGGGCGAAATCGATTACCATGATCCCACGTCCCATACTTGCAAGTGGGTGATCAGTGCCTAAAATAAACCCCTTGGGCGAATTCTTTTTCGACACACGGGGTCGGTTAGGGCAATACTGCCGACCTATCTCCCAAACTATGTTCTCACCTGCTGTTGTGTTGGCGTGCCCTTTGGACGAGTTCGGTCCTTCCGATACTTCACGCATTGGAATCAGAACATATTGCACCGAAAATCGTACGACTGCTGTAGGCTACCTACGCCAACTGCTCTAGCTTTGTGCATGTTCGAGAAGGGACTTCAAATGCGTTTACAACGATATGGTGTGAGGCAAGGATGTGTATTGCCACCGTTACTGTTCAATAGTGTGGTCGATGCAATTATGCGGGAAGTGTTTAGAGGACCACAAGGAGTACAATTTGGAAAACATCAATTCTTTACAGACCTCATGTTCGCTGACGATAGTGCTATCTTCGCAGACAGCGATGCAGAGGCAAATGAAATTCTTCAAGAGATTGCCACTATAGCTCTTTATTACGGCCTGACTATAAACGCTGAAAAGACAAAAGCGCTCACAACCGACGGCTCATTCCGCACATTCTGCCTCGACAACTCCCAGATCAAACAAGTGGAAGAGTTCAAATACCTCGTTTCTTTAGTACAGCAGAACAAAATGTCATGCTCCACGGAAATTCACAGCAGGATTGACAAGGCTGCGATGGCCTTTGGCTCACTAACATGGTGCTTATGGAGGAGGCACGACGTATCGCTGACAACAAAGATGAGAGTGTTTCGACCATTGTGATGTCAATATTGCTTTACGGAGCTGAAACATGGGTACTTCTAAAAGCTGACTTACAAAAGCTAGAAGTTTTCCAAATGAGGTGCCTCAGACGAATACTGAACGTTGGCATGGCAGAACATTGTCCGTGATTCTCGCCACTCCATGGCGACGCTGACTTCGAGGCCACCCCCAAACCTGACGCCCGCTAATGGGGAGTAAGTAAGTAAGTACGACTGGTAGCGCAATCGGAGGACGCCGGCTGTCGCATGCAGCAGAGTCGAGATTTTATGTTTGGACGCCGGCCATTCCAATCAATCTCCTCAGTCCTCCGAAGTTGGCTAATCAGCACTAGACTGGTTTAGCAAGGACAAAGCATTGATTTGTCCATCGGTAGTCACCGTGAGTCATTGTGTAGAAATACGAGTTCTAATCTCTACAATTTCTCGCAGAAATAGAGTGCATGGCGCGTCCCGAATTGGAACTGACTGCACCGTCTTCTATCTATTTTTAATTCTCTTCCTTAATTTCACCATATAGATAATTATTTGCTAGTCATCCGTAGATAAAGGAAAAATGTGCTAGTAATTATTGAATAACCCAAAATAATTAAATAATATAGTGTAGAATAATATATCTATGATCTAACAAGTTTTTCGGTCTACAGAATTTTCCCTAAGGAGGAGCTATTGTCAACGCGCTGGCTTTGAATCCGCGCGCTTAAGTGTCCTCTGGGCGCAATTAGTGGAGACGTGGCTCGCTAATGAGTATCCCATAGCACTTTTGAAAAATAAATTCAAATTCCTCATCTTCTTTGCCAGCGAGCGGCGGCATCTTTGATAGCGAGTTTCTGGCTAAGTTTTTCTTCAATTATTTTTGTTTTTTCCTACACGTGCCTTGCGTTTTTGAGTCTTGTTTCTGAGAACTTATAGTTAGCGTTCTTTTTGTGCTCTGGTGCGTCACTCAATGCAACTGTCACTCTTAGCAGAACTGATTCCACAGAGAGCAACAGAGCTGATTTGAGTCTTATATTGATTGAGTCGTTTATATTGAACCTTGGTCATTTCTCAGCGCACTAAGATCAAAAAAAGAGCATCTGATGTGTCGGCCCATCTCGGCGATAAGGGTCAAGGGGTCGCCGATACTAGCAAGAATTGCCCCGCTCAGGTTGACTGTTCTAGCTTGTCGGTTAGTGAGATCAACAATGCTGTTTTAGAAAGAAATAAGGATCCCATTATCGAGCGTATGATGTTCGCTCTCATCTCCAAGTTACCGCAGGAGATGGCGGATCGAATTGAATGTGAAAAGAAGGAAAGAAGCATTGTAATTGAGTGGTTGCCTGAGCCACTCACCGACGTCTTTCTTTCAGCTAAGAAGAGAGATCTCTAAGAAAAGGCTAGTGAAATCTTTGACGTTCTTAACCTTGAGTGTTGCGTCCTCTGGAACTGTACAGAATGGGCAGACAAGAACGCGGGCGCGTCCGCATGGTAAAGATGGTGCTGCCCTCGACGTCGCGCTGGGAAACGGCCCTCTCGAACTTATGGCGGCTTCGAGGGTCCGCTGCATTTGCCAAGGTTCGTGTCCGCCGCAGTATGACCCAGGAAGAGCGGAAATATGAGTTCGAATTGAGGCAGGTGTGTAGGGAATGGAACAAGCAGTTAAATGATCGGGTGTGGGTGGTGTATCGTGGAGAGCTAAGACGGGTCGAAGATCTTCCAAAACCTAGAGCTTTGGGAAACGTCTAGCTGGACACGGCACACCACACACATCCACAAGATCCACATCCATCAAGTGTTTTTTGTTAAACTCGCGTAGCCTTGTAAACAAAGTACATCATCTCCACCTATTCTTGTCTATTCGGGCCAGATTTACTCTTTGTAACCGAAACGTGGCTTACAGACAAGATACCAGTTGCTGAGCTCCTTGCAAACTTTCCGTACAGAGTCTTCAGAGCAGATCGTGGAAATCGATAGGGTGGCGGTGTATGCTGCCTTGCCGAAATTTCGATTAGCCTAACTGTTGTTAACGTTCCCGCCTGCCTCAAATCGGACTTTCTCTGCTTAGATGTCTTCGATATAACATGCTCCTTAGCGTTCAGGGTTGCTCTAGTATATCGCCCACCCAACTCGAATGCTCATGATGCCCTTACTGATGCAATGTTGGAACCATGCCTTGCGAACAGGCATTTAATCGTGCTTGGTGACTTTAATCTTAACATCGATTGGGTTGCCAAGTGTGGAATAAAAACGGATACTTAGGAAAATTTATAGAACTCTTTGATTGCTGCAATTTAACACAACAAGTGGTGAAACCGACCCGAGGCGATGCAATTCTTCATATAATACAATTTTAACCTCTTCACCTATCGTTAACAATATTGCCATCCTTTCTCCGTTTTCATCTGCCGATCACAACATAATTGGCTTTGATGTTCATATGCCATTGATAAAACACAATGGGAATTTCCCTTACCAAATTTTAGGAAAGATGATTATCTAAGCTTGATGTCGTACTTCAGTTTCATAGATTGGTGGAGGGTTTTTGCTGGATATCAAAGCACTGATGATTTGTACAGAAGATTTTGCAAGGAGCTATATTACGGGTTATCCCTTCATGTTCCCTTTGACTTTGCAAAAGCACCGGTTCCGCACTACCCAAAACATTTTTCAAAATTGAAAGCGCAGAAATCACGACTTTTCCAATCGTTATTAAATCCACTTTCGTATCCGCACTATAAGAAGTTATGTCAAGAATTGGATTCCACATGAAAAGGTTTCTAGCTCACAAGGAAAAAATGTCTTCAAAAACGAGGAATAGTAAAGCCCTTTTTTCTCTTATTCGATGTAGGCTGAAATCGCACTCTGAGCTGCCAGTGCTTAAAGATGATGCTGGTCTCTTTTACAAAACCGATCTCCGAAAGGCTGAAGCATTAGCTCGATTTTTTGATTCTGTTTTCGACTCGGATTCGGAAGAGACCTTCGCTGAATCAGAAGGCATGTTTACGCAAGCGATTAATGATCAAATTGAGGCTATAGGTGATTTTATTATACATCTAAATGACGTGTTAAAGATAATGAAGCGGCTTAAGGGCTCAACATCAGCGGGTTTTGATGGAATTACTCAAATTGTTTTGAAAAAATGCGCTCATTTTCTTTGCAAACCTCTATCAATGATTTTTAATGTTTCTTTAATTTACAGTGAAGTTCCTAAAATTTGGAAAGAATCGATTATCACGGGTATTCCAAAAGCTCAAAATTCAGCATTGTTGTCGTCATTTCGACCTATAAGCATAAATCCTACTCCAATGAAGATAATGGAAAAGATTGCACGGGATAAGGTTGTGGCATGGTTCACTAGAAACTACTCAACTTGCCGATTGCACCTTTGGCTGGATTATTGCATTGAATAATGGAGACTTGGTTGATGTTATTTACATTAATTTGTCAAAAGCGTTTGACAAGGTAAGCCACCGATTGCTTCTAAAAAAGCTTTATAATCTTGGCATTACAGGATCTTTGCTTCAGTGGATTCAATTTGCATGGAAGGCATATGCAGGTGAAAGTCGGGAATTCTTTTTCGAAGAGCTATGATTGCAGAAGTGGAGTTCCCCAGGGAGGTGTGCTGTCACCGGTTCTTCTTCTTGCATATACCTGCGATCTTCCTTCAGTTCTATCCACGCATTCTCATGTGAAGTTGCAGATGTATGCCGATGACATAAAAATTTATGGGAGATACAATGATAGCAATAAGTCTGAAATTTGCCAGGCCTTATCCCAGTCCATTAACTTGATGGCAGTATGGGCTAATGCTTGGAAAATTCCTATGAATCCTTCCAACACTTCAGTTTTCCATATCGGTGAAGCGCCCGTTGTAGAATTTGGGCTTAAAAATACTTCGTTCAAGACTGTATCTGAGGTTCGCGATCTTGGAATTTTTTTGGACAGCGGAATAGATTTCAATAATCACATTGATATTATAGTACGGAGAGCTTTTTCTGCCCTTTTTTCAATTTTCAGAAATTTGAAATGTCACGACAGAACGATACTGATCAAACTGCATAAGTCATACGTTTTACCAATACTGGGGTACTGCTCTCCGATTTGGAATCCGTTCGCAAAGAAGTATATAGAGAAAATTGAAAAGGTTCAGAAAACCTTCACAAAGATTTTGTTTAATCGATGTGTTAACTGTACCAATTCTATTGGAACGTGTCCTAGATATCGATAGCGGCTAAAAATATTTAGCCTAAATAGTCTACAGTACAGACGCATTGTAAATGATCTAGTGTTTTGCTTCAAAATCCTAAAAGGCGAATCTAGACTTAAAGCTAGTAACTACTCGGCCTTTTTGCCAACACATGGTTGACGTAATAGGTACTGCTTTCGCTATCCCAAGATTAAGAAGAAAAGCCGAGAAAAGGTTTTTAATTCTCTGTTCTTTCGTGGAGCTCGTTGGCTACAAATGATACCACCCAACCTATTAGAAGCACCAAATGCGTATATTTTTAGAAAAGGTTTAAAAAGAGTAGACTTGCTTTCAACACTGCATATTCCTGATATCGCCTAAGGGAAAAAAGATTTTGCTATTTTCCGCTTTCCTAAAACCAGGAAATCCTTTGTCTTGGATGTTTTTGTTTTTTCATTTCAGAGCTTTTTGTTTATTTTTTGCTCTTTCTTTCTGCTCTTCTTTTTTTGTTTTTTGTACCTTTTTGACGTTTGTTCGTTTCTTGTTTGTTTCAAATTTCCTTTGAATTTTAGAACTTCTCTGCTTTGTTTCTGATTAGCCAGTGTTACCGTCTTACGTTTCCCTAAGCAGCCGTCTTCGATGGGTTCTGGTGAGGTTGACGGACCTACTAAGTTGGTATCCGAAGCCGATTTCTCCCACGACTTGCAGTCTTCGCGGACCACTGCTCTTCTTCATCAGTTACCCATCATCCTCTATCACATCCTCTATCCCATCATTCTTACCCCGCTTCCTTACCCTTATTCTCCCAGAACTCTACCTCCTCTAAGTGACTTCTATTTGCCGTTTAAGAGTTAGGCTAACATAAAAATTAACAATGATAGCTAGTTTTGATTTGTTGAATTTTTTAACACCACGTATTTTCTAATGTGCTGTGTCCTTTCTAAATGTACTATTTTTGTGCGGACGACATTGTGCAAATAAATAAATAAATAAATAAAAAGACGGAGTAGCGGAAAATTTTTATGCCATTGGGTAGATCTCGTCGAAGAAATCACGACGGTATGTGAATTTTTCAAAAAGGATAAAGAATAAAACGGCTACAGCAAAAGAAGAGAAAGAACGCGGAAAACGCGCCTACCGCGCCCTTTTTCCAATCCTTATGGTGTATATTGTACCATCTTCTATATTGGAATTTCGAGCTCTATCGAATGACCCAGACAAGAACCTTGCCTCAATAGCCCTTATAATGATTTTTCAGACACCATTTAACTTTCGTCAAATATCAGTTTTTATTTATGTCAAAATTAAATGCGAAGCATGCCTCCAGGCTACTGATGTGAACCCTGCCATCTCCTATATTGAAACCTCGAGCTCTATCGAATGACCCAGAAAGGAATTTTACCTCAGTAGCCCTTATAACCATTTTTTCAGGGTCTGTTTAATCTTCGTTATATATCAGTTTTTATTTATATCAGAATTAATTGCGAGGCATGCTTCCACATTCTATCGCGGCGACCGGAAGTATGCACGAGGCCTTAAGCACATGCACATTCGGCAGCGGCAGCTGCCTGTCTGCTTGGCAGGGCTTAAAGGCCCCCACACACTTTTGCGGCAACGCCGCGGCCCTATCTTTAGCCATAGGGCAGGAACGCAGAGCTCGCCGTTGCCGGCGTCCCTGCCCTATCCTTAGCCATAGAGGCGTTGCCGCAGATTTGTGTGGGTGCCTTAAGGATAGGGCAACGACAACGCTGCCGAAGTGTGCGGGGGCCATAGGGGCATCGATTCTCACCAAATCGATGCCCCTATGCTTAACCACGGCTGCCGCTGCCGCCGCTGCCGAGTGTGCATGCGGCTTTACTCACCGCGAAGCGGCGGGTGTCACGGCGCGAGTCGACGCTAATTGGTTCTGCAGGCACTGTCCCGCGTCTTTGCCCGCGCCGCTTTCAGGCAGATCGTCCCTCACCCATAACGGTGCTCTTGTTCCACAATGGTAATGAAGGTCTACAGAGGAGGAAGAAAGCCGTTGCGGCCAATACGTCGTATTACAGAAGCAGTGTTCTCGTCGTATTACATTTTCGGGATTTGGGGCGAAATCCCCACGTGTGGTTGTGAAATGAAGTGTTTTGTACGAAGATGTGTGTGAACTTAAGTACCAAGGTAATACTTCCGTTTTTCGCGTTCAATTTGGTTGTTTTTAAAGCGTTTTAGGAAACATTTTATTGTTTTTTGGACTTGTAATTTGTCATTTGACGATTCATCATCAAGTTCGAACAATCCACTATCTGAGAGTACCGTTTAGAAGTAAAATGTTTTTTCATGCATAATTCTTCCTGGGCCGATAATTCAACACATCTCAAAAACCAATGAAATTACCTAAAACAAGGTGACTAGAAAACAAATGACATTGTTAACTATTATGACTATCCGACCCGTAGACAGGAGAGAACAATGAATCCTAGAAGACATAAGAGGAGATGCACGATTGGAAGGCATTCAAAGAGAATCTGCAAAAGAAAACGTAGGCTTCAGTACAAATACAAGGTAATGTCGACTTCAATACAATTAGTGACCAGTGGATCACGCGTTAGTTACTGACTCTCGATGGAGATATCCGACGTTGGCATATCCCTGGGATTTGCTATGAGTCTGAAATTAGCTCGAGTTAGTTTGTGCAAGCAAACGGTTGCTGAGCTGTTCCTACAGAACTATAAATCTGAACGTAGCCATATAGTCGTAGATTACCTGCAAATCCAAAGAGTACATTCCCAGTGAATGACCGGGCCCTTCAATGCGACTAGTTGCTTCGTAGCCGAAACATCTTGGAATGTAGTACACAGCGCATCTAGAAAACATTTTTCTTAGAAACCTTATTCAATCAGTCCCTTTTAATGACAAGCTGTAAGTTGGATGTCTCTAGTTCCAATATGGCCATCATCTTATAATTTTGGTACAGACATTGGAAGCTATGGGATGAAAAGCTGAATTAACGGAATGAAAGGAATGGTTTGAAGATTCATGAAGAGCCAGTTCAATCAGTCGAAAAACTTTGAAGAAGTCCTATTCTTATCAGGAATTGAAAACCTTTCCAAGTCATAGAACCAGAAAAAAAAACTGAAGTCTAGGGTATTTTCAATATCATTTAAGGAGCGGCGGCAAAGCGATCTATCCCAGCTGGGGAATGATATTATATAGAAAGCACGAAAGAAAATATCCACAACTTATGATTACATGGATCACAAGCAGATGTCGTGAAAGTTGCTAATGTGTTTGTGTCTTCGTTATTTTCTTGCTATTTTCATCTGTCTGAGTATATTGTCAGCCATGTGGTAGAGCCACCCGCACCTCTCTCACAAGTACACGGGGGTGCGATTATTCGCACAAATGCAGACAACAGTCACAATGTTTGTCATAGTTAAGGGCACACTTCAAATCATAACAACTTCAAACCGGCCTTGGAATTAGATACTTCGAGATACATAACCTGCTATCTGAAGAAAAAATAGGGCACAAATGCTTTGAAAACTGCTGGAATTTAATGCCTATGCTTCTATTCGACGTAGACTTGCCGGTGGCTTTTCTTATAAAGCCATTTGAATTTTATTGCAATAGTACAAATGAGACTCAAATTCCGTGGCAAGGAATGTCATCGTGAGGATCTCATGGCTTGATCCGTAGTGCTTTCGATGGCAAAAAATACGCATTCTTTGAACCGTCTCCTGTAGAACTAGAAGTGCTTGGTGTATGCCAGAGACTGGTTAACGTTTATTCACTATTCTCGTTTTATGCCGTGGTGAGATGTAATATATGGTAGCTACTATATATAGGATGTTTTATAAAAATGGATGTCGAAAACGCAGTTTACAAAACTCTTAACCTGAGGATCCAATGTCTTTACTGTCCAGCTTAGATGTGAAAAAGAATAGATAAAAAATAGACGAAAACTGCAGCATTCCATACTCAGAAACTGTGGACAATAGGGATCAAATGAGACTGGGAGGCGCCTCTGAAGAAAAGGAGACCACGAAAAATGTGAAAGTGAGCTTTGCGTAGTTATTAACCTAGGTTCCAAGCTCTTGTTAACAATTACTATACATACACACCCAAGATCTAGGAAGCTGAACTCACCTGAGTGCGATTAATAGCATAACCACAACGATGATGATTACGGCTATACCACCGAGCATCCAGGTTTCCGGTATAAAACCGTAGTGAAGGGACTGCTGCTGAAAATTGTACCAGTTCAACTGATTGCATACATACGTCCATGCATAATAGAACAATGGACAAAACGATGAGGCCATAGTTCGTTATCTACATCTTTAACACATTGACGACAATACGCAGCATTTATGCTGCGTAAGCAAGCGATCGCGTGGGACAATCGTGGGATCCGGATCATCATTATCGCCTGAATCGCTGTCGTCCGATCCGCCATCCTCGGTATCAGCTTCTACTAAGGGAGAACACGACTGATCCGATCCACTTCCGTTGTCATGGTCCTCAGAATCGCTTATTAGAAGCAGCCTTTCAAAGCTGTCATCGAGGTCGTTATTCTGCTTCATCTTTTACCTGAAAGCTAAGAAACTCATTTTCTAAGCTGTAGGGTCAAAACATTGCACAAATAGTTGGAAAGCGCAGACCACATTTTAGGCGTGGCAAAAAAGTGGTCGCGTGGGACAATACGCAGCATTTATGCTGCGTACGCGCTCGGTCCCGAAAAAGTCGATTGTCCCACGCGCTCCACACCCCACATCGCGCATTGTCGTCAATGTGTTAAACAAACAAGGCTTGAAATGCACGAAGACACCGTAAGCAAAAAAATTCCAAAGCTGACCAAAATCGTCGTAAGCTTCGACTAACCATAAAGTGCCTGCAGCTCCAGGAAATGAACAACCGCATTATAATGAGCCAAACTAAATCGGCTGAACGCTCTGGTTCTATATCAACTTTGGTTCTTTGAAATCGCGACACTTTAGGTGGCGAGAGCATGACATAAACAGCGCCATCACCAACAACGCTAGAAATCTGCTAGTACATGATTGTACTTCAGTATTCGCCACATTTTGAATCCTGGGGATGCCCCTAATTCTTACTCCGGAGTGAGTACGCGTGCTGAACATCGTCAGAGAGTGCTCCGACCTTCAATCAAGAGAGACCACGTTTATAACGGCCTACGAAGCGGAATTCCGGTCTAACTCTTAGTTTTTATCCATCGCAGCAGTCTTATAGCCCACCGTTAAATACGATTATGCTACGTGCAAACACCCTTGAAGTTAAACTTATCAAAGGCTGTCTTACATGAAATCCTGACCGAGCGATACAACGGCTCATACCACATGCATAGGGTGCATTCAAGCAGAGCTCTCCATGGAATCACGAGTTCTCAATCGCGCGGCAAATGCTGTGGAATATACACTGCTGAGGCACCATGGACTAGGGCAAAGTGTTTGGTAGGAATAAAGTTCACGTTGAAAAATTACCGAATTGATGTTGCATCGGATCTAGATAACTAGCATCTAACATTTGACAGTGAATCCGCCGTAACGTTCTATGTCAATTCTTAGCGAAGATGCATGGCACGTGATAGGCGACACAGCATTTGAGAAATTCTGAGCTACTTATTGGGAAAATAGTTGTGGCTTCACTCTTGAGCTGCTAGTCGTTTATCTTCGTGCTTCATTTCATGTTCGTGTTCACAAACTAGGCTGGCGTAGTGATGTAAAAATGTGACGTGATAATGAAATAATGTGTATGGGGATTTTAAATTTTGCGTAATTTTAAAATTTTGATGACTGCGGAAAATGATTATCTCTACCCCTCTCTTCTACACTACGGCCAATCTAAAGGTAACCAACTACAAACCAACAACACTAAAGCTGACATTTAAGAAAACGCTGCTTTACTATTTTCTCTTCGAGGAATCATCAGGAACAATAATGCTTCGGAATGTAAAGAATTTCTCCCAGAATAAAGAGTAATCCGAGTTCTTCGAAGTAACTTTTCAAATGAAAGTTACAGTTTTCCTAGAAGTGCCATCGAAAACGAGCACTGATGTAACGAATAGAATGATATGTATTTCCTACGTCGATCAACATTAGGTCAGCAAAAACTGAAGAGTTCCGGGAGATCCTTAGTCTTTCATTCATTCTTTTACTTACAATCGTCTAAGGGAAGGAACGAAAGATTGTAAGGTTTGATTGCTTATGTCTTTTGATTGCATTAATGTATATTGATTGCATTTTTGATTTATTAGGTACTAACCTTTCAAGAGTAAACGGTTAAGGCTAATAGAGATGGAGGGCTCTCTTTCAGCCTATTAATGGTGGTATGGGTGTAAGATTAAATGTGTTACTCATGGGAGACTAATAACGGCAATGATCATAAAATAATAAATAATTAAATAAATATGTCGAGTGACTTGCTACGATAGTTTAACGTCATTTCAAGACTCATTGACTGTTGAACATGGTATTTCAAGTGAACAGCCTGCTATATTCGTGTCGACGTATTGCGGTAACGCAAATGGGAAGAGAATGAGAGGATTAGGAGCTGAGCAATTTTAACTATTTTAAAAATGTAACTGTAATTTAGAATAAATTCGTCTTTTCTCATGGATGCTCAAGTTGATATGCTTTAACTTTTTCGCCGATAACATAATTAGTCGTGGTCACCTGTAATAGCTCGAAAACGGGCAATTCCGTTTTCTAGCGGATAATACAAGCGGATATGAATCAGATCGTCGGTTTGTTTGTAGGAATCGAATGTGAGCACTCCAGCGTCGCACGCCAGCCGATAAACCGAACCGGTCTGCTCTGAGCGAACTTGGCAAATATAAAGGTGAAAATCAGGCAGATGAAGGGTTCTCGTCGAATCTTGACGGGTTTACAGAGGTGATGGCGTGTGCAAACGCGTCAGTTATTTTTGCCCCAAAGTTGCCAGGGTTTTTACTTCAGATGAATGAATGAAGGTATTAAGGAGATCATACACATTCCTCATTTTCAACTCCCATTACATATAATTGATTCTCTCAGCTCTCAGAGCAACAGAATATTTAAAAGTTCGATAGGCAACAATTGGAATCGATTCCTGCTCCTAATATCATTGCTTTGATAGTTTTTTTAAAAATAAAGTCACTCGCCGGCGCGCGCTGGCACAAAGGTGCAATCGACGGACGATTCTTATTTCGCGTGCACGTCTTATCGATTTATTTATTTTTTTATTCTATACGTCAAGAAGACGTGCACTAAATTCGAGGAAATAGAAGCAGAAACAACCATGTGCATAAAAAGAGAACGAAGAAGAAAACGCTAGCAAAAGGAACGATAGTAAAAAATGGCAGTGACGACTCTTCAGTAACCAAATAGAAAATATTGTACGTTAGAGACTCACCCACGTAGGCCCCTGGTGGCATGTAATTTTAAGACGGGCTATGATAGTAGGAAAATGGGCAGATATCACTGCGTGCCAACGAGGTTGTTTGTCCACGTCAGCCAGCTATGACGCCCTTGTGGTAGTTGCCGGAACTTCGGCACATGGGCACGCTGGCCGCCCCATGGGACCGACAACTAGGGCAAACCACCTGTGGCACGCGAAGCAAAAATTGTGAAGTAATTTTAGATAAAGGAGGATGTATTACTAAAAGTACAGCCTAGGATGAAACCTAGGGACCCACATGAATGAGTGACAAAAAAAGCATATCAAGAAAAGAAAGCTGAAGAGAAGTCGCCGCCCGCACTACAGAAGAAAGGTTATACATAAAACTAATAATTTCGTCAGCAACGAAAAATCATGAGCACGTTCAAGATCACAGAGGAGCAGGAACCATAATGTGGCTAAGCGGTTCAAGGTCACGAGCAGCGAGAAGCATCATCGAGAATCGGAAATTCCTAACACCTGCAAAATGTTGATTTTTTCCAAGCGCTTCTTGAAAATACGGCTGTTTACAGAGTTCAAAACCTCAACCGGCAAACGTCTAAGCCATCTTGCCACCCGAAAGAAAAGACAATTGAATAACTGCTCTTTTGAATCGGGAGGTAGTGAAGGCTGAATGAACCAGCTCTTAAGCCACAAGGTCTAAAAATCCAGTACTTGCTGGCCCGCAGTTTCAACTCTCCAAGAAGTAAATTAAAGCAAAACGTCAAATCAAAAATAATTCTTTTGTTCAACAAAGATCTTAATCCTAGCAGCTTCAGACGTTCATCGTAACTGGGTAGATCCTACCAAAAAACTCCTTGATGCAGTCGAAAATGAACAAGTCTAGTGAAGGTTTTCTGAACCATTTCGAGTTTCGTTATGTGTTTTCTGGCCATGGGGCCCATATCTGAGAGCAGTACTCTAAATGAGAAAGGACGTATGCTTTGAAATTCAACGACAATTTTGGGGTTGTTACTGCACACATTACGAAAAATGGAGTAGAGGACAGCGTAGGCTTTCTGTGTAGCTTTTCCAAAAAAAAAGTGTGAAAAATCAAGCCTGGAGTCTACGATTACACCAAGATCTTTCACTGTCTCACAGTTGCTTAACGGCACACCACCGATGGTGTAGCGACCGGCTTGCCCTTCCCCTATGTGAAGCACGGAACACTTTTCCGGATTAATTGCCAAGTTGAATTCCGACGCCCAGTGGCATATGTTCGTCAAAGCAATGATTAATGCTGAACATGTTTCATCACATCCTTCTCGACCGTAAATACCATATAACTTGATGTCATCAGCATAAGCTGAATTTTGACATTAACGGACCTCGTTATGACATCAAAAACATCGGCCGTGTACAAGAGGAAAAGAAGAGGTGACAATACTCCACCTTGAGGCACTCCACTAGTGCACGTGTGCCCAAAAATTTTGGGCACACGTGCACTAGTGGAGTGCCTCAAGGTGGAGTTTATGGAGTAAAAAAATCACGATTAGCCCAAAAATTTTCAGGTGGTAATCAATATTGGCACAAACATTTTTGTAAGAAGTACTATTTAAAGGATTTGCTGTTCTTCGAAATAGTCGCTCTTTTTCTTCTTCTTCTTCTCTTCTTTTTGAGCCAGTAAATTGACGATGCGTCGGGGGAGGCGTGGGCTGAATGATTTCCTACTTTTGAAAGAAACGAACTGAGCCAGGTTTTTATAAACAACGCGGCAGAATCTTTGATATACATCATCTGTTGTTGTATAGTGGTCGAATACATTGAACCAGTTCACTTCCGAAAGACTTTGCTCAAGCGAGACAAAATCAGTGGCATGAAAGTCAGGAGTTGGTATAGAACTGCTTGGTAAGACCGATAAACGTAAATCAAACTGTACGATGCAGTGGTCAGAGCTGGCTAGAGGTGGCAGGGTATGTACGTTGGTAACTATAGGGAATTAGGGAAATCCGAAATGCTGTTTCCATATGTAGCCTCAGTGACAAATTGTGTGAAACCCGCTTCCTGGAAGAACGAGAAGAACTTCTCCGAATTATGGCTTAAAGCAATGTAATTTTTCCAATCAACTGCTAGGTTAAGGTCACCTAAAATTATAGTTTTGTCTCTAACCGCAACCAATGAGGAAAGAAATTCAACAAAATCCTCGTCTTCACAGTTTGTTGAGTTAGGAGGTCGGTATGCTACAATAAATCGTATAAGATTCGGCTGAGACGTTTTGCAGGAAAAATGTCAACGCAACGGACATCCGCTTGTTTCGAATGACGCAGCATACTCCACCAAATCTGCCACTGCACCGGTCAGCTCGATATACCGTACAGGGCAAGTTTGCAAGAATCACGATGTCTTTTATCCTTCCCCTGAGCCATGTTTCGGTTACAAAAATCAGGTTGGGCTTTACAGTCGAGAGGAAGTGGTGAAAATGAAACAGCTTATTAACTATGCTTCGTGCATTTAGTAAGTAACATGAGAGAGTGCGAGGATCACCATTCGCCCTCAAGCGTTTCCCGAGCCCCTGTTGTTGAGCTCGGAAACATGCTCAAGCTGCCCATGATAAACCACCCACTCTCTCCTTGTCTTACCTTTGTTCCTCTCTTTAGCAACCTGCCTCAGCTCAAAGACTTGCCTTCTCTCCTCTAAAATCATGCTCCTTCGCACGAACACGCTGCTATATCCTGCACTGTGAAGAAGCCGTGCATTAGCTAATGCCTTCCGCCAATAAAACTGACATGGTAAGACGAACTTAACTAAGCGCGGCTTTGAAGCATCTGCCCTTCCTATTCTGTACATCTCCGCAGGCTCACAGTCAATCTGCAATACGTTGAGTATTCCTAAAACTTTATTCCTGAGTTCTGACCTGCGTTGAGATGGCGGAAGGCTCTCCTCTGGTTCCTCGACTCCCGAGATGACTATACTCCTTCCTCGCTTCTCGGCCTCCGCATGTTCAGAGAATTGCTCAGAAATTTTCTCTCCAAGCACATTAAGCATTCGCAATGTGAATTGGTCGGAGATGCGTTCAGAGATTTTTTTGAGAAGCGAACTAATAGAGAGTCTTTTCAAATCCATGCCTTGCAGGGCTTCAGGCTGTTCTACATTGGTGCTGTCCAAAACAGAAGAAGCCTGAGTAGCACTGTCAGCATTCTTCCTTCGGCTTGCGCGGGCCATGGCAGGTTTGCTGTATTTGATTTACGATCAACCAAAAGGGAAATCAATATCTCAAAGCAGAAAACGCGAATCAAGGAAATCCGATGTGCACTAGGCTAGCAACCGAAGGAAGAATTTCTCCGAAAAGTTAACCGTAGCTAATGCAACGAAGAGAAATGCTAGACACTGCTAACAAAGCCTTGCAAGGCAATGAGCTAAGGAAATAGAGAATATTCGAGAGAGAGGCAGCAAACGCGACCGCACAGGATGACGTATAACGACGAATGATTTTGTGCACGATTCGCGCCAATGTTATCCCACATCAATAAATTGCCAACAAGCTTTCCCAAGATGAAGAGGAGTTAGACTTTTTTGTCAGGTGCGGATTAATACGCCAGATGTACATTCGATCTGTATTTGCTTTGGAAGTGGAACACTTCGACGTCGCGTACTCCAAAAAGAGTAACTAGTGGAAGAGACATCACAAAATAAAAGATAACTGCAGGGACTACAATTATATTTTATTCTTTTTTGTATCTTCAAGGCAGACTGCACTTCATGACTTTGAGTCCTTTGAATTTTAAAATAGGTTGATTTCGTCTCCAAGTACAGGAGCACATCTTTCTACCATTAGTGGCTGTTAAGCCACATTCTGCCCACAGCCACATAACCAGGTGGAGGATCTTGTGGCAAAGCTGTGAGATTATATGCCTAAGAATATAAAGTAGAATAGCTAGAAAAAACTAACTAGCTAAACTAGAATAAAGTTATATAAAGCTCGAAAAAGTTCGTTTCGCCACTACCTTCAGGTCCGAGATGTGTCTCACGCACCACATCTCATTTTGCAAAAAAATGTATTGTTGTTCTTGAAGATTCTTTCAAGCGTTTTTATACGGTGCATTCACTATAGTGCAAACAAACTTTGGTAAAGCTAGTAATTAGAAACTTTGCAATCATGAAAGAGTAGTAGGCAAATTTCTGCAAACCATGACAAAAGAGAATTGCAGAGTCGTCGTGAATAAACAGCATAGAGCACTTTCCTTGAAAAGAACCGTGGAACCTTTTTTGAATTCAAAGCGAGAAGGAAATTAGGCTTCCCCGCATACGAATGACAAGGGCGGGAAGACCTTGAAGGAGCAAGCCTCTTATGCAAACAAGCTCTTTCGCCTTTGTTTAGCTGTCCCTTCCAAGTAATTTGATGGCATCGATATTCTTTGCGGTCGGTAATGCTCGATGATCATTAGGTGGGATTACTGATATCTCCTTCTCTTCCAAGTTAGTTCCCCGCGGTTCTCCTCACGTAAACAAGAAGATTGGCTAGCATAATTTGACATTATTCTATTGGAAGCTTCCCAGATATCGGCGAACAGGAAATTTTAAAAAAAAGTCTACCGAAGTATAGGTTCCTGCACATCCATACCACGTAACACGCGGCAATTTGTTTTCCATTTATTCAGGAATTTAATATGTTAGAAACACCAGGAAGGAACCGGAGTCCCTAAGAGAGCCCGACTTAGCCCTCTGGTGCATGATGATGCAGAAAATTCAAGTTGTCGTAGCTTGAACCTAAAATTGGAGCAATAGCGACTTGTTTGTTCGATAAAAGAGCATCTTCTACTGGTTCACCCTACGGGAGAGTACGTAGGCCTTTATGAATTTGGAAGAAATTTGTCCTAGCATCAAAGGTTGGATTAGTACCCATTCAAGAAGAAAGAATATTGGGGTGCTAGAAAGGTGCTTCACGCGTAGACAGATAAAGAGATGTTCTAAAAAAGACTGTTCACTTATTCCAAATGGCGGTGGTGTTTAAGTACACAAAGATAATCTCCGTACACATCTTTTGAAAGTATTTTATACCGAGTTGGCCAGAATGTGGGTATGGAACTATCAGCTACATCTGGTTCGATTTCAAACACTGCTAAAAAACCAACATTTCTAAAGCACACCACATTTCTTACACTCTAACGTCCAACAGCTCCTGTGTCTACAGTCGAATTTCCTCTTTAACAAGGTGTGATTTGCAACATCAGGCCTTTCTTGTCTTCCCTAACTGAAGCTGGGTAAAGTCTTGGGATACAGGTTCACTTCATTGCCTGAAAAATGCAATGTTAAGGATCTCACACAAAATCATATTGGATGAATGGCGCATACGCTATTCAGGAACAATTACGGGAAGACGTGTGACTTCTCCCATATCGCGAGTCTTGTCTAGAAATAAGTGTCGACAAAACAACATCAGGCAAACATAATCTTGACCAATGTTTCAACAGTGCAAGCGAACTCCCAGTCATTGTGCTTGAAAAGTTGGCGTTTATGGATATGTATATATATATATATATATATATATATATTTCCTGTTATATTGGAATCCTTCAAGAACTCCTTCAAGAATTCGTCTCGCCTTAGGTCATCTCGGACGGTTTCTTTGTGCGTCAACGACACGGCAAAACGATCAACAAGGAAGGACCAGGTCGACAACGCCGATTTCGCTGAGATTCCTCTATGGGCAGCTAAACTCATTGAGAGGTTTGACAGCTTTTCTATGACTCTTGGAGGATCCCTTAGACGCTATTTTGATAGCGTATTGAATGTGATGTCGGATATTCAGGAAAGTCAGAAACTTATTCTTAACCGCATAACTGAACTGGAACGCAGCGTGGCTCTTCTCACACAGAACACCAACAACGACTCGGATCTGCTGTACGATGGTTAAAGTTCGGGCAGATAGCCACAAAATCGACGAGAAAGCAAGACGCATTGCTTGGATAGGAATAGGTGAGATGGCTACTGAGAGGGAGACCCGCCTGTTTGATCATTAGATTTTAAAGGAGACGATCTACACCTCTGGTGATGAGGAGCTCATAAGGTGCTTCGAGGAGGAAAGTATAACCTCTCACAGATTCCCTGCAGTTAGATCCGAGAATGCAGGTACCCGCGGGAGACTGCTGAAAATAGCCTTCCAATAAAAGCCTTACGGGATCGCCTGCTGGAGCATATGCGTTCAGTAAGGCAAAGTCTTACAAAGCAGTTCGTGCATTCGTTTGCGAGGCGTAAATATACCGAGGAATGCTTGATCGGAGACTGCGGAAAAGTGCCGGGAATATGAATGCGCTGGAAGGGAAACTGAAGTATGTTGTGCGGGACTTCGAAATAATTAAGTTAAGATCCCCGCGCGACCTGCCAAGGCCCTCTACTACCCCCAAATCTACAACAGGTCATACTGCTATTAGCTCTATGTTTGAACAAAGCGCCATTTAACCAGCTCCCAAATTGGCTTGGTTTGTGACAGAGTGGTGTAACGACCTCTTGTTCCCAAACGTCCCAGTTGTCTCAACCGATCAATGCAGCCTCCTGCTCTCATTGAGAAATATTACCCCTCCACCCGATCCCACCCGCTTTTAAGTCCTTCTTCGCTCTACCCCAAAAATTCCACCTTGACACAGCCAAAGATTACAGTTAAATATTTTAATGCACGCTCTATTTGTAATAAGCTGCCTGATCTCTACCTTCTTCCATCCCAGTCCCTTTCCCTAGTTTTGGTAACAGAATCTTGGTGCAAGCCAAATGGAATACACGACGACACGATCTCCCAAGGGTTCCCGTACGTCATGATGAGATGTGACAGGGAGGGGTCCTCCTTGGGAGGTGGAATACTTGCGCTTGTAAACAGGGATGTGCAGCACCGCTTAGACGCTTCACAATATATGTCAAGGGAATGCTAAATGCTCACCTTGTGTATCCACTCCACAACACTGCCACTTTACTTTAATTTTCGAACGGGGCTCTAATTTCATACTTCTAGCAGATTTTAGTTTACCATCCATTAGCTGGACCTTTCTTTCCCTCAGTCCAGCCGTTGTGCTCATTCGTCCTTCTCACGAGATTTTCTTGTTATGCAAGTTTGCAAGTTGTACTCCCTTCAGCAATTAGTACACGCACCTACAATACCGCTCAAATTCTTTGCAAAAAGACGCTTTGCGACGGATTAATCCGTCACAAAGCGTCGCATTGCCATAACTCTTCTCAAAGTTATTTGTTTAAAATCTAATTAACACCGTTAGAAGCCCCGTCTCATTTCCTATCCAGCGATCTAAACATCACCTGAAACGATTGCACAGATACCTAGTTATGAAGCTTTTGCTTCCTCGGCTCCGTTAATTGATTTACGACCCCTCCGAGATCCCCAGTGGCATGTCCTTAAGGCCTTCCGTTGACGAGGTTCATCGAAACTCAGAAATCCTCTATTGTTTCAGCAGATCTGTATTTGTTACGCATCAAGTGTCATTGTGGTACTAAATAGTGCCAAGTTTGAATAACATAGGGCCGATTTGAGATAAGCGCAAACGCGCGGAAAGCTAAGATTCAGTTAAGAATTACCCAACTAGTAGCCTGTTACAGAAGACAGTATTCTACTAGTTTATTGTGTGAACGATGATCTTTATAAAACGTGTAAAATGGTTTTGAGAAATGAACAGAAATGACTAGATTTTCTCTTTTCCAACAAGGGATTGGTCCAATCTCAATTTGCGGCGTAGGATTTCTCCTATCTTTGAACTTCGGTTGCTCCTGTACAGGATAAGTGCGAAAGCCGTGTTTTTTGTTGTCTACAGTATACCACAAGCACATTCGAATCTGAAAAGAACGAAAAGATTTTGACCGTTCAAAGTAGATTTCTGTGCGGCCAAAGTTTGACGAATACAACAGAAAATTTCGTTTCAGTCGCTTACCTTTTTATGGATGAGTTTATTCGAAAAATCAACTGGACAGCATTTCTCAGCTCGTTGCGAGCTTTCCACAGATGTAATATTGTCCACATTCAAACTGAAAACCATTTTCACCTCTTCGGCCGCCGAAACAAGTTTGGGGCTGCGCTTCGGCCCGCTGCCGTGTCCGCACTCGGGCCGAAGCGCAGCCCCAAAGTTGTTTCGGCGGCCGAAGGGTAAAAATGGTTTTCAGTTTGAATGTGGACAATATTACATCTGTGGAAAGCTCGCAACGAGCTGAGAAATGCTGTCCAGTTGATTTTTCGAATAAACTCATCCATAAAGAGGTAAGCGACTAAAACGAAATTTTCTGTTGTTTTCGTCAAACTTTGGCCGCATAGAAATCTACTTTGAACGACCAAAATCTTTTCGTTTTTTTAGATTCGAATGTGCTTGTGGTCTACTGTAGACCACAAAAAAACACTGCTTTCGTACTCATTTTGTACAGGAGCAACCGAAGTTCAAAGATAGGAGAAATCCTACGCCGCAAATTGAGATTGGACCAATCCCTTGTTGGAAAAGAGAAAATCTAGTCATTTCTGTTCATTTCTCAGAACCATTTTACACGTTTTATAAAGATCATCGTTCACACAATAAACTAGTAGAATACTGTCTTCTGTAACAGGCT
>OX375870.1:23292080-23368288 GCA_947359475.1 Heligmosomoides polygyrus bakeri
AATCCCTTGTTGGAAAAGAGAAAATCTAGTCATTTCTGTTCATTTCTCAAAACCATTTTACACGTTTTATAAAGATCATCGTTCACACAATAAACTAGTAGAATACTGTCTTCCGTAACAGGCTACTAGTTGGGTAATTCTTAACTGAATCTTAGGTTTCCGCGCGTTTGCGCTTATCTCAAATCGGCCCTATGTTATTCAAACTTGGCACTATTTAGTACCACAATGACACTTGATGCGTAACAAATACAGATCTGCTGAAACAATAGAGGATTTCTGAGTTTCGATGAACCTCGTCAACGGAAGGCCTTAAGGACATGCCACTGGGGATCTCGGAGGGGTCGTAAATCAATTAACGGAGCCGAGGAAGCAAAAGCTTCATAACTAGGTATCTGTGCAATCGTTTCAGGTGATGTTTAGATCGCTGGATAGGAAATGAGACGGGGCTTCTAACGGTGTTAATTAGATTTTAAACAAATAACTTTGAGAAGAGTTATGACAAGGCGACGATTTGTGACGGATTAATCCGTCGCAAAGCGTCTTTTTTGCAAAGAATTTGAGCGGTATTGTACGCGAGGTTCTCATATGCTCGACCTTGTTCTAACGAATGCACCATGCTCTATTGATAGCCCTACTGTATTCCCCCTTTCAACATCAGACCATAACCTAATCACCTTTAATCTCATACCAACCACCCACGAGAGCAGCATGGCGTCAAAGCCAGGATCAATTTTGTCAAGGGAAATTATGTCATCATCTGCAGGAAGCTCCTTGAAATTGATTGGCAGTCCTTATTTTTTATGCCGATTCACCTGACAAGTGTTATGCAGCATTTGTTAGTGTCTGCACTGAGCTTATTTCCACCTTTGTCCCTCTATCGGATGGCTCGGGCTATGCTGCGAAAATTCCCAAAAATATTGCGAAGCTCGAAGCACGTATGAAAAAACTCCACGCCGTGCATGTAAAGATGGGTTCTTCTAGATATCTTTACCTTGCTCGAAAACTTAAAAGAAAAATGGCCAAGTATCGACTTCAACAAGAAGAGAATATCGCTTGCAGTCGCTCCATCAGATCTTTCTACTGCTTTTGCAATCAACGACTAAAATTTTCTGGTAACATTAGCACGGTTCATAATACCAAGGAGGAGCCATGTAATACTGATGATGAGGCAGCAGGTGAGTTTGCCAGCTTTTTCCAATCTGTCTACCGCGCTCCAGTCCATAGTGCGATCTCCATCCCGGCTTACACTAGCGCCTCCATTGACTTATTGGATATAAACACTGAAGTGTTTTTCGTGTATTAACACGACTACCCGCTGGGGTGTCTATCTCACCTGACGGATTGCCATAGATTTGGGGGATTTGGGGGATCCTGACGTCTATAACATTTTCAGACGTTTTCTGCTCATTTTCCAGCGGTACGTTGTGGTATTCAACATGGTGATGTATAAATGTTCAACACCGTGAACACAGGTACAAAGTGCATGAAGCACCACTGGGCACCTTACGGGTAGCGTATAAAGGCTACAGGCTCCCCATAGTCTGTTTCCATACATGGACCAAAGGCCTCGGGAAAAACCATCCTGTTCGGATTTTCAAAGGAGACCACGTTGTGACGTCGGAGGTGGTTCAAATGAGAAACGAGGTGTGCGAATGCGAATCTCTACCAACCACTTGAAATGCAAAGGTGCAGCAACGCAGAGGAGCCAAAACACCGGCTTCCCTAGCATGAGTCAACCCTCTACCCACCTGCGCTCCGAGCTAATTGCTGCAGAGGCATCGCGGGCGTTCAAGACCCACAAAAGCGTGCTGCGCCGTATCCCATTATGACCTCTTACTCCTTGGATTTAACGACTTGGCAAAAAATATACACATTTTCACTTACGCTTCAGACCCTTCCCTTGTTAATCTCCTCTTATGATACAGTCCCACAACTGTCAAATCTAGAAAAAGCGCAGTGCAGAAGGTAAATTCTGTGGAAGAGGTAGGGTAGCTGCCGAAAATTCTTTTCTGTGTAATTTAGGTTTGTTGAAATAAATTTCAACGAATTTATGGAGTTGCGACGGTTAGCGACGGAGAAACCTGTCGAATTAGGGGTGGTAGTGTATAGAGAAACGCTTGTTTGGCACTTGTCGTCCTTAAATGTGTCTGCGAAGACAACTGTCTGATGAACAAACGAAGTGGTGACTAGGAGGGCGAACAGTTTTGGAATGATTCACCCTGCTTTGTGTCAAGAAACACTGAACTCTGAAAGCAACGATATGGACGTGTCAAATGGAGGAATGGCAACCCCTTTGGAGGCAGAGCAGACGAGCTAGGAAAGCTGCGTGCTTGTGGGGCTCATTGGATACCGAGACGAGGGAAAAGAGGCAAAGAAACTGTAGGCTGGACAGGAAGTTGCCGCCTTTTCGACCTTTCACTTCAGCTGAACATTCTAGAGAGTGGTAACGGTTGTTAAGGACAATTCAACATTTTGATAAATTTATAGCGCTATTTTCTGCCTGAGATGAATAACATTTTGCCAACTGGACACCTATAAAATCATCCAAAATAAAACAAATCTGTACGTTCTTTTAAGGAAGACAGACAAATCGGTGAATTAGAAACTATATTTTGAAAGACAGCCTACACATGGCTTCCAAAAAAAGCACTACCATATAGTTCCGATCCGTTCAGTTAGCGTTCAGCCTTCGTGTAAATCTACGCCGAGACAACAGCAGCAAGCCACTACCAAAAACCAAATTGAAAAATAATAATTTAACAGCAGACCAACTGAGAGAAAACAGCGCTTCCATTAGTAATCAACAAGCATCGCGTACCGAGCGCAATCTTATCATCTGACTCAGCAAAAAATCTCTCTTCTGCATTGTTAAATAATCCCAATAACGTTCCATACTAGAGGTATAGGAATGAAACTATGCAATCATAATTTTCGGGATCTATTGTCCTTGATTTCTTAATCGAAGTTTATTGTGTTTTATTCTTCAATGGTGTGTAGTTTGATTCTGTAGACGTCCAAACATTTAGTAGGCGCTTGGCTTGAATTAAATAAAAGCCTAATTTAGCTGAGAAAGCCGCAGCTTGAATTTTGGTTTGAATTGGAAACGTTCATTACAAACTTGCAAAGAAAAAATGTATATAAACTGTTCACAGAAAGGTAGTTAAACGTTTATTAGTTAAAATAATTGGAGGGCATACAGCAACCACTGCGACACGACGTTCCTAGTTTTAGAAGTTCTGTTAGTTGTAGAGAGCTTGTAGCAAATCCACTTCGTAACTTTTATACGAATAGCTAGAGTGCAGAATTGCATTATTTTCACCTCCAAAACTTTAAAAAATTGCATCTGCTATTTGTCTGCGCTTGCACGGGTAACTATCGGTTAACTTTTGCAACGAACATTTGCTTCGCGCTAAGGCACAACATCATAAACGAAGTACGTACAGTGAATGCGATACGATACAATAGCTACATTACACTCCAATAAAAAGAACACTAAAATAACCAAACTTGAACCTTTCGTTCAAATATGCCATAAGTTTTGATTTTATTGCACTTTGAATATTATTTCCTCCACTCCACGACGTGCACTCTCTTCAGATGGGGCGGCCGTTAAAAGAGATGTTGTGTTAGATCACGTGCAAGTCTCTTGTAGATCAGAGATAAGATTTACAGAAAATTACGATTTACGACCCAAAATGTCGTAAATCTTAAATCATAAAAAATTCAGCGAAAATCACTATAACCCGTAAAGCGTAATTACGCACACCAGGCGCCCTGAGTTTGTTCGACGCGAGCTAGTCTCTTAAAATGCTTGCCAACAACCCTTCCTTTAGGTCCACTCCTTATCTGTACCTACAAAAAGTCTCATAGGCTGCGACTTCGTTGCTCAGAATTATGTACTCTTCTGAAGCTTTTCGTGTAGAATCTCTTCGTGTTAGCGTATTTCTCTTATTTTGTTCTCGTATACTGTTTGAGCGGTGTTGATATAATTGTGGACCTTTCAGTATTCCTCGAATTTTTCTGATAGTATGTCAGTTTAGTGATAGCCACGCATGATAAACCTCAGAAGGGCAAACGGCTAACACACATCACAGTTTTCAAATAATAGCTAAACGTCATCGACGGAAATACTCTTTGATATGTAGACGTGATTTCAGAAGCGAACAATGCCTAGAGCTCTGTGGCGCTTCGGAAATAGATGTTTTAGGTTTCGAACTCGTTGTTTGAAAGGCGACTGCAATATAGACTTTGCATACGAAAGTTTAAAGAGCTGAGTACTGCTGCAGGAAATTAAGAGAAATCTGGATTATGCCTTGACATTAAAACACAGAAACTCACAATGTCGAACCATGAACATTGTAAAGATTATTCTCCTCACGTATCTAGTGTGCCGAAAGTTGAAAAGTCGCTATTGTTTGTGATCAAAATTTGTGGCAAACAGTTTTACTACCGAAACATTCTCAGCTCACCTAAAGGAATACAATCAATCTAAGACAGAAATCAATTGGGCGAATTATCATCTTATAGCAAACATCCAAAAAATACCTCCACGAAATTTCCCAGAAATAGAATGCGTAGCAAGGGACTGATTGCTACATACCAGGCATTTTCGTCATTAATGTTTTTAACGCCATTGCTGCGCTTCGCAACTGGTTTTTAATCCTCTATGGACTTGGCTTCCCTCAGAACACAAAAAGAATAAAAAGTTGTCAAAATATCCTTCTTATTTTTTTCCAATTCTGAAGTATTCATGAAAAGTGTAATGTGATCTGAATACGTATCTAAACTAGGAAATGAATTGCAGCGGTCACTCAGTAGAAAAGGTAGCGCTTGATACATTCTGAACACGATATCGCTTCACAAAAAAAAACGAAATATATTGTCTTTGTTGGTGGCTCTTCAGATTTTAGGAGAAACATTCAGTGGGGCAAGCGACTTATAATTTTTATAAAGAGACTCAACTTATAATTCACTTTCTACAGGGAGACAAAGGCATATCATGCAATATGTATGCGCACCGCTGGCAATAGTTGTGTTAGCAAAGGAGAAGACAATCGATGGGCTCAAAAGGACTCCGCACGAGAATATTCATAGCCTTTCTTCTAGGCTTCTTCCGGCGTATTGTCAGGAGCAGAGTATGACAATGAGCAATATGAACGGAAGAACGAAGTAGCACTTCCAATATGAAGCGCACGAAAGTTGCCGACGTGCTTCTTACATAATTCCTATACTGGAGAGCTGCACAATGGGATCTTACACTTCGAAAATTCTTCATCCCTTGTTTTTGACTATTCAGGAAAAACAATCAAAATTTTCCTACTCCTTATTAATGTTGGTTCGAAAAAGGTACATGTGTTTCACTGACACTTGCTTCATTCTACGCTGGTCCAGAAGTGATGTCAGAGTTTGAGTCGTTTTACTCAAAGTAAAATTTCTCCATTCATAGACCAGTTTTTAACGGCGGGTGTAGCGCAGTCGGAGGAGGTGCCGGCTGTCGCGTTCATCCAATACAAGGCTGTTCCGCCGAGGCCCACCAAGCTTACCATCCTTCCGGGTCGGTGAATTGGTACCAGACTTGTCTGGAAAGGATAAATCGCTGATTTGTTCGTGTTCGTCGACCGACCACCACAAGACATTGTAAGACCAGATATGCATTCAAATCGCAGCCACCGGCATTCCGTAGAAGGGAATGCGTGGCGCATCTCAAAAGGAACTCAGCTACGCCGTCCTTTACCCTTTATCCTTTATAGACCAGTTTTTCAAACTGAACAAAAACTTTCCTAATTTCCATGTTTCTTCTGACAGTGAGGTTTGGCCAGAGTTTCAAGTTCAAAACTAGACTTTTAGTGTCGATAAAATCGTCGAGCCCTATATCGCTTGTAAGAATTTAATAGCACTTATTTAAATAGTACTTGTCCTCGAAGTATCACAATCATATGAGGGAATTTAAAGAGTTTCCGGGCCTAGTTTTACTAATCTTTTCAGATATTTTACGGCATAAGGTAATTTTACGATGAAATTGTTTCATGGAATTCTAGGGTGATGTAACGGTGAACTTGGTTGAAGCAGTTACCATCCATTTTTGGATGGAAGTTCGTGGCTTCAAGTTTAACGGAAACCTGTTTCTCGCATTATTTTCGCAGCTTTCCAATTTGTTTTTATTCCTGTGACTTTACCCACAAAGAACACTTAAGTATCTGCTGCAGGTTCAGCGAACTCCTTTAGGCACTAAGTCACATAGCGGTACTCCTTCTTGTCTTCACCAAGCTACGCCTGTCCTCTTCAACATCCAACATTCGACAATGTAGGTTTGTTGTACTTTGGAACGTTTTCTTTTGCACAGTTTGTTCAAGACGGTGTAGATATCACTTTCCGTTCAACTCGCTAGAATTTTGTCATCTTATAGACCAATTTTTACGTCGATCCTAATACACATGCTTTCATACTTCACGTGTCATAACTGGACCTCATGTGAATATGTGACAAAACGTTTCCATCAAGTTGCTAGGTTGTAAAACTCCTGCTCATTTGCCTAACTGTATCCGTATCACATTTCCATTATGCCAGTTCCTCAAAAAAGTGAAAGAATACGCAGGTGACTTCTGACTAATGCCAAGTGAACAGTGAAAGGGAAGACATTGCTCTAAATAATTGATGGACGAGACACGATAGAGCGTACTTGCGAATCGCTACATCACGGTCTACGCTATTGTATTTCCCCTAAAGACGATGTTGGAAGGTCCTGAAACGTGGTTCATTACAATTTGCGCCACGAACTCGTCTGCTTCGTTGGATTTATGGTGTGAGTTCTATTATCACGCAGTTCCTCCGTAGAACGTTTCACTTTTTTAATAAATTGGATTTGTTGAGTCTATAAGTAACTGTTTCGATCATATGAAAATTTTACGACAGTTAGTGCTATAAAACTGGTGCATCAATACTCCTAAAAGAATGATGTTGTCAGCACTTGAATGGTCGTAAATTCTCGGCTCTTCAACAACCATTGTAGCTTGCTTTGAATGAGGGAAAGAAAAATCTAAGCGCGAATTTGAGGTCAAGATTCATTCACTCGTCCGATGAATCGCGATGTTTACTAGATTGGTAGTTTGAGTGCCATTCACAGGAAGTTGTCCGTTGGAAGGATGAACGATTTCTTAGATTCTTCTACCATTTCTTTGCTCTATGTAACAGTTTACTGCAAAAATTGTTTAAAACTTGGGTCAGAACAAGTGCAGCAGGTGGAGATGAATCCCTAAAGTTTTCCAGAAACTCTTACAGTCATGAGAGAGGGTCTGAAATATATGGACTACGGCCAAGGAAAATCCCACTTCGTCGACTCCAAAAGCCCAATTCCTTGTCGCGACACACTTCAGAGGGTCATTATATTTGCACTTGCAGTTAGGGCTGGTACAAGCGATAGGCTTTCGTGCTTCTTTTAGCACATGCGTTTTTATCTCGGATGTGACGGCCAATTGTTCTATAACTTGGAACTACCAAGGAATCAAATCAGCTGTAGATTCAATTCTATAACTTGGAGACGTTGCAGGTGTCACTAGATTCCACTCCAAATTTGGAAGAGCCAATTCGTTGTTTGTTACAGCTGCCTCAGAGTCTTACAATCTTCGAGTTAATAATTAGGACAATTACACAGAAGAGACCTGGACCAGCATTTACAGCATTTACAATACCGCCCGCGTCGCGCGGTCAAAAAGACGGTTTGCGACGGAAAAATCCGTCGCAAACCGTCGCATGCTCATAACTCCTTTAGTTTTGAGTTGTTTCAGAAACGTTTGAAACCGTTTCTGAAACAATCGTTTGAAACGTTCGATTCGTCTTCTCGAGATCTACAAAACGATGTATAAAGCTTTAACAGGCCACAGCGTTTTCGCCGTGGGTGGCCTAAAAAAATAACTGCAGCAGGCTTTTGCGATTGGAGCACCTTATTTTCCAGGACGTGTATGTGACGTGCAGTGTTTTCGGAGTATCTCAAGCATGGCGTGCGTTGTCAGTGCTCTGTCATGCCTGGAATGTTCCGAGAGTGCGCCGTGCACAATGCATATAGGATCGAACCTATCAATCGAGTGGGCGGAAGCATGCCCACTGGGTTTCTATCTTCACTTAATGGAAAATGTAAAGCCTTCAAGACTACTTTGCACCGTTTGGAGAATTTTATAAGAAATTTCCAGCCGTCCTACTTAGGATTTCCAGTCAGTCCGACGAGCCTTTGGAGTGTGCCGTACACAATGCATGTAGGATCGAACCTACCAATCGAGTGAGCGGAAGCGGTTCAAATGTCGTGATAAACAGCAACGCTTACCCTCTTTAGGTGCTTTAGTGCACACACTGGCAGCAGCTTATACAAATGAAGAGGTTTTAAGAAGCGAGAAGAGAGAGTGCGCCGTGAAAATGCATATACGATAGGACCGTTTGAAATTAGATTAGATTAGAAATTTCCGCCAGCCCTACTCAGGAATTGCTGTACTATGTTCCGGGGAGGCTTTAGAGTACGCTGTGAACAATGCATATAGAATAGAACCTATCAATGGAGTGGGGCGACCGCTGGCAAATGCACGCGCGGGCGAGTTCGTAGCGCAATAAGATCAAATCGTTTCAGCTGCAACTCGAGGACTTTGTAGGCAGTACAAAGTTTTTGAGGTGTTCTAAAGCACAACGGTGTAGCTCATGAATTGACTAAATTACAGCGCTTCGAAAATGCAGGTGAGGCTTGTGCGACCCAATTTTTTCCGATTTCGGTCGAACACTGCGCGAAGACACGGCGAGCTGAGGGCATGCAAATGCGTAGGCGAACAGAACACCTAGAGTGCATTAATACGATATGCTCGCAACTCCCCAGCTGCTTAAACTGCATTAGCCCACTTAGCCCCATCTGTCATTTTAGGGCGGCGGACTTTGCGATTGAAGTTTCTTGTCTTCTTACTCGCCCACATTTAGGCTTTCGACACTCCTAATAGCACCATTTTGTTCATCACGAAAAGCTCTATCGAATGGCGTCACTCTCGACCAATTCCAAAGAAATCGATTTGTTGACAATTTCCCATCGAGGACGTGGCGCCATTGCCAGAGCCGGCGCGGATGATGACGTCATCGAAAACTGATATTTTCGAAATTGGCCAAATTTCCTCGTGCAAACTTCGCCCAAAATCATATAGGCGGTTATTTGGGGAGCTGATTACGAATCAGACCTCTGTTTTTTGGAAATTCCGCCGATTTCAGTAGGTTACTTCCCGTTTGAGGGTGGTCGGGTCAGGACCACCGATCACCCTCAGTTATTGGTATGGGCGGTCTCCTGCCGTAATCGTCCGAGTGAACTTCGGCATCGTGTTCGGCACCACGAATAAGTCCCCGCCCCTATACGAAGTTTGAGCAAAATCGGTGATCCTGACCAGACCACCTCCAATTATCCAGAAGAATATCCAAAACCTACCGAAATCGGCGGAATTTTCAAAAACGGACGCCGAGTTCGTAATCAGCGCCCCAAATAACCCCTAGATGATTTTGGACGGGAAAATTTGGCCAATTTCGAAAATATCGATTTTCGATGACGTCATCGTCCGCGCAGGCTCGCCCTGGAGCGCCCTCGTTCTCATTGCGAAACTGTCAAAAATCGGTGTTTCCAAAATCGGTCGAAATTGGCACCATTCGATAGCGCTCTCCATGCTGAACAGAACGGTACCACTGCGAGTGTCGAACACTCAAACCTGGGTGAATAATGGCGCAGGAAACTTCAACGCTAAAACTCCGCCGCCCTAAAATGGCACCTGGTGCTAAGGCAGATTAATCAGCCAGGGAGTTATGGGCATGTCATCGTAAAGAACTTTAAGCGTTGTGCTCGCCTGTGCATTTGTAGACCTCTGGGACTTCCCGCAGGGGTCGACTGAAATTGGAAAAAATCGAGTCACACAAGGATAGCCTGCATTTTCGCACTGTTGTAACTTTGTCCAATCATAAGCAACATTGCTGTATTTCAGTGCGCTACTAGGACATTTTACCTGCCTACAAAACCTACAAGCTGCAACCGGAAAGGTTACCATACGACGGAGTTTTCGTGCTCAGAACACGTGCAACAACGGTCGATGTTCTCCTCGTTCTTACTCGCCCATATTACAGTTTTCCCTACTCGCAATAGCACCATTCAATTCAGCATGAAAAGCTCTATCGAACGGTGTCAAGCATGTCCCAATTCGAAGATATCGGTTTTCGATGACGTCGTCGACCTTCTGCCGCGCCTTTAAATCGCCTCGCCTTTGATGCGAAATTGTCAAAAAACCGATATTCCTAGGATCGTTCGAGATTGGCACCATTCGATAGCGCTTTTCATGCTGAACAAAACGGTACCACTGCTAGTGTCGAACAATCAAACTTGGGCGAGTAAGAGCGCAAGAAACTCTAACCGCTATCTTCCGCCGGTTTAAACTGGCAGCTGAGGCTAAGGCAGTTTAGAAAGCTGAGGAGTTCTGAAAACGTCAGCTTGAAGTACCTTAAGCGCTCTGTTTGCATACGAATTTCAAAGCCGTTTGCTCGCCGAGTCTTCCCGCAGTGGTTCACCGATTTCGGAAAAAAATGCGTCACACAAGCCTCACCTGCATATTCGCACCCATGTAACATTGCTACTTCCTAAGCTACACCGTCTACTTTAGTGTACTACTAGATCGTTTTACTGCCTACAAGGCATAAGAGCTGCAGCCGAAACGATTTGAACTTGAAATAGTTATTGCGCTCCGAACACGCCCGCGCGTGCAATCTGCAAGCGGTCGCCCCCTCGATTGAAAGGTTCTATTCTATATTCACTGTTCACGGCGCACTCCAAACGCTAGCTGGACAGCCTCAGAGCAATTCCTTAGTAGGGCGGCTGGAAATTTATAATAGAACTCCCCAAACGCTCACTCTACCAGTTGTCGAACCCATTCGATTATTCGATTTATAGGTTCATCTCTATACGCATTGCACACGGCGTTCACTTAAGTCTTGCAGGAACAGATTGGAGCAATTCCAGAGTAGGGCGGCTGGAAATTTCTTATGAAATTCTCCGAATTGTGCAAGGTAGTCTTGAAGGCTTTACATTTTCCATTAAGTGAAGATAGAAACCCAGTGGGCATGCTTCCGCCCATTCGATTGATAGGTTCGTCCTATATGCATTGTGCACGGCGCACTCTCTAAACATTCCAGGCATGACAGAGCACTGACAACGCACGCCATGCATGAGATACTCCGAAAACACTGCACGTCACATGCACGTCCTGGAGGATAAGGTGCTCCAATCGGAAAAGCCTGCTGCAGTTATTTTTTTGGGCCATCCACGGCGAACACGCGGTGGCCTGTTAAAGTTTTATACATGATTTTGTAGAACTGGAGGAGACGAATCGAATGGTACCAAACGTTTCTGAAACAACCCAAAACTAAAGGAGTTACGAGCATACGACGGTTTGCGACGGATTTTTCCGTCGCAAACCGCCTTTTTGACCGCGCGACGCGGGCGGTATTGTACTCTATCAATTAAATAATAATCTTGACGACTAAGACGAGGACACGGTGTGATCTCCGCCTTCTTTTCATACACTCAAAAATTGATGCTCTACTGCACGAAATCGAAGTTGAATCAATATTTCATGGATTATTTTATCCGCGAAAAATCGAAACTTCATACGATTTTAAGCACTCAATTTATTTGGGTAAGTTGTTTTATAGGTTTTCAAGAAAAGAAAGAAGGAGAGGACCTGCATTAGCCACACACCACTTCTGTTTTGCTTGGGAGGTGTTCAACTTGATTTTAAAGGTACCCGGCTTACGTCGATAAGTGTCCAGTTTGACGTGAAATAGTATAAAAGTGTTAGTTATTGATAAAAAATGCATTTTTAAATAAAATAGTCAGCTAAAGAAATTTTCTGTTTTCTGGCAAACTCAATTTTCTGGTTTCTGGGAAAATTTTCAAAATTTTCGCCCAACCCTGGTCGTCAAGGTGATAGATAAACCGCTCTGCTGAAGCCAAACCGATACTGCATGCATTCTAGCATGATAGTATCCTCGTACTGAGCATGAGTTAGTTAGTTAGTTAAAAATAAGGAGAAAAGGATATGCTTAAGGACTGACCTTGCTGTGTGATGTGCTTTGATAGAACACCGTAGTGCGGTTGCCATAAGTTCGCGTATTCATCGTGCAGAATACTGGAGTGGTAGGTGGCGAGGCCTCGGCTTCTCTAAATTTATAGTACGTTGCTGTCCGTATAATCTGTACTTTTAGAGCGTACAAGTCGTCGGTAACAATGTAATCTCGTCCGATTATAAAGTACAGACACATCTGAAGGGACTCGCATGTGAATAGGCAAATGTTCAAGTGCACGCAGAAGTCGGCACATGCCGGAATTCGCTGCGGCACTGTGGTTGATGATCAACGGAAATCCAGTTAACGCCATCCTCAAGAGCAGGGAGAATCTGATTCTGAATCGAAGCGTCGAGCACGCACACAAGCACAATGTGATGAGGGGACGCCGCGTTCAAGCGTGACCAATGCGCTTGATTCAGCCCACCACTCACGACTACATCATCAGGATCCCAACAATGAAAAATCCCTGCGTGTCCGCGTCAACGAATAAAGATCACTCGGAATATCGCTTTTCAAAGGGAATCCACTGATATGTCCAGTGTGTGAGTGCCACAAAACGCACTGACCCACGCTCGGACACGCGTCTCTAAGCACATTGTCAGCGGCACTCTCTATCGAAACTATGTGTCCACCAGAAAAGTCGCGAAATCGTTCTTAAAGCTGATTTTCAAAAAAAATACTTCCCAAAATTCCAGGTTTACCGGCAAGAATTCAGTGATATCCTATTATCCTGCAATTTCGAATCCTATCTTGCAATTGTCAAGATTAAGTGCTTGCATCTACTTATCCCCTGCAGCAAGCTACGTAAGGCGTCTTTTGTTAAATTTTGAACTAAATCTTCACATTCTCTTTTTGTAGAATACCATTAAAACGATATCTGTTTAGGGGACAGTAATGTAGTTCTTGTTGCTGAAGCACACTCAATCACATATGCATTTTTCTTCCGAGTCTAGGATTTCTACGAGAATTTCATCTCACAGGTTTATTACGAACCTCATGGAAGTGACTGTGTACGGACGGTTCTACACGCACGATATTATACCATACGGACCTCGTCCAAAAGAAGAAAAAACGACTTTTTGTATCTGTGCTTTTGGCAAACGCAGCAAGCGTTTCCGTCTAGGTTTCGCCATCAGAATTCGTTCTTTATCTAACAGCCGTTTCATATGTTTTTCTAACAATGTTCGTCTCCATAAGAAGTAGGTTTAATGTTTTTCCAACTGCGACGATCACATAACACACTGTGGAAACCTCATGACGGAGGCCAACTTCAACCCAGCTGAGGTTATGACCACCCTTGAAAATTTCGGGACTACTCTGAATTTCAGAGATCCCTGCCTATGTACAACTCCGCCCATGTGTAACCCCGCCCATATGTAACCCCTCCCATGTGGTCTCGTCGTTAACACTGCGCCCACAAAGCTCACTGAAAGCGCACTGCCCAACATGCTCCCGCCCAATACCACTAGTTCTTTCATGATTGGTTGTATATTTCTTTCTCAAAGTATAGAGAAAGAGAAAAGAATGGCGCAATCCAATAGCGTCGACACACGCTCTTTCACGCGGGGAGAGGTGGTGGAGCGTACTTGGTGAATCAGTGACAGTTTTTTTTTTCATAAAGAAAAGTGCTGGGTGGCTGGCTTCATTTCACAAGCCTGTCAAACGTCACTATTGTGAAACCCCGCCCATGTAGAGCCCCCTATGTGGAACTCCCCCATGTGTTACCCACCCGCAGAGCTCTGCCAACAGAACCTCTACGTTAACGCCTCGCCCACAACTAAGTCAAGCAATAATCGATTTTATTGGGCCTGCATTGCCTATTCTTGCCAAGGCGAATAACCACTTACAAGATGATGAGAAGAGAACCATATTGTATATGTTTTTCCGCTAAAAAATCCAAAATCTTTTACATAGTTACGTGCTTGACAACAAACACAAAGACGCCGGATGTGACGTGTGATAAATGCCTCTCATACATGTAGAGAGAACAGGTGAAATCTTGGTCAAATAAAAACAAAACTGTGCTCCTTAATTGGTAGGCGTGTATCCATCACTCAATCAAGTTCGAGCACTTTTCGTTAAGCTCCGCATAATCTGAGTGTCTGATAATCAGACACTTACACCTGTATCGTCTCAATCATACTGATGAAACTGAAGGGAAGAATCCCTTCATGCTGCATATGGAGCCAATTAGTGCTTCTTGATGATCATGCTGCAGTTGCGACACCGGACGGTAACACTGCGAGAAACTGTAAGTAATTTCGACTTATTCAAGTCCTCATGGAATGATTGCACTTTATGTGCACAAACTATCACAGCAATTTGATTGCGTAACTTGCTTAATGAGTAGCAGCAACCGTCATGTGCCATAATCGAGCTTTCTGGTTCGAATGCCGCCCAGGCCAAGTACATAAGCCTGCCATCTCCATAGTCGATGAATTCGTACCAGGCCTGTCTGAGAAGGCTAAAGCAGTGGCATGTTATCGGCCGCCCACAACAGGTCCTTGTGAAATCCGAATATGTGTACAAATCATCTTCACGTTATCCATCTGGCGTAAAATGTGTGGCACTTCTCAAAGGGATTAAATAGCGACTTCGTTTGGCCTTATCCTTGTTATTTTATGCTCCCTCGTGCTCTCTAAGAAATTATGCATTGGGATTAATATCGACGAGCCTAACCGGGATGCAGCTTATGAAGTCCACTTGGTCATCAAGGAAGGAAGTTTCTCGAAGTGATGGATCGGATAAATGCTCAAATGGGACACTGACGGCAGACGCAGTTCATTCATAGGGAAATCTCATAGCACCACACATATAAGACACGGAGTAATTCGCTACCTCTCCTCGCTATCCTTTCGAGGTGATTCTTCGCCTTATAATGTCCCTGGTAAAGAAGTGCTGCTGCGTTGAGATGACTGTTCAAAGAGCAGCGAGTTGTGTTAGAGGAATTGAAGAGGAGTCTTCAGAAAAAGAAAAATCACCTCAGAAATTGTTTTTCAAAGTTCAATAAAGAATTACTGAAAGGCAGCCATTGTAGTCCTAGACAACATTATTTTCCGTGGTTTCCGGATGCTTCTTCACTCAACCGTCGCGTAGCCATAGTAAGTTGAAAAGTTTGATTTACATAGCCGATTTTAACGAAAAGGTTATGATTAGATTGTGTGTTTCCCAAAAAGCACTGGCTGCAGTGGTTAAGGATATACAAGCTTTTCTGCTATCTTGAGCCCTATTTTGTCAAACTTGGTTCGTGCAGTACAGAGAGCTCAAAACTTATTTACTACTTGCTTGAATATGTACATGGCTGTGTGAGGCACCCACCCTCCCCTCCTATAAAGATTCTTTGTTAGGATAAAAGGATAAAGGATAAAGGACGGCGTTACTCAATCCCTTCTGGGATGCGCCAGCGCATTCTACTTCTACGGGATGTCGTGGAGGCCACATGAATGCGTATTTGGCCATACAATGACTTGCGGTGGCCAGCCGATGAACAAGTCAGCGCTCTATCCTTCCCAGACAAGTCTGGTACCAATTCACCGACTCCGGAGGGATGGAAGGCTTGGTTGGCCTGGGCGGGAAATCCGAACCAGGAACCTGGTATTGGGTGCACGCGACAGTCGCGCCTCCTACGACTGCGCTACACGCGCCCATATAAGATTCTTTGTTATACGCTCTTAATAATCTAATGCATACATGAGCCACGCAATTCTCCCATGTGCGTCAAATTCAGCACATTCGTCTTTGAACGTTTCCTCTTATTCAGTGTACGTGCCACTTACAATTTCATAGCTCTCCAAGAGCGATTCTACGAAAGAATCAGGTTATTTGCATTTAAAGCTGGTCCCTAAACACATTCCCACGCCGAACGGGGAACAAAATCAATGTGAGAAGCTCGCGAGACAATAGCCTTGGATGGGAAAGCTACCAAAGCGCATTGCAAATGCTTCTACGCTTGGTGGGCAAAGGTGGAACGTCCTGCTTGAGCAAAAAAGGGGTCGCGCGGTCCACAAGCCACACCACCGTTTGCTTCAAGACTCATCGCGCTTGCGATTAAGCTCATGGAGCAAAGAAGAGCTGTTAAACTGGATCCTAATGCTTCTCATCTGGAAAAAGTCACCATCTCGAAGGCCTGTCGAATTGCAGTGAAGAAGTCCATTCAGGCCCACAGAAGATTGAAGCTGTTAGAAGCCGCTGGGAAAGGTTCAAGCATAAAGCGCTGCAAAAGAGATCTCTGCGACCAGAAGGCATTACTGTCAGCCCTCGTGGATAAGGATGGAACAATGCAAACGTCTCGAAGAGCGATGGAAACCATGGTTCAAGAATTCTACACAGATCTGTTTCGTTCTTCCAGCACTGTCCCGAAATGCTTGATGCCACCAGCTGAGGAAGTACCTCCCATTCTGGAATCAGAAGTTGCTCATGCCGTCAGAAGGATGAAGCCAGGCACTGCTGCCGGACCGGACGGCATTTCTGCTGACCTCCTTCGTGCGGGTGGCAGTGCCCTCTGCTCACTTCTTGCCAAGCACTTCAACCGCTACCTTCGACTTGGTAGGATTCGGACTCACGGAAGGAGTCGAAAACAGTTCTAATCTTCAAAAAAGGTCAGCAATAGGATATCAACAACTATCGACCCATCAGTCTTCTCTCGGTTGTGTACAAGACCTTCACCAAGATACCGCTCAATCGTATGGAGCGTTGCTGGGATGAGTATCAGCCAGTGGAGCAAGCAGGGTTTCGCAAGGATTTCTCCTGCATGGACCATATTCAGACTGTCTCACAACTCATCGAAAGGAACCGCGAATACCACATCCCACTTGTTCTTGTCTTCGTGGATTATCGGAAAGCGTTCGTCTCTGTGGAAATCAACGCCATTCTGAACGCGCTTGTGCATGCTGGTATACCATCGCCCTACATCCGACTTCTCGACGAACGCTTCTCGAACACATCGACCACCATCCAGATGTTCGACCGAAAGCTTAAGATTCCTATCGGGAAAGGAGTACGGCAGGGAGACATGATTTCTCCTAAGCTATTCACAGCGGCACTCCAGGATGCCATGAAGGACTTGAACTGGGACGATAAAGGCTACCTTGTCGACGGTAAACGGATCAGCAACCTTCGCTTCGCCGACGATATTGTTCTCATCTCTACCAGCACGGCAGAATTCGAGGAATTGCTGAACGAGCTCAATGTGGCAGGTATGAAGATTGGATTGGACGTGAATATGTCCAAAACCCAATTTATGGTCAACCAGTGGTGTGACACGGGACTCGTAAGGTTAAATGGAGTCGCTCTACAACAGGTCGACTCCTACTCTATCTGGGAAGAGAGCTGAACATGGATAACGACCTCGCTCCGGAAATCGCCCGCAGGAGACGCGCAGCATGGGCAGCCTTCAGTTCGATTCGCGAAGTCACCGATCAGGTCAAGGCCTGAATGGACTCAGGGCCTCGATATTCAACGCCCAATGGCAAGAAGGCCTACGAAGCTCGGAGCTACGGGAGAAGTCGCAATTAGCAGATCTGCTGCAGTACATGAAGAAGTCCAAATATCGCTGGGCTGGACACCTGCTTCGACGAAAGGACGACAGATGGAGTCTCTGTGTCACAGAATGGCTCCCGAGAGACCATAAGAGACCACTGGGACGACCGCCAACGTGATGGGCAGACTCATTCCCAAGATCTTTCAAACAGCGGAGTCTACCTCACAGGATGCAAGCAGCCAGAGATCGAGCGGTCTGGAAGAGTTGTGGCCCCCGCTGAGAAGACCTCTAGCCGACAAAAGGACCATCAAAGTATCAAAGTAAAGTAAGTAATGAGCTACACCGCTGTGCTTCAGAGCACCTCAAGAACCTTGTGCTGCCTACATAGTCTTCGAGTTGCAGCCGGAAAGAATCGAACACCATAGAGATATTGCGCTACGAACTCGCCCGCGCGTGCATTTGCCAGCAGTCACTTCACTCTATTGAGAGGTTCAATCCTATATGCATTGTTAACAGCGTAGTCTAAAGTCTCTCCGGGACAGGATACAGCAATTCCGGCTAAAAATTTCTAATAAAACTCCACAAACGCTCGCTTCACAAGCTGTCACGCCCACCAGATTGAAAGCTCGATTCTACATGCATTATTCACGGCACACTCCAAAGGCTAGCTGAACAGCCATAGAGAAATTCTTGAGTATGGCGGCTAAACATTTCTGATAACATTCTCCAAACGGTTCGAATTGTTCTTGAAGATTTCGCATTTCCCAGTAAGAGAAGATAGATGCGCAGTAGACATGCGCTCGCTCACTCGTATGATAGGTTCGATTTCGTACGCATTGTGCACGGCGCAGCATTCCTGGCATGACAGAGCACTGGCAACGTACGCCATGCTCGAGATACTCCAAAAGCACGCATGTCCTAGGAAATGAGCTGCTCTAATCGCAAAAGCCTGCTGCAGTCACTTTTTAGGCCACCCACGGCGAAAATATGGGTGTTCTCGTAAGGTTGCATACATGTTTGTGTAGAGCTCAAAGAAGCGAATGGAATGTTGTTAACCTTTTTTCAATAAACCTACAACTGAAGGAGTTATGAGCATGCGACGGTTTGCGACGGTATTTTTCCGTCGCAAATCGCAGTTTTGACCGTGCCACGTGAGCGGTATTGTAGGCTCATACACGATTGTGCACTAAACTCTAAAGAGACTACACAGATAACAGAGGTTGTACGCTTACATGCGGAAAACAGCAAGTAACAAAAATGAGCCGGTACGACTAATCTAGTATAACAATTGCAGGAAATAAATATGGGCACCAGCCAATACCTCGGGGGATGTATACCAGAGGTATTGGCTAGAGGAGGGATACACAATGCTTTCCAATTTTGAACATTATCGATGAATTAAAACGCGTAATTGGCACAATGCTCTAGGCGACAATTTGTGAGAGATCCCCTGAGACAATTTGTGAGAGACCCTGTGATGTTTTGAGACAAGCCTTGTGCCAATTCACGGCTTAGAGATGAATGGTATTTGGCTGAAACGTAAAATCGAACAATGAACCATTACACCCACTACTATCTTCATGCGTTCCTTAGTTGGCTTACCTACGGTATAATAAGCTCACTCTCAGTGTGACAAGTAGTATGTCTAAGGATTCCCGCCAAAATTGGGCCTCTAATGAATCCATTCACGTCGGAGCTTTAAGCATTTTAATAATGGTCAACCATGACAGCTTAGAAAGACAGACAAGACATTGACAACAACAAAAATAACTATGACAACAGTACCAAGAGCAGGTTTAAAAAGCCACAAAAAGCCACAATGCTCCACAACGTCGGATGTTCGGAGGCAGAAAGCCAGCGGAAGCTGCAACTGGTATTATTAGGGTGGGCCAAATGTGATGACTTTATCTCTTTATAACTTAATTACAACGCAGCGGTGCTAAAGAATGTATTCGCCATTAAGGTTAACGACCTTGCTGCCATCGATCAGCCAACTTCCTGCTTCCATCCCTCCAGAACTGCTGGTGCTCGGGAAAGTCGGAAACATTGACAAAACTATATGCCCAAACAATGTTTCATCCTACAGAGTATTTTATTGAAATAAAATAGAGACTGGATCAGTGATGGGAGTTGTAAAGGGCGATTTTCTGGTTTTCTGCGCGGTCTGCATCTACGTTCAGTGCAAGATTCGGGTCGAGATACTTTCACATTCGTATTTCTGAGGCAGAAGAGCTCCCTCCACTTTTGCCGTTCAGACCAACCGTTCTACTCTCCTGCTAAGTAAAATACCAAGCTTGTGCAGGAATTAACAGCAATTCGTCTGGCGTCTCTATGGACAGATTTGATGTCAAGGAAAGCGCTGAATAGAGAACTCGTGAACATTTTTCGAAGATTTTCATTTTTCGAAGGTTTGAGAGCACCCAGTGCATACTTGGGACGGTCAGGTTGCAGGAAATGAATAGCGGATTGAGTTGTTATAACATTCCGAATTTCCATGCAACAACATATACTAAGGAGTGGGTACAAAGCGCTGCAGCTGCTTCCAAAGCGTGTTGCTTTTCGGAGATGGGAAGCCAAGAAGAGAAGTTTGTTGACGTGTGCAATCCCGAGGGCGGAATTATTTCCGGGTGAGTTCGTTAGTGGCGTTTCAAATGACTCTTCTGCAGCAAAGCAACACAGTATGTGTGACACTCGTCACACATATAACGGCTTAATAATAAGGCGCAACTTCCACAAAGTTGGAGTTCCCGTTTGGAGGCAAGCATTTCCAGGAAACCTTTCGATGTCCGCTGTTTTCTGCAATTGCTAAATCGTATTAACAGAAAGAAATTCGCCAGAGTTGGTGTTTTGTTGAAATGAAACAGAAGTTCTTGAAACCCAATTCTGATAGATTCAATATCTTTTTTCTTAACATAGCCGTAGAGCCCTCTATATAAGTAAATATTACTATATTATTATTACTGTTTATTTTTTAGAAAACTTCTTTATGTTTGCTTTTTTGTCATTGTTGAAGTATTAACAGTAGGCAATTTCGCCCGAGGTGGTGTATTGTTGAAATGAAGCGGGAGCTCTATTAGGGGGGGGGGGCAAAAGTAATGAGACAAATTGAAAAAAATCTTTATCTCTTTATAACTCAATTACAAATCAACGATGCTGAGGAATGTGTATGCCATTAAGGTCCATGACCCTGCTGCCATCGATTAGCCAACATCCTGATCCCATCCTTCCAGAACTGCTTGGGCCTGGTGTTGATCAACCGCTCGATATGGTTGTCAAGGACTGCTTGGGTTCTTGTGTGCCAGGAAGTCTCGTAGGCCAAAGAAGTGGTGGTAGTCGCATAGAGAGATGTCCGGCGAATACGTTGGGTGAAGCATGTGAACGTATCCCAGCTGGGCAAGCTTATCCGTGGTCACTTGTTCCCGATGGGGTGCGGCGTTGTCGAAGAGGAGGACCTTCTTGAAGTGCTGAGACCGAATAAGTGCGAGTCGCCGGTTCATCTCTTCTATTTCGTTCACCATGGCCTTGAAGTCCATCGTCGTGCTTTTGGTAAACAGCTTCCAATATACCGTTCCATGGGTGCAGACCCAAAAGCTCTGAAGGTGCTTCTCGCCGTGAACATCTTGCCGAACGAAGGTCGGTAACGGGTCAACAGGCCTCACCCAGACTGGCTGCTTGGCAGGGTTAAGGTAGAAGACGTACTTCTCATCTTGCGTTAAATGAAAGAGCATACAAATAATAAACAATGTGTTAATAAAGATTGAGTCCAGGCTACTCGGGTTGAGAATCGGGAGAGATTTGCGTGACACAGGTCGACTCGTCAGGCTGGGGTTTCGGCATGAGACAGACAGCGGTTTTGGCATGCTTCTGGAAAGGGCGGAAGTGGTAACTTCTCAGGTGGCCTTCAGTAGGTAGCATACAAACATACAAATACCATAAGCACGAAACCAGGCTGTAGTCACGAGATATATGGACACGGCATGGAGAGTCTCATTACTTTTGGCCCCTCCCCCTAATAGAAACCCCTTTCCGATAAATTCAGTAATAATTTTCTTTACGCAGCTGTAGAACGCTCTAAATAAACAAATAAATAAATAAATAGAGTAGTGTAAGTTTTACACACCTGCTTCGTAATTTGTGATTCTAATAACGGTTAATAAACATGAGCACAATAATAGGCTAGCTGCAATAAATGCGCTATTGATGCCGATATGCTTTCCTATTTATGGAGCCCTACCGTACTTTTATGTGCTTCTTTTTCTAGCGAAAGCAAATGCTATTAGGCGACAATTGCCAATGCCATTTTCTGCTGATGCTGTTATAAACACATACCCGGAGGCCGTGAAACGCTAAAAAATCGAACCAGGAACCTTGAGTCGGGTGAATGCGAAAGTGGTGCCTCTCCCTACGGCGCTACTGCGCACCTTCGCGGAAAATTACAAGTACACAATTGGCTAGAATAAAAGGAAGATATGGTTGCATTCGAGCTAGTGTGAGCTTGAGCACCTAAAGGGTCCATTTCGTCCAACTAGCCAACACGCTTTTCGAGATGGTTTTGACGGGATTCACTTTAAAGCTAACTCCCTTCCGGATCGCGTCGTAGCGGGAGTACAGCTACGAGAGAACCGTATCCTTTTCAAAAATGGCGAAAAAGCAGCATTTCGCGGCTTCTTCGGCTTTTCGAAATCACCCCTTCAGGGTTAACTAGTTGAGAAAGCAAGCACATTTTTGTGTTCAGCAATTCAGGCTCTATCAGACAGCTTTAAAAAATTACCAAAAATATCAAATTTTAACCGAATTTTCCTAAATGTTAATTTTACGTTCAAAATCGTGCTCCAATATGAGGGTGGGTGGTCGCGAACGGGTTGTCGGTCGCAAAACATCGAAAACCGTTGCATGCTCGCAGTTCCTCTAATTTGAGGTTTTTTCGGAAACGGTTGGTACCATTCGATTCGTCTCCTCGAGATCTACCAAATCGCTCATACAGCTTTACCAGATCGCCGCATTTTCTTAGTGGGTGGTCAAAAATGACTGAAACAGGCTCTTTGCAATTGGAGCAGCTCATTTTTTAAAACTTGCATGTTCTCGGAGTATCTCAAGCATAGCGTAAAGTAATGTGTCATGCCAGGAATCCCCCGAGAGTGCGCCATGCAGAATGCGTATAGGATCAAACCCATCAATCGAGTGGGCACGACAGGTTGTAGAGTGGGCGTTGGAGCCGGCGAAATCCGCAATGAATCGTTGAAAAAATGGCGGGGACTTATGGTACAACGTAATATATTATGACCATTGAATCGCGGATATATCAGTATGTGCTGATGCAAGAAGGAAAGAACTATACTGTCTCTCCTATAGCGCACCTATGAGTGCAATAAATAAATAAATAAATAAATTCGAAAACATCGATTTTCGATGACGTGCCAAGGTTCGAGCGGCCTCGGCATCAACTCGATGCGAAATTGTCAAAAATCGATTTTCCCAGAATTTTTCGAGATTGACGCCGTTTAGAGCTCTTTGAACAGCTGGGGAGCTGTGAGCAGGTAATCGTAAAGTAGCTTAAGCGCTCTGCTTGCGTACGCAATTGAAGGCCGTTAGCTCGCCGCGTCTTCCCGCGGTGGTCCACCGATTTCGAAAAAAATGCGTCACACAAGGCTAACCTGCATTTTCGCACCGCTGTAACTTAGTCTCTTCATGAGCTACACCGCTGTGCTTTGATATTCTTTGAGACCTTGTGCCACCTACAAACTCTCAAGTTGCAACCGGGAAGATTTGCACTTGACAGAGTTATTGCACTCCGAACACGCCTGCGGGTGCAAAAGGTCTCGCCGGAACAGAGTGCAGTAATTCCTGAGTAGGGCGGTTGGGAATTCCTCATAAAACTCTCCAAACGCCCACTCTGCAACCTGTCGTGCCCACTCGATTGTGGGTTTGATCCTATACGCATTGTGCACGGCGCACTCTCAGGGGATTCCTGGTATGACATAGCATCTACGTCATGCTTGAGATAATCCGAGAACATGCAAGTCTTGGAAAATAAGCTTCTCCAATCGCAAAAAGTCTGCTCCAGTCATTTTTGACCACCCACTGCGAAACCGCGGTGGTCTGACGAAGTTGTATACATCGTTGAGTAGAACTTGAAGAGACGAATCGAAAGGTACCATCCGTTTCTCAAAAAACCTCAAATTAGAGGAATTGTGAGCACGCAACTGTTCCCGACGGCTTGCGATCGACAACTCGTCCGTGACCGCCCTTCGCAATGGAGCGCAAGTTTTCGATTTCGAACATTTTCATGGCTCCATATGAAGTATGTATACCAGAGGATAGAGTTCGAGTTCCTGAGCTCAAATATATCCTTAGTTTTTGAAATGAATGATTGTTAGGCGAGTTATATTAAAAAGACGCAAAAACCGCAAATTCGCGGTTTTCGCGGCGTCTATTCAAAAGATGCGTCCGGTACTGTAATTCCGCCACTGTTCTGTTCCGCTGAAGTAACCAACAGTGGTGATTGTATTGTTAAATAATTTGGATTGTATGCGGATTAAAGAAGTAAAGAGGAAAAATGAAAATCCTTTAAAGGCTTTTCGATCAACCCAATAGAAGGAGAGAAACGCATGAGAAATGAGAAACTATTTCTGTGGGCAGGCACATCACATCCAAATCAACAACATGAACAACCAGAGGGAAGACGCATTTCATCGAACATGAAGAAATGCAGGACATAGAGCAGGCTGGTATGCGCCTCGCTGCTCCAACGGCATTGAGCCTCTATGAATCGCGGTGAAAGGCAATGCGTCTTGTCAAATATTGACATTACTTTTCTGTCAATGCTCAGTAGGCATACCAAGAACACACAGAAGATCGAAACCTTAGCAATGATATGTCTTCGTTCTTCCACTGGTTAAAACAATGTTTTGATTTTGGTATGCTATAAAAATGTCTCACACCCCCACAGATCGTGCCTCTCAAATGGATGAGATTGTGTAGGGTTTAACACGACAAATCCAGCAAATAGTGTTCTAAATTTTTTTATGTATCTGTACCCCTTATATATAAAAGCCATAAGATATTAAGCTGGATGGGCACGTGACGCTGCACTCGTATGAGGCGCTGGTTGAAGCGCCCGAATCTAGGTTCTTGGTTCGTACCAAGGTCATGTGCTGGGCTCCATTTTTGGCCGAAAATTTACGACCCTCCTTCTTCTAAAGCAATCTCTGAAAAGCGGTCTTCCCAGATCTGGCTTCGACAATATGGAGAGTTGAGCGCAGTTGTATTTCCTGAAGCTGACACGTTATGAATACGGAGTTCAATCTTATAACGTTTTGAAAGCTGACTGTTCTTTAGCTAGAAAAGTTATTTCCATGATCCTTCGGTCACGACTGATCGGTTCGACCTTTTTGCACTCTGAAAAAAAATCTTGTAAAAACCTTGTAAGAATAAAACACTGTGCAATAACAATTTGGATAGAATTTGCAATTTGAATTTTTACATAAAGTACAGTTTCAGACTTTTCATGCTTCTCCTCCCTCTAAAAACGTGTCGTACAATACCTAGTTCGTATACAATCGACGCTTTGCGACAGATTTTTCTGTCGCAAACCGTACAGGAATGTAAAAAAAATACCTCTTGAAGAAAAGAGATAGCATGAAATTCTAAAAATTTTATTTTTCTCATCATATTCGTCCTCCGCATGCTGTGGCCGTCAGAGTGGCAGCAAGTTCCACAAGAACAACTGAAACTGGGGCTGTTCAGCAAAAAATAGAGAAATTTTCTTCACATTTCGGTCTTCATTTCGCAAGCCAGCAATCTCTTTCATATAAAACTGAGCTAAATAATGTGTGAAAGAACGTATTTCCTCCCGCTTTTGTTGAAAGAACTCTCGCAAAAATGTCCAACTTTTGTAGCTTTAAATCCTTGCCTTTCCCTGTTCAGTAAGTGATTCCTGTACGTTTAACGAACTATAACTTTTTGAGGAATATGGTAGCGAAGCTAAGCTTGCTTCCATCTATTCTCTACGCAGACGGCTCCAAGACGCTGGTCGTAGAAAAGTTCACTTCCTTCTTAGGCGCTGTCCTCAAGCATCTTAATTTAGACAAAAGATCCCGATTTTCCCTTGTTTTCCGCTCCTATTCGGTAGCTATAGCTTCATTTGGAAGGCGGTTGTGCTGTCAGTGCTAAGCACAACGAGGCCTTACACAGAGGAAAGAATAACTGAGAAATCATCTAGTACGCAAGCGAATGCTAGGTCTATCTTAAAAATAAAACTTTTCTCACATAGATTTGCTCGCTTCGCTGTACCACCCTTCGTTGTTGGCAGGTATTCATCTATTCTCTACGCAGACGGCTTCAAGAACTGGTCATAGAAAAGTTCACTTCCTTCATTGTACTAATTTTAAGATAAGATCGATAGCCTGATACGCAGTATAGGAAAAATGCTATTGTCCAATCATTTTTTTCGCCAACTGCCCCTTTAGGGTGACCACATTTATAAGTTTGCTGTCAAATTAAAAGCAGGAACAGATTTGCTTTTCTAAAGGAAGCAATGGAGAAAAACTGCGATAGAAATATGACAAAAAATAGTGAATGAAGAGAAGGAGGGCTAAAAGCGCACATCTCATGCGCATACCCGGTCAAAGTAAGAGAGGAGGGACGAAGGGAGAGTAAGCATATCGAGAGGAGAGTTGAGGAAAGGAGGAAATGTTAGGATTGCCCTGGGCGATCGTTAAAACAGCATCGTAGTGAGATGATTCTCTATGTTTGTAGTGGAACATCAACAGGGGAACCGACCAATTTTGTCACACAATGAAACTGCTGGCGAAATCGCTCAAGTGAACAAAGTGCTGAACTGAAAGCTGTTTCGGCGCAAGTGAGATACAGAAGAGTCACAGCTTCCAACCCTCGAGGAGAGCATTGTGAAGCAGAGCTGTACGTTCTTCTTGCAGAGCCATAGAATTGAAGCACCGCATCAGCTGACAAAACACTGTCGAGGCAGACGGTGTTCACACAAATAGCCACCCAATTCCCCGCACAGTTATTTCAGTCCCAAAAAGTGTTCGATTCGAGTCCTTTTGAAGCCACAGCTCGAGAGCCTCCTTTAAACAATTTAAGAACTGCGCAATTTGTCGATGTCAAAACCAATGCACTATTCAATTTCCTCTTCCATTCAATTCGTTTTCGACATTCAACGACGATGGCCGTCATAAAACTTGTCATGAATGGTAGAAAATGTATGCTTTCGATTTTTCACTCTGTATGACATTCAGACGTGATGTATTCGTCAGCCTTCGGCATTTGTCATGTTTAACATAATTAGAATACCGCCTACGTACGATTTTAGCTACACTTTCTTATCAGGCCTGTCATAAGTCGTCTCGTAACGCTCACTGTTGTTGTGCTCGAGTAATCGAATTCAATTATTTGCTCGAATATTGTATACGAATTTTCATCCGACTATTCGATTATTCTAGATGTAAATGGGATATTCCTCATCATTTGAACATGAGCATCTTCGTCATGATAGGCAACAAAAATTACAAGACCTATCGACTTGGTGAAAACAGTTACATGTCATAGACTCCTACAATTCACTGTGCTAATAATAACATCGTAAAAACTTCACTTCTCGATTTGAACCATTAACTGGCAAGTAGCAAGTGCTACGAGTAATTGGAAAAGCTGGCCAGAGATCTCAAAGGAAGTGGGTTTTGGAACTTAGCTGTCGTGACTTCCGTACGACAGTACGGTAGTCGCGGGGGTCAACAGGTCAACGCGCGTGGATCGACGCGTCGATACCTGTCTCCACGCGCCTCAACGTGTCGCCGCCGCGAGGAAGCTTCTGGAAGCGGCTAGAGACGCAGGGGGAGCGTGCCCCTGGGCGCTCTAGCCGGCTTAGCAGGGAGTCGTCGGCACGTCGCTCCTGCTGAGCGGTCGTGCCTCGGTCGTCATCGTCGCCAGCCATCCGTCGTCGTCCGCCAGGATGTCCAGCTACTATTGGGGCCTAGCTTAGCCCGTGGATCGCCGAGGACCAGCCAGCTTAGTCCGACGAGGTGTCATCTACAACTGGGAGCGTCCGCAGTCCACCGTGAACTTCGTCTCCAACGCCCGTCGTCTCGTCATCCTCGGAGTCCACCAGGTAACGCCGGCCCGCTGACCGGCCCCGGAGTCCCCGACTTGGCACACGCCACGGGGACCGGGCCGGCTATGGCCGGCGGGTTGTTGGCTTGCTTAGCCCTTGGTAGTCGCGGGTGCGGTCTTCCCCCTAACGCGTAGGTATTTTGTAATTGTTATGTATACTTAATCATAGTAGCTTAGAGTCTCATAAACATATAACTTTAATGGTTTAATTGCTTAGCCAAACTGGTCTGTCGGTTCCATGTCTGGTCGAAGTACGCAGGAGTGTGAGCCAGTCTAAAGCCAGGGGGACCGCCAGCGGTTGGGGGACGCCTCGACCGAGGGGGGTACCCCTGGGGGCAAGCATTGAGTCCAGTGCTCACGGCAAGGTGTATCATGAAAGTGTGTGGGAATGGATCAAGCCTTAACACCGTGGCGTAGTGGATCCGCTTAGGGCCTATGGGCGATAATACCGCGTGGTCTTAGGGCGGGCACCCTTAGCGAGCGGCGGATCCGGAAGGGCTCCAAGCCGGGGCGTGGGTGGCGTCCCCCCTCTCCGCCGATGCTTCGACGGGGGGTCGACCACCCGCGTCACGACATTAGCATTACACCACGATTTGGCGTTATGCTCGTCAATGTAACGAAAGCTCAGTAGATCGCCGCATGAGTTCATTACTGCTTCACAAACTTTAGCTCTTTCTTGAGAGAGGAGGGAAAGTTCAGCTATTCAAGCGTAGGACTTGGATCCTACCGCCCCTTGTGCGGTGAGTAGCTCCTTGGGATTCTTCGGTTAGCGTTCCCACCTCCAGGACTCGTACTCGCTCCTTTAATCGAGGTCGTCGTTCGCATCTCGATAGACATCGCATGTTGACCACAGAACTCCGGTGAGGGTTCTCCGTGCCACTTTCAGGTAACTAACTTCCTAACATTTAACTGTTAACATTGCCACTCTGATCATGATTCGTGATGAGGTTTGTCCATCAGCCGACCTCTCAACCCGAATCTGATGCTGGAACCTCTAGCATTGTTGCAACGGTTGAGATGTGTGACGCAGCGGAGCTGCTACTCGAATCTGTGACCGTTTGTGCACAAGACTACTAACCATTTCCTGCATTCGTGTTCACCATTCGTTTTTCGTAGCGCTTCGTTTTTAGCTAAATATATGATGTTGACTAGGTACGGCCAAAGATCCCTTGATATTGTACGCGACTAGTAAAACTTCTGAAATTAGGCTAAGCCTGTTAGAGGACTGAAAAGTTTATCAGTAAACTTTGCTCAAGTTCAGTGATGTGATAAAGGCATCCAAATTAAACCATCGGAGTAAAACGAGTATCCCTTGTGGTACATAACTGGTTCAGTGACCGTTACAGTGCTGATCATTTCTTTTCTTGGAGTTATGTACTGTTCTTTATGAATTTGCCTCTTTCTCATATACATGGAAACTCCAACTCCGCGTGCTCCTTATGTCTTGCCTAAAACGTAGGAAAGAAGAAATTTAATTTCTTAGAACAAGAAAACGATTTTATGTTGACGACGTCGAAATTCCGTATCAAGCTCAAAGTATTCAGCAAAGTTTCGTGTTAGCTCTATCAAGGCGACTACCTAATACCGATTTAATTTAGAGAAGAACGTCTTAGGACGCCTGTTGGAAGAGAACGTCTTAAAATGCTTCTTTTTTTTGAGGCACGGGTACCATATCTCATATTATTCTTATACTTGCTTCATAGAGGCGTTATTTCTTGTCTAAAAAAGAATTTATAGTTTTCCATGTTGTGCAAGTAACGTACTCGGTGGAGGCGCTGACCATCGCGTGTATCCCAAATGAGATTTAAGGTTCGGGTCCCTCTCCCATCCCCTGACCAGCGGAGTTTTTCCACCCTCCGGAGGAGGTGGTGTGGTGCTATGCTTGCTTGGGAGGGATAGAACACTGACTTGTCCATCTGCTAGCCATCGCAAGCCTTGAATACGCCAAAAATCCATTCGGGTTATCTTTACGATATCTCAAAAAGTAGAACACGTGACGCATTGACGCATCAATTCGAAGAAATTGATTATCGCTGACATTTGATCGTTTGCCCTTTATATGCGTCATTCGGCAGATGAATAAAAAGATTTTTGAACGGTATATATAGGTGCTCATATTGCTCTACATATACTCAAAAGTATTGAAGCAAAATTGAAGACGTGTTGTTGGATCATCACTTTTTATTTAGTCGCCCCACATAGCTTAGAATTCTAGGCAGGTCCTTTTCAGACCATCAGTATTCAGCTTATGCGAGGGTCAGCCGCTGGAAAGCGGTATTTTAATCTTTTCCAGCCGGCGAGTTATACCGTTTTCACTTGCAACCGCTAAGATGCTTTCAAAAAAACATGCATGTTCGCTTCGTTTACATAGTATAGGACTTTGTGAAGCTGGCATTTACTCAAAGGAGATGAGCCCACTGCGATCTTCAGACTGCAGTGCATTTTTGTGACGGTAAAAACTATCAAGGCCCTCACGCTGTTCCATTTCCTCAGCTTCACAAGAAGGTGCTCCTTGAACATCTCCACCTATAATGTTCAGCGCCGTCGTTCCCTTGAGATTGTCGGTGCTGGTAGTATCTTACATTGCTCCGTACCTCCATGGTGCACAGGCACTTCAACGCGAGGGCTTGCATCTGTTCAGCGTTCGCTCTCATCTAGTGTATCAATATATATATATATATATATATATATACATATATACATATATATATACAAATAAGTTATATATACATATATATGTATATATATAGCAGGGTGTTGAACGTTAGTACTCTATTACCCTTCTCCTCATCATTTCGAATACATTTTGAATAACATTTGAGTGGTTGTGAACCTGCTGAGATACCCTTTGTTTTTAGGAATTGACCCAAAATCTGTTTTTCAACGAAACGGTACTATGTATGTAAAGACTTCATGGACTGGACGATTGGAGGGCTAGGGAGTAATGCAACTGTCTTATTCCTTAGCTAAGGCCTGAGTTATACTCCCGCGGGAGCATCCGCGGAAGGGCGGGAATCGCGCCGAGACTCCTCACCTGGCCAATCGCCGCGCCGTCTTCTTTTCTTAGGCCTTCTTATTTCCATTACATGGTGTGAGAGTTAAGCAAGCGGATGTTAACTGCATGAAGCCTTTAAAAGGTTTACTGAAAATCCAACGCATGTTGCATAAAAACGGATCTGTGACACGTCTTCTGAATACTGAAGCAAGTTGCACAACGTCTGCGACTTGGACGGTACTGATAAAAATACTGGTCTCCTTTACTGGTCTTCCCTTCCGTTGGTCCATCTTTCACTGGTCCTTACTCCTTACTGGGCATCCTTCTACTAATCCACCCATTACATAGGTCAATGCAGTCAATTAAGGAAAGCACGAATGAGACAATTTGTTTAGAAGGCAGGGAAATAAGTAGGCTTCTTCCTAAATGGCGCGTGAAACGCAGTCGGAGGAGGTACCCGCTGTCGCATGCACCCGATATCAGGTTCTTGGTTCGGATCTCCCTCCCAGGCCAACATACCTCCGGGATCGGTGTAGGACCATACGTGCCTATGAAGGATAAAGCACTCATTTGTTCATCGGTGTACTGCGCACTGCAAGTTACTGTATAGACCAAATAGGCGCTGAAATCGCCGTCATGACATCCCAAAAGGAATCGATGAACGCCGTTCCTATTTGTTCCATCCTCTATTCAGACGAGAATTTCGCAGAAATGCAACAAAGCCTGTTTTGAACAACATAACTCAACTTTGAAATCCTCAGTCGGGATGCGCTTCCCCAGGTGGGTGAAGAGGGGGGTGGGGGAAGTAGAAAACGAGAACCAGTTTTACATGGTTAGTAATCCAGGTTAATTGGATAAAGGATCCCGTAATGTCTCGTTTGGAATTTGATTGCACCGTGACGCGATCGTCGTCGGATGGACGTAAAAAGTCGTTGCCACATCTCTGGCTGCAGATCAGGGGTGTGCGTAAATGAAATCCGAAATTTCGTAAATCGTAAATCGTAATTACGAAAAAACCTCCGTAAATCGTAAATCGTAAACCGTAAATCGTAAGAAGTACCTGGCGCGTACTACTACCACTATATTTCTGAAGGCACATTCTAGTTACGGTAATTAAAGGTAATTCAGTACTTGCTTACAGCGATAATTTCAGCTTCAAATGAACAACTTTCTTACAGACTGCACGCCTCTAAAATCAATCCAACGCCTTCTAAAGGAAACTGGGCGCGTTACCTTTCAGCAAATCGTTGAGTTAAAAAGCTTAGTTGAAAGAAAGAATATCCATGACGACCAAATAAAAAGCGCAACCATAAAATAAAACCAGCATTTTACCTTACACTTTGCTTGCTTGTGACCTATCGACTACGATGCGCCGAGGTCTTCACTATTCTGCATTTTGAAGAATACCATTTTCCCTTCAAAAGGATGTTTTTCATTGCTAACCGGGCATTTTTCATTTTAAATCGAACATTTTTCAAGCAAGATAAAAATTTTCCTTTTATTCATAGTGTAGCTTTTTCTAGGGCACTGCTTAAGGCGAATGGTTGAACAATGTTTTTTAAAACTTTAGATACGTCTGACTTGTTTTGTTAACTGTCAATTTTATTTCTCAAGTTCAAAATGAAGTGTTCGCCTCAGATTGAAAAGAGTTCGATGTAGAATGAAAAGCGTCCAGTTAACAATAAGCTGTTCGCTTGGTATAAACCATAAAACAGTTCTGCCGCAGGAGGATAGTATTGAAACTATATGATTTTTTTAGACACCCTATATAGTCGAGTTACATTTTTTTAATACAGAAACTATACTGTGCAAAGTTATCAAGCGATTTAGAAGCTGCTCAGTTTCATTTCAAAGAAAATTGAAGTTGAGCTGAGAAGAAGAAGTCCAGTTTTAGTTGAGGAGGATACTAAGGGAAAATGGTTACAAGAAGGTAGGTAGCCATTAGTTGAGCTTTGGTCAATGTGTGTTCTACCGCTGCCACGCCTAACAATCACGCGCAGGCCGAATTCAGAAACTCTGTTAGTCAAGGAAACATTGTAACGCGCTTCGTAATCTGATGGAAGCTTCAGTGGTTCGTTATTTCCATTAGAGTCTAGTAGCTGCTCCTCACCCTTCATTCAGTAATTAATGATATTTCTTCATGGCTCTGTATCAATTCAGTTTGTTTGGGTTAGGAAAAAGCGTTTGTGGACATGGCGACTAGAAGGTAGTGAACACACAGTATAGATTAGCCAATAGTCGTTCTCTTCCTGTACAGGATGGATTTGCACGTCTTTCTATCAGCAAGAGCGAAGCTATCTCCGACAGTTAGAAGCGAAGTGCCCTCCTGCAACGGGAAAAGGGAGTTCTCCAATTATTCATTCTACTTACTTCTCCAGGGGCGCGTGTAGCACAGTAGGAGGAGGCGCCGGCGGTCGCGTGCACCAGATACCAGGTTCCTGGTTTGGATTTTCCGCCCAGGCCAACCAAGCCTTCCATCCTCCGGGGTCGGTGAATTGGTACCGGACGTGTCTGGGAAGGACAAAGCGCTGACTTGTTCATCGGCTCGCCACCGCAAGTGATTGTATGGCCAAATACGCATTCATATCGCCTCCATCCCGTAGAAGTAGAATGCGCTGGCGCATCCTAAAAGGAATTAAGTAACGCCGTCCTTTATCCTTTATCCTTTATCCTTACTTATTCCTCCTGAGAGGCAAGCTTGATACCGAGCAGCAGCCTTACGGTGTTCGAGAAATGGTGAAGCAGCGGGAGAGAAAGAGAGGTAGAAGTCGAGCCGCCTCTACACAAAGCTGGTCATCTGCTTCGGTACCACATATGAACATTAAAGAACAAAATCTAACAGGAACTGGTAATGCGCTGTGAGAGGAAACTCTAAGATTTATTGCTTTGCTATAAAGCAAGTTGCGCCACAACCTGTAGACCCTACTATTTGCAGATCAAAGATCACATTTACGAAAATTTACGATTTACGACCCAAAATGTCGTAAATCGTAAATCGTAAAAAATTTGCCCAAAATCGTCGTAAATCGTAAAATCGTAAATCGTAAATCGTAATTACGCACACCCCTGCTGCAGATGTCGTAGTGTGTGTTTCGGGTTTGTACGACCCCATGCCACGTAAATGACGATGAATGTTTTCAGCTCCTACGATTAGAATCTCGCTCTCGCAAGCGCATTTTCACTGTTCGTGACCCCATCCGATATAAAACAGCAAATCCGGTCGTCTGCAGGAGAAAGGGCTCCACGCCTCTATTGGTGTTATCAAATTTTGTCAACAGACCGTCTGCAGTGGGAATCGCGTGAACCTGGCCTTCGGAAGACGCAGTTCACGAGAAGCAAACAGTAGCGATCGGTGATCCATTACCGGTCGAGACTGTCGATTTTTATGCAGAGTCACTCTATGCTTTGTGCAAAAGTGATAGCCGTCAAGCATGTTTCCCAACAAATGAACCAAACGTTACAATGGATTTCTGTTGCGAACTCCCTAAAAGTACAGAGCGCTGGCCGACAAACTGATGGTTAGAAAATGAGGGGCAAGATAGCGGAAGGACGAGTTCTACGTTAAGTTCTTTACAACGAGGTGTTTAAGCTTGAGCCAATCCTCTCACGGGAATACTCATCATGTAATTCCAAGGGGTTCCGAAACTACCGTATAAAAATTCAACCTCTAACCGCAAAGTTTTTTTTTCAAACAAAAGCGATAAAAGGTAACTTATGTACACACCTCTCAATAAAAAAAATGGGGAGTTGCACTGCTTAGTAACACCTTGCTTCGTCCTAACCTTCATGCAACTGCATTGAGCGTTACAGCAATTCTACACAGTGTTTTTCGGTGTCATTACATGAAATCACATTTTCACCACCATTTATAACATGAAAGACCCATTTGAAAACATCACAAACGAAGCTATGAAAGGACGAAGAACAACAGTAGTGCAAATTGAAAATGAAACTTCTCAAGCACAAAAGAAATGAGGACGCCATCCAACTATGATGTGTGCAGGGATTTGGCGAAAAATCATATAGCTACATAATTGGATAATTATATACGGTAGAAAAGATTAGGGAGGCTCACCCGACGGAAGACAGTACGGAAGAAGCTGATGCATTAAAATGAGAGATTCCGTGACAGCCTCGATCCAGCAGTGGACGAGCAACGCTTGCCCGGCGTAGATATCAATATCATTATCATTTATTGATATTTGGTGGGGCACCTTTGAAGAAGCCCCGCACCCTGCTGGACCACCGACTCGCTTGCTACAGAGCCTTTCGCTCCGTCCCATATAACAGCGCGCGCATGCACGTGGGCACTTGCTGACGGTGCGCTACTGTACCCCGCCTTCGAGGGTTCGTAGCTCGCGTTTGCTTCAAGGACTCATCAAAAACGAAACATATTTTCAACTATATGAAGGGGGGAGGGTCGAATCTCGTAGTACTATCCATTTCCCTCGTTCAGACCTACGCCTGAGACCCTTCACTGGTGAGTAAAAATTCAACTTGCATTGCGCATTAATGCTACTTTTTCTGCAGCATTTTTCGCTTTATCTTATTAAATAATCTATGTTTCAACGTTGTTTTATATTTCTGTTTTTGAAGGACTTACTGAAGTATGTCGAAGGAGCAATTCCGAAAGATATTTTACTTTAACTTCAAATTGGGACAATCCACAGCCGAGACAGCAGATCGAAAAATCAATCAATTGTGGGGGCCTAATAGTGTTGGAGAGACCACTGTGCGCCAGTGGTTCGGTAAATTTCGGACCGGAGATTTCAGCCTCGAAGATGACTCCCGTAGCGGTCGACCTTAACCAATCCAGGACGACGAGTTGAAGGAATTGGTGGAAGCTGAACCATCCCAAACAGTTCTCGGGATCGCTGAAGAGCTTGACGTCAGTAAAACTGCTGTTGTAGGTGCTCTGAAACGCCTTGGGAAGGTGAAGAAGCTCGAAAAGTGGGTACCCCATGAGTTGAATGAGCAGCCAAAATTGTCACGTTTCGAGATTTGTTCTTCTCTACTTTTACGCAACAAAACTGACCCGTTTTTGGATCGAATAATCACTTGTGATGGAAAGCGGATTCCGTATGATAACAGGAAACATTCCGAACAGGCTGGACGCCGACGAGTTCCCTAGGCATTTTCCAAAGGCGACCTCCAACAAAAAGGTAGTTGTCACTGTGTGGTGGTCGGCGGCTGGTGTGATCCATCACAACTTTTTGGCACTAGGCCAAGCGATCACAGCAGAGTCCTACTGTAAGGAAATTGAAATGCACCGAAATATACGCTTTAGGTAAGAAAATATATGTATGGCATCGGACAGAAAACATGATAACACTATTTTCCGCCACTGAATTTTTATTCCTGCAGGTTTTCGTTTCAAAAACTCAGTAGGGGAACATAATGAATTCGCGCTGCAGCATCTTGTAAAATTCGAATCTGTAACCAGCGCATGCCGTTTTCTGAATCCTACTTCCACCATTCTATTCGGTTGATCTTAAAAATCAGAACCCACAAACTCCAGTCGAAATACTGGAGGAATAAACACTATGATAAGAAGTTTGTGCTGACAGCGCGGTCCCATGTGACAGTGAAAAATGGTTCGGTTCCACTTCATGCAACCGTTTACTAACAGGTATTTGCACAGACAGATAACTGGTGTTTGATGTGAAATATTTTAATATCTTGTGCTTATATGTTTGTTGTTGTATTATTGTTTATTGTTTATTTTTTCACATTCGGAGGTGTGGTGGGAACTCCGATCTTCGCGTCCTTCTCCACGGAAAAAAGTCAATCCGGTTTCTGCACCACACAGGATGTGCAGCAATATGTTTATAATATTTTCGAATTCTTTCCTTGAATCATGTTTGATATCAAGCTTTATATTTCGAAATTCCCATCCCATGACTAACAATATTCTGACTTTGTACTTTCTTAATCATCAACTTGGCCCTCTCAAATTGTAATTTTATTCTTTTCATCTCTCATATTTCAATAGAGCCTCTATGACGCTCTCCTATATAAGTCTGCAGTCATAGTAGAAAGTATGTACAATAAAGAATACCATTCATCAATTCAACCAGGGTAATGAACGTGTGGTAAGAAACCCTGAGATCTTTCGATATTTCTTCTGTAATAACGAGATTGGTAGGTGAAAATGTTTATGTATTTCACGTTAGTACTGTGCCCACACGAGGTCTTAGGTTGGTGTTTATTTCCTAATTTTGGGTGGATGCTTAGGTGGATCTTTATTTCCGTCGCTTCCTAACTGTGGTTGAAAGCCGTGCCTCTGAAGACGACGAGACAGTCGAATCGTAGGCTTAAAATAATCATTTCCATCCACCAGCTTCATTGCTACAGAAGAAATAAGTGAACATCGATGCCGAGATTTTTACATGGGAGAGTACGGAGACTCTGAGGTGTTTGTTATTATATTTGACTGCTTCGTCGAAGTCAGTGTTTTTCTGATTTTTCCTTGGAAAGAAAGACGCCTCACTGGGAATCCTTCAGGGTATTTCAACTATAGGAAGAAATATAAATACTGCAGCAAAAGCTTACACTTACAAAGAGGGAACAAAATTTGATGCAATTTAAAACACAGTCTATTCATACATAGGAGATCACGACGGAGCGGTATTGTTCATAAAGGCAAATTATGGGTTAATGAGAGCTTGCAGATCAATGGTGTAGCGGGCTGTCCGCATCACGATTCAAGGAGTTTTACTCCTCGTTCGTTTCAAAGACGTATCAGACTCCTCGTTTTTTACGGCGTGTATGCACGGGTTTTCTCCATAAGCGTACATAGTGGACGATGAAAAAGTTTAAGTTGCTGGAATTTGTAGCTACTCTTCTGCTATTGCGAACGTGGGCAAGTGGACGGAAAACCGCTTCCACGTTTCACTCTGCGCAGTCAGTCTATGTGTGTCATCAGGTTTCTGCAGAAGCAGGCTTACGCATTCTATTATTTTGACTTTTCTAGAACCGCTCATCTGTTAGAGATCTTTCATCAAGTGAAGAGATAGCTGGTTTCTCGCCTCGTGCGACGCGCTCTAGCAACGTTAATTTATCTCTCTTATCTACTTTCTTCTTCTCAAATGAGTGCTCGCCTTTATGATGTCATAGAGCCATCTTTGTCGTTTTTAAAACATCATATCGCATAATAATGGGTCAATACGGTTGGTAGCTGAAATTTCAACTCGCATTTCTTGCTGCGTTGCATGTCGGACAAACCAGTAATGTTCTTCAATTATAGATCAGACCAGTTCATGTAGTGCTGGAGAAGACCATGGAAAAGACCCTGAAGTGTGATACACAATTTTGTGGTTCCGAATTTTCATCTACCAGTCTTAACAAATTTAGTTATTTCGGATCGGTTGTGCCTCAACGCCTCCCAGGAGACGACGGTCAGCCGTTTCAAATGAAAGCACACTATTCATAAATAGGAGGAGCTAGGATTTTGTAAGGTACCAAGGAATTGCTGCATTTCAATTGTAGTAGGATGAATGACAATTAAGAACTGAATGTTATCAAAGACGCCAAATGTTGGTCCTGGAACGTTGTAGCGCAGTCGAAGAAGCCGCCGGCTATCGTGTGCACTTCATTCCTTCCTGGTTCGGATTCCCCGCCCAGGTCAACCAAACCGTTTATCCCTCCGCGGTCAGGAAGCTAGTACTATGTAGCAGGCTTGTCTGTAAAGAATAAACCTGCCCATCGGTTTGCCACTTCAAGTTATTATTTAGGCCAAATATGCTTAGGAACTGCCTCCACACATACCGTAGAAATATAATGCGTGGCATACTCTAAAAATGGAGTTGACTAATGCCGTCCTTTACCATTTATTCATGGCTCACATTTACGTACTACTGTATTCTATAACATACTATTGGGTTGTCCGGAAAGTTCTAATCGTTTTGAGTGATTCGCTTTGAACTACGATAACTTTCTTAAATCTTATCGGATTTGGTCGTAATAGGCACCCTTCGAATCAGCGCAGTTTTGCCAATGGGCTGTCAGACGACTTATTCCATCAGCGAAAAAAAAATTAGGTTGTCGACATTATCCACGAAAGCTGTTTTGGCTCGATCCTGATTGGTAAAGGCTTTACCAGCGAGAAAGTCCTGAAAGTGTTTGAAAACGTATTAGTCGGTTGACGATAGGCCTGGAGAATATAGCGCGTGAGGCAGAGCTTCAACCCTTGATTCGTTCATTTCTCGAATAGTGATTTGTGAAACGTGTGGGCGGGCGTCATCGTGCAAAAGAATAGGGCCTCTTCCGTTGACCAATGCTGGCTGAAGTCGACTCAGATTTCGATGCATTTTGTCGATTTCCCTACAGTAGGACTCTGCTGTGATTGTTTGGCCTGGTGCCAAAAAGCGTTTCTTCACCTTCCTAAGGCGTTTCAAAGCATCCGCAACATCAGTTTTACTAACGTTTAGCTCTTTTGCGATCCCGAGAACTGTTTGAGATGGTTCAGCTCCCACTAGTTCCTTCAACTCGTCGTCCTGGATTGCTCTAGGTCAACCGCTACGGGGGGTCATCTTCGAGGCTGAAATCTCCGGTCCGCAATTTACTGAACCACTGGCGCACAGTGGTCTCTCCAACACTATTAGGCCCCCACAATTGATTTATTTTTCGAGCTGCTGTCTCGGCTGCGGATTGTCGCAATTTGAAGTTAAAATAAAATATCGTTCGGAATTGCACTTTCTACATACTTCAATAAGTCTTTCAACAACAGAAATATAAAACGACGTTGAAGGATAGATTATTTAGTCAGATAGAGCGAAAAATTCGGTTACAGCAGGCACGGGTGACTAGGGCTGTCGAGGTCAGATCACAAATCTATGGTGTGTACAAATGCTGTTCAGAAAGTATAGCATTAATTCGCAATGCAAGTTGGATTTTTACTTAATAAGAGAGGAATGAAAAATATTAGCTTGTAACGAATTAAATGGCACTGGCTCGCGCCATTTTTAGCGCGTCTTTACGCGTTTGGTCAAGAACAAACCGTAACATGTGGCATATCATTTAGAAGCGCAAACTTTGCTCTACCGGTGAGTACCAAATTTTCTATGTAAAAGTGGGAAAACTTAAGAGTTTTATTGACTTTTTTGCAAATGGACAAAAGGGTAATCCGAGGCATTTACTTGTATGAATTCAAGCTGGGCACTACAGCTAAGGAGGCGGACGAGAAGATCAACGCCGCATTCGGTCAAGGATGTTCCACAATTCGGACGGCGTATCGTTGGTATCAGAAGTTCCGGAATGGAGATGAGAGCTTGGAAGAACATGAAGGTCGTGGGAGGCATAGTGATGTTGATGAGGACAAGCTGAGAGATGTGGTAGAGGAGGACCCACACAAAGGTACCAGGGAGATAGCGAAGGTTCTTGGCGTCAGTCACAACACAGCTGCCCGGCATCCGAAGGAAATTGGAAAGACCAAAAAGCTGGAAAGATGGGTGCCTCACGAGCTGTCTGAGGAGCAAAGAAACCGACGATATGAGATGTCGTCCGCACTGCTTCTACGGAACGAAACGGACCCATTCCTTGATCGCATCGTAACCTGTGACGAGAAATGGATAATGTTCGACAACAGGCGACGATCGGCACAGTGGGTGGACAGCGATGAGAGCCCCAAGGTTTTTGCGAAGCCGGAATTGCACCAAAACAAAGTAACGATGGTGTTCGCTGGGAATTATTCACCACAGCTTCCTCCCGGTGAATCCATCACGGCAGAGAAGTACTGCATTGAAATTGAAGAAATGATGAAAAAGTTGAAGGATATCCGGCCGACCTTGGTAAACCGAAGGCGAGTTCTCCTTCTGCACGACAATGCTCGCCCCCATGTAGCACGAATGACGTTGCAGAAATTGAATGAGCTGAGCATTGGAACTCTACCACATCCTCCGTTTTCTCCCGACCTCTCCCCAACAGACTACCATTTCTTCAAGCATCTTGGCGACTTCTTGGTAGGGAAAATATTCAAATACCAACAGGATGCCGAAAGTGCCTTCGAAGATTTCGTCAATTCCAGAACTTCTGATTTTTATGCTGCTGGGATAAAAAAGCTTGTGTCACGTTGGCAAAGATGTGTAGAATCAGAAGGTTTTTATTTCGATTAATAAACTTGCCTACAAGCCGAGATATTAACTGTTTAAATTTACAGTGGTTCAGTGCCATTTATTTCGTTACAACCTAATAGTAACACAACGCTTAGAAGTTTCCGGGTAACCTACATAATATATGAACACTACTGTACTCGAGGCTTCTCCATGGCAACAGTCGTGGTGCAGAATCTGCAGCGGGCAAAAACTGGCTCCTGGATGAAGTCAAGTTTTTCGTAGATCTTTTGAAAGCAAACAACGACTGAAACTACAATAATAAAACCGGTTCATTCTGTATGAGACGCTTTCTTGGTGAAACTGGTGCTGTCTGCAGTGAATGCCTTGTGTGGGAAAGGTGTTTCAGTCAAGAAGTGGTCTCGTGGAGTTGTGTCCGTGCTGTTGCGCTCGCACCTCTTCGTGGCTTCCCCGTTCCTCCGTCTCGCACCTCCTCTCCACTCAGCCGGCAATTGAGGAGTGATCCATTTCCACGACCGGCCTCCTTCCGCCGATTTCCTAGATCGTCTCGCCGCCCTCGTCTTGACTTGCAACCGGACGATGGAGCATGGCCACTGGTTTTACTCGCACGTCGACAGCAACACTTTTGGACTGCCGATAGAGTGCGTTGAGCTAATGCTGCATCACATTTTCGTTTCTCTTCGCTTCAGTTGCACTTTCAACTCCGTTTTATTTTTATTTTTATAGTTCTCTTCCGTTGCCTATCTCAGCACATTCGGCTCGTTCCAGAACGGAATCACGCTACGTGAACATTTGCACATTACAGCCCAGTGTAACAAAATCCTTCAAGTTGTCCAACTTGCCCAAGTTCGATTGCTCTACAAATGTTGCTGCATTCAGCACTGGTAGCTTAACGCTGTTGTTCATACCATAGCACGATCTTCATGCAGCCTTTTGTTTCTTCTTATCTTCAATCCTTCAATGATCTGCAGCGATTTTCGTGACTACGACAGCGATTGCTGCACGCCTCTAGTTTCGAGATACAGTTCCAGTCACTGCTAGGTTGTTCATCTTTTTCAAGACCTATCTATCCATCTGCTCTCTTAGAGCGACCTCGATTTCGTGCTCTAAGAGTTTCGGTTGTTTCAACAGCAGCCAACATATGTACATACATACAACACTTCTGTGGCGACACTGAAAGGCCTACAACAGAGTTTATGCCAAGGCGTCGACCACATCCGTCTCGAACATTTACGGTTGAAGCTAATGTAGCCGAAGTTCAATACACTCATTTGTGAGACACCAAGCGGCAACTGTCCCACTTCGCGGAACCCACAACTGGTGAGATCATGAATCTCACCACGGTAGGAAGGAAAAGGAACAGTTCACGGTGCGGTGTACCAAGACTCTGCTGCAGGCCTAAGGCCGGGGGCATACTTCCCTCGCCGCGATGCCATCGCGACGCTCAGTTCATGGCAGTTCCGTCGCACGCGGTCTAATAGTCAAACGAAACTTCCGCCGCAAAGTGACGCTCGTCCCCCATGGGCGCAATAGCTTCCCAGGGGGGACGAGCGTTCTATCCCCCCCCTGACCCGCCCACCCCCCAACCCCTGGGCTTGCTCGAGAGTCTAGTGGCTGCCGTACGAGATAGTGGAGACGCAAACATTTGCTACGCCTCTGCTTAAGAGGCGGGGATAGAACGCCACTCCGCCCTTCCCGGGGGACGGTCAGGAGGTACACCCGCCCCCCGCTAGGGGGCGTGCGGTCTTCCTCTCATCCCCCTTGCTCACCCACCCCCAACCCCCTAGGCTTCACCGAAAGTCTAACGGCTGCCTTGCGAAACCTCTGACACGCAAAACAAAAGTTTGCGGTCCGCAGAACAGCGGTGTACCTCCTGACGTCACGCCCCCCAGCAGGGGGCAGGTGTACCTCCTGTCAGAGCCCATCGCGGGCATGGCATGCCGCCCTTCCAGAGCCCATCGCGGACATGGCATGCTTTTTCACGCCGCGCACGGTGTTTAGCGTTGGTCCTGAACGGATCGCCGTCGCGCTCCCTTGTAGAGTGATGAGCGATGCGACGAGCACTGAGAAGTTCAAATTCTTTTACGCCACTCTGCAAAACTCATCGCCGCGATTCCATCGCGGCGACGGGAAGTATGCACGAGGCCTAATGCTATTGTAGGTGGCTGGTAGCGCATGCGGAAGAGGCGCTTGCTGTCGCGGGCACCCGATTCCAGGCTCCTGGTTCGAATTTCCCTTTCAGGTTAGCCACCTTTCCATCCCACGGGGTGGAATTAATACCAAACTCGAAGAATAAAAGCTGACTTGTTCATCAGCTGGCCAACGCAGGTCAATGCATGGGCCAAACACGCATTCAAATCTCCTTCGTGTCATCCGGTAGAAGCAGCATGCGTAGCGCATCCCAAAAATGGATCGATTGCCGCCGTCCTTTATCTTTTTGTCTTTAATTCTGACGAGAAATTCGCAGAAATTCAAGAAAGCCTATTTAGAGCAACTTTTCAGCACACGCATCTGTTTATAGCTTTGAATCATATGCAGCCGAGCGCAGCCATACCCGTTGGAGATTCAATGCTAATAAATGTGAGTGTGAATTTGCCTGCAAACCGCTGATGATTTTATTCTTCCGCATTCTGACAGTTTTAAAGGCTTTTCGTCGAAATATCGGTAAATACACATATGTCTTTTGTAAATAGCGAAACGCTGGTAACCTGAAACACATCAGCACCTCCACTTTACAAAACTTGCCTGAAAATAAGCCTTCATTGTTGCTGAGTGCAAGGAGCCGTCAAATGTCTTTCAGATTCCTTTTTTCGCATCCTTACTTGTTAATCAAACCCGTTAAGCTGCAGTTCCTGTAGTGGTTGACTTAATTAAGAACGTGAGACATTCTTGAGCTAGCCGAAGCATTCTTCATTTTGTGTACGCACTTCACTGCTACTATTCGCGAAGAGATTTTTTCTAATAGTCCTCTTCCTGGGCGAAATAAACATCACTGCTTTGAAGAATTAATGAAACGTGCATGTGCAGGTTAACCCAGAGCCTCATTGACGATCCCATGAAGTATTCACAATCATATGCTTACGATAGAGCTTCATTTTCGTCCGCACGCCGAATTTTAGTTCTCATGATGAGCTGCATATGTCTTGCTTGCAGTAGGTCACCAAAGACTATATACGACCCTTTTAAAGCGAAATTCAAATTCTACGATGTTTGTGCAGCTATGTAGTGCTTTCCTATACTTCGCTCAAAATGTTTTTTTTTTGTCATCACCCAGGAAAAAATTTGTATTTAAAGGATAAAGGATAAAGAACGCATTTCTTAACCCCTTTAGAAATGCGCCGCGCATTCTACGACCTGTCGTGGAGACGATTTAGATGTATATTTAGCCCTTACAATGACTTGCGGTGGTCAGTTTTTTACCACTAACCCATAAGCCTTGTTTCAGTTCACCTACCCCGGAGGGATGGAGCGCTTGGTTGGCCTGGGCGGGAAACTCGAAGCAGGATTCTGGTATCGGGTGCACGCGACACCTTCGAATATGCTACCACGCGAGAAAAGTGTATCAACTTCACGCGCCCTCAAAAATGAAAAAAAAAGTATAAATGAGTGACCCTATAAAAAATTACACAGACTTCCACTTTCGTCACTGTGTGATCAGGAAGAAGGTGGCTCTTCACAGTGCCTTTATGCACCTCGTTATGTCGTGCTAGACTAATAGCAGATGCTCCAAGTTTTGTTTGAACAGTTTCTTCAAGTTGCTGTTCTCTGTGAACCCTCCAGACATCGCCTTAATTTTGAGTTTGACAAACACCTCCAGACCTAAACACTTCGAACGTGTGATTTTGTGTTCTGTCTTTACTGCCACTCATCTAAATACACGTTTCAATTTTGCTTCGGAAACTCTGTTCAGGACTGTATTAACAACGGACCACGAAGCGTTTGAAAAACGACATTTTTCGCGGGGAAAAACTGGCAAACCCCTGCCCTTTTAAAAGACACATCGGATGTTTTACGTTTTTAAAACTTCAGGTTTTGCTTTCTTATACAATACGTCATGTTTCTTGGATATCGCTAGCAATGATGCTTAGAATAGGAATAGTTCATTAAGTGAAAACACGTGCAGTTACTCCACGCCCGAATAAAGTAGAATAAGCATGAATATGTAGAGGAAACGTTTTGAAAGTTGCTTTGTTTCCGTGGGCGTTAATAAAATCCAATAATGAAGAATGAGTGCTTAATCTTCCCAGACAGATCCCGTACGCTCCCGGTAACTGCTGTAGGATGGGCTTTTTTATTTTGTGTGCGGAGTCGAACCCAATATCGGTTCTCGCACTTGCAAGCGGGACCATCTGTAATCACGTTGTCCTGTCCCAGATACCGCCAAAGCACGTCTATTTCATAGAAGGAATAGAACGCTGAGCAGGAATCGAGGAAAACAGTTCATGTGCAGTTCCTCGAAGACGATTTATCGACGGATTTCTTATAAGAACTTCTTTGAGATTGCCTATTGTGCGGTGTGCCTTTGTGTAGGTCGTCCTTGAGAACACTCATGGGAACGATGCGAACGTATTTGCTCCGTTGAATGTCTTTCGATGAACGATTTCATGGTCAAAGACACTATCAACAGCAGGCATAAGATAATGGAAGGTTCATAAACTGATTAAACACGTTTTCAAAATGCTGTTGTAGGCTAGATTTCTGTTGTAAAAAGCGGTACCAGATGTTGAAAAATTGCTCTATTTATACGTATTTATACTAAAGTCAAACATGTGTGGTTAAATCAGAAACCTTTTGCAAGGCCTCTCTATCGAGCTACGAGTTTTCTTAGCTCTGTTAGCGTGCAAAATTTCCCTTTCAGAAGCAGGACAAAACCGCAGCTCTGCCTAAGAACTTCGTGTAATTTGCTCAATTGCTCACAGTAGGTGTTTATGCGAAATCCTGATGTCGAAGTTCCGAACATCACTGACAATTGTCCACTAAACACAGAGCTGCGGCCCTTTCGGGTAAAGGCCTGTCTTTGGACCAAGGTGCTAACAATTTAAGGGTTGCTCTGCATTTATTCCTGTATAGAGGTACAAGGATGAAGCAATACTATGTTGTTACCTACATTTTTGAAAAAGGTTGCCTACCGAGATTGATGCATCGAATTTTGATTGGCATCATCGACTTGCCAGATCATGCAATTCTGACAAACCTGGTCCTCTCATTTACTGCATCTATGTAGTCGCTCGCGGAACTTTCGAGTGCCTGAGCTTGTGGCTCTGGAACAGTAGAAGGCATTCTGGGTCGTCTTTCATTAATTATTTTATTATTTTGTGAAATGGCATCACAGATGCTTACATAGCTTGATATTTCTTCATAGATGTACCAATTCGTGCACATTCCACTCCCGAAGCTCTATTCGATTTCGGCATATTCCTTTCAGGATTACATGCTAGTGTGCCAGAGGTCAAAAATCGAACACTATGAGTTGGACTAGCTGAGTATTTCAAGAGTTTTGGAAACACTTGGAATATTTTCTATTTGTATAGTCATGTATTTAGAAGCAGAATAGGAAGAGGCGCTGATTGTCGCGTGCACACCGACTCGAGGTAGATGGCTAGAATTATCTGCATGCAACCCTGCCATCTCTACGCGGTCAGTAAATTACCAATACACTAGACTCGAAAGCAAGCGCCGCTTTCTAGTCTAGATTGATCGCGTTTATTTCTCGCTGAACTTTAGACAATGTAGCTCCTCCCGTGGCCCTCTCCGAGGCTGCCCGGTCGATTGGAGTCAGAGCCACTACAAATTACCTAGCAAAACACTACCAATACACTTATCTGAAGTATGAAATAGTGAACGAAACAGGTTTAACGTTCGCGAATTCCTACGGAGTTCTGCGTCGTCTGTCCGTACGGTAAAGCGGAAGACTGCAATAAAGTTAGAGTAATTCACTAGCTCGAGTGCCAGACACGGAATTAGGCGTGCATTTTGGGAACCGGATTGGCACATACTTGCCACATTCCACACCAACTGCAAAAGGAGAGGTATCACAACGAATCCTCTGGAGAAGCACGAAGTAGATGAACATGGCGAAGGCTATTTTGATAAGAAGTGTACGACTTCGATTATCGAGACAGAAATCTCGCGTTGAAAAACGCAGAGATGTTCTGGATTTTGCGACGAATTCCACGAATGATTAGCTGCAATAATTGTTCTTCGGTCACACATATATTTCTGTCGTTTCTTTCGCACTATGACTTACAGAATGACCGGCGCAGACACGAATGTTGTTATTTATAAACAACATCAGACGACGGTCGTTTAGAATGACACCGGCTTACACATATGCATAGTGTGGAATGAACAATATATTAATTCTGTCGATCAACATCGCCAGTGATGTCGCTTCAAGCAGAGATCGGGTGAATGCATTGTTCACGGTTTTGGATTTCTATTTCCACTCAAGATAATGCGCTAAACGCTGAAGCCGATTAATTGTTTGGTCGGATAGATTGCAAAATCCGAACCCTTGAGTCACTGTCAGGCTTCCGAAGTTCACGAAAGGGTCTAAACGTTAAGACGATCAGTGAATAGTGATCCTCCTTAGAACCTCATTGAGCACAAAATATCAAACACTGATTGTCCATCGGCTGGCTGCCGCAACTCGTAGCCGAACATGAGCTTAAAATACGTCCACACTGTCTCCAAGAAGTAAAATGCGTGGCGTAACCCTAATAGAGAACAGAATAATTCGAAATATTTAGGTAACTTTTTAGAGGTGCTTTTTAGATATGACTGTGCAGGCGCTCCTCAGTCTTTCTTCCTGTGAAAACTATTGTATTATTAGGTTGTAACGAAATAAATGGCACTGAACCACTGTAAATTTAAACAGTTAATATCTCGGCTTGTAGGCAAGTTTATTAATCGAAATAAAAACCTTCTGATTCTACACATCTTTGCCAACGCGACACAAGCTTTTCTGTCCCAGTAGCATAAAAATCAGAAGTTCTGGAATTGACGAAATCTTCGAAGGCACCTTCGGCATCCTGTTGGTATTTGAATATTTTCCCTACCAGGAAGTCGCCAAGATGCTTGAAGAAATGGCAGTCTGTTGGGGAGAGGTCGGGAGAAAACGGAGGATGTGGTAGAGTTTCAATGCTCAGCTCATTCAATTTCTGCAACGTCATTCGTGCTACATGGGGACGAGCATTGTCGTGCAGAAGGAGAACTCGCCTTCGGTTTACCAAGGCCGGCCGGATATCCTTCAACCTTTTCATCATTTCTTCAATTTCAATGCAGTACTTCTCTGCCGTTATGGATTCACCGGGAGGGAGGAAGCTGTGGTGAATAATTCCCAGCGAACACCACCATACTGTCACCATTACTTTCTCTTGGTGCAATTCCGGCTTCGCAAAAAACTTGGGGCTCTCATCGCTGTCCACCCACTGTGCCGATCGTCGCCTGTTGTCGAACATTATCCATTTCTCGTCACAGGTTACGATGCGATCAAGGAATGGGTCCGTTTCGTTCCGTAGAAGCAGTGCGGACGAGATCTCATATCTTCGGTTTCTTCGTCGGTTTTCCCACTTTTACATGGAAGATTTGGTATTCACCGGTAGAGCAAAGTTTGCGCTTCTAAATGATATGCCACATGTTACGGTTTGTTCTTGATCAAACGCGTAAAGACGCGCTAAAAAAAATGGCGTGAGCCAGTGCCATTTAATTCGTTACAACCTAGTAGTATTGAAGGTTGGGCGATTCAGTGGTAATATTGAATTGTTTGATCAGTCATCGGAAAAGCGCTGCTCAAGCCCGTTAAATAATCCTTGACGGTGTCTAGTTAATCATGATGATAAAACCAAGCATATTACCGAAAGCTATTTGTTTCATCGGTACACAGCGGTTTTATGCCTCTGCGTCTGCAAGGGCACTGGCAATCGAGCGACTGTCTGCTCTAGCCTAGTCATTTCACTTCCCGCTAACTCTCTCACAGTATCGTTAGTCGTATCCGGTTTGGCGCCTGCTGGAGGTCGAGGATATGACCCGTCTCAGTCGGGCATAAAATGTAGCGTCTCATCTCATGCACTCTTTCAGCTAAGACATGTAAACAGAGGTGTCAGACTGTTTTCGTCACAAGGAACCGCTGAACGTTGGAATTGGCTCTCATCGAGTTCCGCATGCTGCCCTTCTCAGACAGTCGCTCTGAAGCAATTCTCCTAGGTCGCGCAGGTTCCGGGCGTTCCACAGATTTTCTCGTGTTGACAATGGAGCGAGTCGCACTGGACGCTGACCCTGATTTGCTCTGGCTCCTCTCCGGGCAGAATGACCGGGGTGGGACGCTGCTCGAAACGGTCGTGCGGGGATTCCACTGTGGAAGCGTACGCACTGCGGAGTTGTTTATGGTTGTCTGTGTATGCAAATCAGCGAGCGCACTCATCCAGATTGGGGCCTTTCATAGGACCATCTCCAACCGTCCACCGAACCCCTCTCCACCTTACACGACGGCGACCTCCTCTGTCGTCGTCTGCCTCCCATTACGAGCATCTGCTAAGAAATCCAAGCATTTCAAGATTACCCTCTATTACAGCCGTGTAAGTCCGCGTACGAGTCCAAAATCGTCAAATTGCCATGCCCTTCAATGCCGAATCGAGCACACCGCGATTTCCGACGACCATCTGCAGAACGCCAATCCTCTTATAATACCTCGCAGTTCTTAGAACAGATCTCACGATATGACCTTTGCATCGTTCGTAATCTTTCAATGCGTTTTGAAATCGCCTGCGAGCGCTCATTGCATTGAAATTGGCGCTAGTTTTCATGCCGCTGTAGTTATAGTGCAAGATAAACTACAACTGCAGAAAAATCTTCTTCGCGTATACACTTAATGCTAATACTGCAAATAAGAAAAACAAAAATACAGCCTTCAGAATATTTCTCTAGCCTTTTTCGTAGACCTTCGACATCTTCCTTAACAAATCTTCCTGTTCCGAGTGAGACTGCAGTTTGGACCAGTTCTTCATTTTGAGTGAGTAGCCTGACCTTGTAGTCCGTCCGTTGTCTTCCGCGGTCTAGAACTAATGAAGGAATATTGTTAACAAGAAAACGAACCAGTGAAGATTAAAAACTATGAAGGAATCGTAGTGTTATTAGGATTAAAGTTTATAATTTACTTCAGTCTTTAGTTTCTACTTAGCAATTAGTGCAGCTCGCTACAGCTAGAAGAGTCATCTATTCATTATTCTTTTGTCGGGTTGAGTCATAAATTTTGCAACATAATTTGCCTTCCAGCAAAAATAAGATTATACCACAAAAAAGTGATTGGCTTAATCGATAAATGTAATGAAACAAATGAAGTAATTGCTGTTATTCTCAATGGGTTTTTTCCGCTTATCCTGAGCTGTGTGTATTACATCTCCGTAGATTTTGGCCGGCTTCGAGAAGAAGTCGCGTACCACCGCCGTAACCTCACCGAGTTCGGCGATGCACCTACCTTGAGGAAGTGATCCATCGAACGAAGCAGATGGCAATCAAACGGCACAATGCCCGAGATTTATGGTGGTTGCTAGATTTTGATCCAGCATCATCCAATATCTAGATTTTTGCCAGCGTCTGAAGTGCCGAAAGCGGTCGGTCGATGCCCTTGCGGAAGAAACATTGGCTCGTATTGTCTTCTTTCTCCACTAATTTTTGCTGGAACTGGTCGAGTTGTTGGCAGAAGCGAGCCTCGAGGATGGTTTGACTACGTGGAGCAAGCAGCTCACGGTGCCCTGGACCACTACACATCCACCAAACGCATAGCAGGAGCGTCTTTCGGTGGAGCTCCGGTTTTGATCTCAGAACCCCCAGTTCGTTGCGTTCCAACCATTGCCTTCATGCTTCGCGGTTGTCGCAAAGCATCCGCTTTTCACCGCCAGTAAAAATTTGATGCAGACCCCTTGCTCGAACCGGTACAAGAGCCCTCGGCAGTCGCAAGCGCCGCGATCTACTTGGGTTCACGTCAACTCATGAGGTGCCAGGATTATTTGAAAGGGGCGAAATGCCTTCATCCCGTACAAGCCGTGCACCGAAAGATGGAACGGAAAAGATGACTCAGCACTCATCGATTGCTCTGCATTGACTATTCACCTCTTGAAGTTAAACAAAATGCAGAAAACCGAAATCAGCTCTGCACCACTTCTTTGCGACTATGTTATTTTTAAACCGGTGGTGTATCCTGATGTCGGAACAGCGTGATAGCCAGAGTGGATTCATTCTAGCAAACAGGGTTCAAAATACTACCCGACAAAACGCTGACTCGCAGCGCAAGATGTGCGTTACCTGACTAGCTGAGAGCGCACATGTCAAAAAACTGTATGCACTAGATACCAGCTCCGTAAACATGCGTCACCACAAGAAAAAAGAAAAATAGAAGAATAATGAATAGATGAATCTTCTAGTTGTAGCAAGCTGCACTTATTGCTAGCCATAAGTAGAAACTAAAGACCGAAGTAAATTATGAACTTTAATCGTAATAACACTAAGATCGGATTCCCTCTTAAATTTTATTCTTCGCTCATTCATTTTTAATGAGAATATTTCTCCATAATTTCCAGACCACCGAAGGGAATGGACGGATCGGGAGTTCAGGCCGCTTAATATGAAGACCTAGTCGAGAGTTCGCAGGCAATTTCAAAACACATTAAAGTAATGCGAAACTTTGTACGCATGCTTCGAAAAAAGATATAGTAATGCAAAGGTGATAACGTCTTTTAAAACCATATATTGCTATAAGGAAAAGGTCTTCTATTTTCGAAGGTTTGCTACATATTGAGTTAGTGATCAGGAGTGAAAAGTTAAAGTTAAGGCGCTTTGATGTTATGAACGCACGAAAACTGACAACTGCGTTTTTTTAAACACTTTCCTTACAACCTAGTATAGTTGCGCCCGAATGAATATTCGAGCATTCGAATTCGGATAATTCTATTCGAATTCGAATATTCGTATTCGAACGTTCGAAAAAACGCGATTTTCGAATGTACTCGTATTCGAATGCTCGAAAAAAACGCGATTTTCGAATGTTATTCGAATTCGAATGCTTGAAAACCGTCGCTTTTCGAATATATTCGATTATTCGAAATTTTTGGGAGAGCACAACTATACAACCTAGACGGTCGCCATGAAAGTCGTGCCATGGCGATCACAGAACTTCTAGAAACAATTTGTGCAATATTTCTGTGCCACGCCGTTGTCAGGTGGATTTATCTTACGAACATGTTCTACTTGTGTTACAAATCCATTCATTATCTTCGTGACGCAAAAGCGTTATAATCACGTTGAACAGTAATGCCGAGGTTGTGAAATGAGAGGACATGGTGATTACCGTTTGTGCACCTAAATTTGCAGCTTCATGTATGCTTCGTTGAGGAAATTGAGAGGCAGTTGGTGTGAAATTCGGAATTCAAGCACTGCTTGTACTTTCAAGGCTGACGGAAGCGTTGCTATGATAACATCTTTAATCTATGACGGTTTTGGCTAGATCCTCCTCGTAGCTTTCTCATCCCACATTCCAAAAGAGGCGTTCCTTTGAGGGTACCTAAAATTGGTTTTGAATGCGCAACTCAAGCCTCCCATTCCACTTTGCTTGCTTGACTGGTTTTCTGAGAGGGACGAAACTCAGACTTATTCACAGCGTCAGCTTTTCAAGGTCATAGTATAAGAATAATACGGGGCACATCCGAAAGGGAACTGCGCCTACCTCCACCACTTAGTCCAATCAATAGAATATTTACTTTCGTGAGTACCAACCTAATTCTTCTTGCATCTCTGTAAAGGTTTACATTTTCTGCTGTAAGTTCACTAAATACCCGTAGTTCACATTTTCTACTGTCTGAAGTCTCGGGCGGTTACAGCACGCTCAGCGACTCCATTACGATCATCATTTCCCGTGCAGTGGTTATTGCATTCCGAGCTTTAATTCCGGCTTGCGGAGAACTAGTACTCTTTGAGCTAGTGGCCTTGGCTGGACTTTCCTCCTTCGCCATTATAAAACGTGGGAATCGCAGCAGATCTTCTGTAATTGCCGAAGCGCCGCCGTCTGTGGGTTTTCTGGTCGACCATGGGAACGTCTCCGCCTTGGCCGACAGCCGTTTGGAGGATTCCGCCCTGCGGACGCGGTCGATATTGAACGGATTTTTCCAACCAGTTACTGTAATCTAGATATGCGCTTCTGGAGACAGCAGACTCGTTATGCTCATTCGCTGACGCCACTGAATGTCCTAGTTTGTGACTTGTGGACAGTCCGTCCGTCCGTCGGTCTGCATGTGTCTCAACCTGCTCTGCGTGACCTCGGTCATCGGTCTAATATCGTTCTATATCGCTCCCCCTTGATGTCGATCTCTATCTTCATATTTCCTCGGCACTTTCGTTCTTCTGCATGGATGCCGGTCATAAGACCCCAACATCCTCCATCCTCCATCCTCCTACGCGACCTCTCCTCCGAGCTGTGAAACTCGTTACTGCTGCGATTATAGCGTTCGGTTCCACCTCACATGTTGTATAGTTTTCGCAAATTATAATAACACTGTGAATACTTGTCTAGTTCGCTTTTCCTGACTATTTGTTAATTCTTTTGATATGTGAATAATTATGAAGAAGGACACTGCAGTCTCTGCCTTGCCAAACTGTGGATTTAGTGTCGCGTTTATGGTCTGTCTTCCGCAAATTGACATTTTAAATGTCACACGGAAGCGCTGCGCATCGAGCAGTCGTGATAGATCAGATCAAAGAGTCGTACTACGCGGGAGAAGTGGAGGAGGAATAGTTCAAACGTAATGTTGCAAGAAAAATAAAGTGATAGCCTGGTGCGATGAAAAAACTCGTGTGTGGAACACATTAGCACCTAGGAATAAAGATGTGTACCGTCTCTTCTAGTCGTAGTTGAGTTTGAATGAAAAATCACAAGAACTCAGCCAATGTCTTTTTTTTTTTTGAAATCTAAATTTATTACACTTCTACTACATCTTACAAGGAAAAGTCTGAAGCGTATGTCTGAACGGGGGGAGCGAGTCACATAGGGAGAGGCCTGCCTCACCCCTCAGTTGGTTTGAAAATGTGTTTATTTTTTGCCAAGTCGTTATACCCAAGGAGTTGGGGTCCTTGTAGTCACAATGGAATACGGCGCATCGCGCGTTTGGGGGTCTTGTACGACCGCGATGCGTCTGTAAGCAGTGGCTTAGAGCGCAGGTAGGTAGAGGGTTGACTCGTGAGTAGGAGGTCAGGGTTTGGTTCCTCTGCGCTGCTGCATTTTTGCATTACGACTGATTGGTTGAGATTTGGGGGATTCTGACGTCTATACCATTTTCAGACGTTTTCTGCGCATTTTTCCAGCTGTACGCTGTGGTATTCAACATGGTGATAAATGTTCAGCACCAGGGTTATGAGCATGCAACCGAAATCCAATTGAAGACGTACCCTTCCTCTGAAACAAGAGCTCCACCCGAAAACGTTATCATATGCCCACTGCTTGTTTCCTCTCCACGTCCATCAGCTCATCTTGCGGATCCCAATCTTCCTCTTCTTCTTCCACCACTTCCAGCTGTTCGTCTTCGTCAGCTTCAAGTTGACGTGCTTCGATGTCCTTGAGTATGCTGGCCATCCGTTCGGCCAGCTTGATTTCTTCCCTCGAAGGTTCTTTGTCTAAAGGTGGGCAACACTTCAGCGTGAGCAGGTGAATTACCACTCGAGCATCGGCGGACATTGTTGGTGTAAGGTTTTAGAAAACCTTCAGCAGGCCTCTGATTTCCAGGTGACAGGCAGACATGAGGGAAAGAGTGTATCGATGCCGTTTGGCTTAATCTGCGGGATCCGCACACCTCGTTTCTCATTTGAACCACCTCCAACGTCACAACGTGGTCTCCTTTGAAAATCCGAGCAGGATGGTTTTTCCCGAGGCCTTTGGTCCAATTATGGAAACAGACTATGAGGAGCCTGTAGCCTTTATACGCTATCCGTAAGGTGCCCAGTGGTGCTTCATGCACTTTGTACCTATGTATCACTGGTGCTGAACATTTATCACCATGTTGAATACCACAGCGTACAGCTGGAGAAATGCGCAGAAAACGTCTGAAAATGGTATAGACGTCAGAATCCCCCAAATCTCTACCAATCAGTTGAAATGCAAAAGTGCAGCAACGCAGATGAGCCAAACCCCTGACTTCTCTCGCATGAATCAACCCTCTACCCACCTGCGCTCCGAGACACTGGCTGCAGAAGCGTCGCGGGCGTACAAAACCCCCAAACGCGTGCAGCGCCGTATCCATTGTAACCCCTACTCCTTGGGTTTAGCGACTTGGGAAAAAAATAAACACATTTTCCTACTAACTGATGGGTGAGGATTCTTCCTATATGACTCGCTCCCCCGTTCTGACATACGCTTCAGACCCTTCCCCTTGTTAGTTGGAATTGGAAGGTGTATGTACATAGGGTGCAATCCTACATTGTGGAGGTGGGAGGGGAGGGGAGGGGAGGGGGGGGGGGGGGGGGGGCGTCTAAACGATATCATAACGAAGAGAAACACAAAAAATAAGTAACTCCGAAAAACATGTTATATATGCTAATCTGGCTACCCAGATAGTCCCAGCTTCCGAATTCCTAGTTGGAGGGAACACATCCAATAAATCTTTCCCCAAACGAACTTGCTAAGTAACATCAATGTGTACTGAGTAATGTGTAAGCAACATACAAAAAAAGAGAGTCGACTTTTTAGCATATAAACAAATGAAGAGCAATCAGAAAAACAGAGAACAGAAATTTGGGTTAAGTGACATAAAGGATAAAAAAGGATAAAGGGCGACGTTATTCAATCCCTTTTGGTCAGCTGTTCTGTACAAGTCAGCGCTTTATCCTTCCCAGACTAGTCTGGTACCAATTCCCCACCCCGAAGAGATGGAAGGCTTGGTTGGCCTGGGCGGGAAATCCGAACACGAACTTGGTATCGAGTGCATGCTACAGCCGGCACCTCCTCCGACTGCGCTACACACGCCCCAAGTGACATAAAATCAAATAATTTTTTCAATACAATATGAGGTTCGTTATATGGACAGGACACTGTGTTTCACCTCTTAATCAGTTGCCTCCATTTGGACTCAAGCCTTTAATCATATGTAACCTTATTCACTTCTACATACATTACTTATTTCGTTAATGCGTTTGTTTCTTTTTTGTGAAGCGAGTGTGTTCAGTATATATGTATGTAGCTCTGTATGTAGCGAACACGTTCATCTTCCATGACACAGTTAAGATGTCGCTCTCAAACTACGATTGCACCAGCTGTAGTCTCACGAGGTTAGTGACATTTCGAATCTGCTATCAACTCTTTCGGATAGCCTGCACCTTGACTTTAACGGAAAGGAAAATCTATTGTCTTCTGCGCTTATCAGTAAGTGAATGTAATGTAGTTTTTTAGAATTTGCTGGAAAGCGAATGGATGAGACTAAATATATTTATCATTGACGTTTAATTAATCGAAAAATAGCGAATACTATGTATATGCGCATTGTTACGTGGAGCTGTCGTAAAGAAACAAGACACACATGTACGATACGGAGAGTAAAGGATAAAGGATGGCGCTAGTCAATCCCTTATTGGGCAATCGTACTTCTGTAGGATATCGTGGAGACCACTTTCCACATTTTTAGTGATGTTCTTGTCGTGAGTTTTTTTTTTCTGTTACCAGTTCCACATCCGTACAAGATTGTACCAGCGGGAATCCCGAAGTGTTGATTTCCGCTTCCACGAACTGTGTCATTTTTATTCATTCTTTCAGCGCAGAAAAGTCCAATGAATTGCTGCTTATGAGTCACTTTCTGATTATGCATTTTTCCACTGCGATAAAATAGAGGATGGAAGACGGCGTTCTCAACCCATTTTGGGATGAGCCACGCAGACTTCTTCATCGAGATGTCATGGAGGCGATTTGAATGCGTATTCGGCCATGCAGTGACTTGCAGTGGCCAGCCGATAAACAAATTTGCACTTTATCCTTGTCAGACAAGACTGGTGCCAACTCATCGACATCGCACGGATAGAAGGCTTGGGTGGCCTGGGCGCGAAATCCGAACCAAGAACCTAGTACATATTGGGTGCACACGACAACCGGCACCTCTTTCACGCCACTGCTACACGCGCCCCATTTTTCAGAGCACTAGACATTTTTCCATAGAATTTCCACATTTGCTTCCTCTTCACTTTTAGATACGGAAAGTTTGAAGATGTCTTGCCTCATTAATGTAATGCGGGCTCATTAATTAACCATTGCTGAATGTTCATCGGGTTATAAACCGGTACCTTGTTCTGACAAACATTGCCTAGCGCTTAAGAAGAGCACCTTTACGGTTTTCCCTAAAATTATTTTTGAATAGAAATCGGCAATAAAGTTGGCTCTTTCATCAGGAGCTAGAAAACATACGGACGCACCTGTGGTGGAGACAATCAGGAGAGTTTCATTGTCCACCATTTTTGAAGGAGCATCAGCCTCGCAGTATTATGCTCTTTCGCAAGCGCTCACTTTGTAGCCTTTCAAGCTTTTTCCCACTAAGCTCTTTTCCATCGATGTTCAACGCGCTAATTTATTTTGGACCTGCATATGATCCGTGTAAGGAGTATTGCCACTCTGGCTTTCTTCTGTGCGCGAGGTACATTCCATAGCACCTATGGACGCGATACGCACTAGTTTCTCTCTGATACCTCTCCCTAATGTTCTGGCTACTTTCCCCTTGCTCATTCCTAGATATGTAGTGTGGTCATCTAGGCTTTTTTTGAAGTTTATACTGGTCGATATGGCACGTAGCATCTGCCGGACGTCAACGAACTCCCCGCTTTCATTCATAGTATAGTGGATGACCCGTTGAAGAAGGTCCACAACGTCCTCCTAGCGTTGACAATCCATCACGCGGGTGTTAACAACTTCGAGCTGCCTTTGAATGTACAGATGCTGTTTAGTGAGAAACGAATATCATCCTTGAAAGACAGAATGTTTTAAGAGGACCCCACATGCATAACACATCTCTACCATTTTAAAGTGACTGTTTCTTTGCCGCACACCCTTTATATATTTTTTGCGGCGGCCATTATTAAAGGACTAATAGCGCTTGTTTGATTACGGCTTTCTCACTGTGTTCCTGCAGGTCGCTCCTCTCCCTTGTGCCCTTGTAATGAAACGTATTCAAGCAACTCGTTGTTTACTTTCTCTCTTCCTCCTTTCACTTGATCTTTTTCCGGTATCTGGTTGATTTCCTAGACTAGTTCAGCTATTGCTATTGCTGCGTGTTCACCCTACGCACAGAGGTAGCGCTAGCGGTGAGCGAGCGTGCGTGTCGGGCGTTAGTTCAGCATTGATTACTGTTTTTGACTAATCGGCGTAGGTCACACATCTGCACAGCACGCCAATCGATTTGTTGATTAGTCCCGCAAGCATCCCCACGTCTGCAGATCATTGATGGTATTTGCGCGAAGTTAACCTTTTCTGTTTTACAGCACTTCTCTGTACCTCTGTTTAACTAGCACTTCATGGAAAATTCTTGAATGTTGCGCTTTTGATGAAACTCGCTAGATCGTCGTGGTATTCCACATTCCCAGTCGGTGGTGTTCGAGGCTAGGCGAACACACAGATAACTGACATCAACGGTTAACTCTTACATATTTTAATATTTATTTTTTTAATACATGGGAAGCTCATATTAACTGTGATATTGTACAACACTACATAAAGAAACCAAAGAGAACGAACAAGGAATAAAACGATAATGCAGAAGTAAGACGGCAGTAGAACATACGAAAAAAGCAAGTTCAGCATTGCTAATCCAGGTGTTTTTTTTATAAAGGTTTTGGATGAATATAAGGATTGTGGAATTGCACGATTTTCAATATTTCTAACATAGCTAGATGATGCCATGTTTACGATGAAATGTGCTCGACAGCTGAGCCTGGCCTTCGGAACGATTAACTTCCTCTCGTATGAACGGCAGCGAAATCAGAAACCCAGGCGCAATGCCAGAGGTTTTGGTCAAAATCTTGTGAACCATTATTAGATCGAACTTTTTCTTACGACGGGCTATGGTTGAATGTTTTAAATTGATATTTCTAACGGCGGATCGAGGTATGCCATCATACGAGAACCCAAACATCCTTATAAAAAGCTTCCCTGTAAAACTGTTCTGTAATTTCTCCAGTTTTCAATAATTTTCTTTCTCATGAGGATTGTAGATAATGGTCCATACTCGACTAAGGGCCTTCCTTGTTCAGTACTGCACTGAAGAGGATTCGAAGAGTTTCATTGGAAATAAACTCCTTGGCTTGTCCCTTCGGATAGTATCTTTCTACCTACATACATGACCTCGTACTTGCTGTACGGGTTCTAATTTTCTCATGGTATTGGAGTTAAAAAGGCAAACGATGAGCAATTATAACTAATCACAACTTTTTGTTCTTTGGCTAAGCAGATTTCTTTCGTCTGAACACCTAAAAGCGGGCACAAATTGTAAGAGCGTGCTTCGATGGGAAAATCAAGGATCAAAAAGTGTCTAAATCATGGCGTGAGCTTCTTCAGATGTATTTTGTGTAAAATCGTCTTCGAAGCTAGCCTAGCATTAGGAATACAGATTTTTCAGCGTGTCGTTTTAAATTTAAACTGCAATTTTATGAGCTGTAGTGCTTGATTGCTAGACGTTTTATTTCGGTTGACGTTTTGATGTCTTCACCTTCTTCGGAACCTGTAGAAGTCGGGAGCATTTACGGAGATATGCCCTAAATTCCGGGACATCATACGGAGTACAGTTCTCAATATGGTGTGGGGAATAGCATCCCGGTGGTTGTGGATGAGGACCACCAGCCGCCACCCGCATCTGGAAGTAAACGTAGGTGAATGGGTGTAGTCTTGGTTATCACCCTGTTTAAGTTCCCTGGAGACTGGACCTGGTTGGCAAACTTACAGAACTCGACGAAGAGTTACAGTTCTGGGTTTTTACGGCTGCTTACTCCTTCACGCGATTGAAGTTCCGTATCACTTTCTCTTCATTCCTGCCTTAGTTAGGATAGCGTTTCCGAAAGAAAGTGGAACAAGAAGAAGAGTGAAGTTGGCGGAAACCTTATGCGGGATCATAGCGGAGTTCGTCCTCAGAATGTGGCCGTGTTGCCGACAGCGTAATCGCTCCATGGCATGGCAAGTCCCGACACCGCCAAATCACAATAGGTGTGTAAAAATTGGCGAGCAACAGGATCTGACATTGGTGTAGTGTATGGAATAAACAGCGGTGTCACATCAACCAAACTCGAATCAACGCTTACGTTAAAGATGTTTAGCTGACTGTGCTGGAATGATACCTTATTCAACTCCTAAGAGTCATTAACGACAAAGAAGTAGGGTGTTGCTTTCTTTGACGGCTCAGCGTCATCTTCGTCTTCACTATGCTACTCGAAATCCGCTCTGCTCCACTTCTCGATTTCCGAAATATTGGTATACACGGATGTGCATGTGTAACTATGTATGAGGTACCAGATGAGATCCTTAGTTGCATTATCTATGTGTATACATATCTCGTTTTCGATAACATCGTTGAAATTTTTGCATCACGTTCATAACCCGCCACCCGGAGGATTCTCCTGAAGGACACATTTTTCGAAGAGGTGTAGGAATAAGACAGGAGGAATGCATGAATGACTCGCCTGTGACTGTACAGATAACAGAAAAAAACTCACAGCCACAAATTGGTACAATTAATAATTAGCAAATTTAATTAATACATAATAAGTATTTTTATTTCGGTATGTCTTAGAGATGGGCGTCTGGTGGCGCAGTGGGAGGTGCTAGTCGCTGTGTAGTGTCGCGGTGTCTTCCTCCATGGTTATGAATGAGCACGCAACCGAAATCCAACTGAAGACGTACCCTTTCCTCCGAAACAAGAGTTCCAGCCGAAAACGTTATCATATGCCCACTGCTTGCTTGCCTCTCCACGTCCATCAGTTCGTCTTGCGGATCCCAATCTTCCTCTTCTTCTTCCACCACTTCCAGCTGTTCGTCTTCGTCAACTTCAAGTTGACGTGCTTCGATGTCCTTGAGTATGCTGGCCATCCGTTCGGCCAGCTTGATTTCTTCCCTCGAAGGTACTTGGTCTAAAGGTGGGCAACACCTCCGCGTGAGCAGGTGGAATGCCACTCGAGCATCGGCGGACATTGTTGGTGTTGGGTTTGAGAAAACCTTCAGCAGACCTCTGATTTTCAGGTGACAGGCAGACATGAGGGAAAGAGTGTATCGATGCCGTTTAGCTTAATTTGCAAGATCCGCACACCTCGTTTCTCATTTGAACCACCTCCGACGTCACAACGTGGTCTCCTTTGAAAATCCGAGCAGGATGGTTTTTCCCGAGGCCTTTGGTCCATGTATGGAAACAGACTATGAGGAGCCTGTAGCCTTTATACGCTATCCGTAAGGTGCTCAGTGGTGCTTCATGCACTTTGTACCTGTGTATCACTGGTGTTGAACATTTATACATCACCATGTTGAATACCACAAAGTACGGCTGGAAAAAAATGCGCAGAAAACGTCTGAAAATGGTGTAGACGTCAGAATACCCCAAATCTCTACCAATCAGTTGAAATGCAAAAAGGCAGCAGCTGCAGAGCAGTCAAACCCCTGATCTCTCTCGCATGAGTCAACCCTCCACCCACCTGCGCTCCGAGCCACTGGCTGCAGAAGCATCGCGGGCGTACAAGACCCTCCAAACGCGTACTGCGCCGTATCCCATTGTGACCCCCTACTCCTTGGGTTTAACGACTTGGCAAAAAATAAACACATTTTCAAACCAGTGGAGGGATGAGGATTCTTCCTATATGACTAGCTCCCCCCGTTCTGACATACGCTTCAGACCCTCCCCTTGTGAATGCCTCCCATGTTCCTGAGCGTGTTCGGCACTACATATGTAGTTCTATAACATATTTGTCTGCAAACCCCTTCCCTTTATTCTTTGTTCTTAAAGGGTCAATGCCTTTCCACAGGCTACGACTTGCTTCATCTCAAGTTACTCTTGAGAAGATTTTTCTAGAAAAACCCAGTTTAACCCTTTCGTTGTGCTTTCCAATGCGGCTTGAATGATGATGAGTGATCGTAAGCGTTGCAGTTTTCCACGAGTTAGGGTGATGGGTTATCAATTCACACTTATAATATGATAGCCGCTTATAATATGCCTCTAGTAGAAACCATGTGGCATGCATCGTAGCCTTTAAATAATACTTTTTTGTTAGTTACATATGCATGTAGTTACAGACAAACTCCATCATGTAGTGGTAGGTGGTCGAAGTTTATTGAAATTTTATCAGAGCAGCGGAAGTGTGTTAAAAAGTGTTGTTATTGAAACTGAGGGAGCCACGAATTTCGAGAAGTTATGGCTGTTTTTGGGCCTATGCAGTACAGTCGGAGGAGGTGCCAGCTGTCACGTGAACCCAATGCCAGGTTCCTGGTTCGGATTTCCCGCCCAGGCCAACTAAGCTTTCCATCCATCCGAGGTCGGCGAATTGGAACCATATTTGTCTGGAAGGATAAAGCGCTGACTTGTTCAGCGGCTGGCCACCGTAAGTCATGGCCAAAATTCAAATCGTCTCCACAATATCCGTGGAATTAGAATACGTAGCGCACCCCAAAAGTGATTGAGTAACGCTTTCCTTTATCCTTAATCCTTAATGGTTGTTTGAAATCCGCGTCCTATCACGTCGACTGTTGACCGCATCTCAGCCCATCCAGAAACTCATCCAGAACTGCTCCAAGAAACGAGACCTGGTGTTGATTTCCAGAGGTGCTCTGCAACGTGTATCCATACCGTGTGCCCCTTTCACGAAAATTAGTATGTCCTGGCTGCTGGGTAGCGCCAAGGGAGACAATGTTCGAATAAGCACTGCACACATTGTTAGCGCTCTTGTGCAGATTTCCTTTCAATTTTTCGCTACACATATATCGCTAGGGCGTGTGCAACGCAGTCGGAGGCGCAACTGGCTGTTACGTGACCCGATTCCAAGTTCTTGGTTCGGATTTCCCGCACGGTCCCATCAAGTCCTGCAGCCCTCCTGGGACGGTGAATTGCTATCCGAATTGTCTGGCAAAGACAAAACGTGGCTTGTTCATCGGCTGGCCAGCGAATGCAAATACGCATTCAAATCGCTCCTACCACATCCTGTAGGAGCGGATTGCGTGGCGCATCACAAAAGGGATTGAGTACGCTTATGCGATCGGTACCTCAGTGGATAACTGCCACGCGGATTACCTCAAACTTGGGTAATTAAACGTTTATTGTAATAGAAATAATAAAATATGCACGAAAATACACCAGAAAGCAATCTGCCGATGATGAGTAAGAAAGTGACTCAGCTTAAGCACCTTTAATGCACCCTTGCAAAAAATGCACCTTCCTACCCGGAAATTCCTAGATGCTACATAAGAGAGAAATCAATAAAAGTGAAATAGAGGAAAAATAAGACGAGCAAAAAGCTCGAAGCACCGTGCGGTGCCGAGCAGGCGACATATATACGCGGTCGCAGCCGCCGTCTCACACATTCCTGCCTTGTCGGCGTCAACATCTCAAGCCTATGGGAAACACAGCAAATTCTTGTATGAGAAAATGTGTTCTAGAGCAAGAATTATCCTACATGAGCTTAAAGAAACCTAAAGAGCTAAGGAAGTCTACTTTTTTCTCTACTCGCGTTCGCGATACTCCCGGCGGCTTGAGGTCGATGGTCCGTAGTGGTCGTCGATCATTTCCAGTTCGTTCCGCAACTCGTCGTACTCCATTTCTAAGTCCGCTAGTTGCTCCGGTAAGTCGCACAAGGCCGTGTGGTGGTCGATTGAATTGCAGTAGTTGCACGCCTTTCTTTTCCTCTTGCACCGGTTACTTTCATGAAGTGTATCCAGACAGAAGCGACACTTGATTCTCCCCTTCCGAGTCTTTACAGAAGGGGCGTCCGGGCACATGTCACTGTAGTGTTCTCCTCTCGCAAAGCAGAATCCGCATCTGAGGAATCGTTCCTCTGGTCTCATTGTCGCTTGCTGAAGGAACTTGCGCTTCGGAAGATACTGCAAGCTCTCGATTTCGATCCGCAGTTCCGCCATCCGCTTTCTTATTTCTTCTCTATGCTTCTCTGCGTAGTCGACCTCATGCACTTCATCATCGTTCGACTGCTGACCGTCTCCATCGTCGTACAAGTCCAGCAAGTCCTCTTCGGCTTCTTTATCGGAATGCACCTCTGGACGCTGTCTTTCTTCGGCTCTGTCTGGTTCGACAGCACCGTTTTTGTTCTTGTCATGATTCTGCACCTCCATTGAGCCACCTGTGTTGTTGACGACTTGCACTGCTTGCTTAATCTCGTCACCCTGCTTGTTCACCTGCTCTTGGAGCTCCAGGCACCTTTCTGCGAGGTCTCTTCTGAGCTCGTATATCAGCTCCTTGACTTCTTCAAGTGGTCCCTCGTAACTTTCGCTCTCCATCTGCAACTCCGCTTCTCTCACTTCAGCTGCTACTCTGTGCACCAAGTCCGAGAGAAATTCAAGCTCTTTGCGAACGAAGTCAGCGGTGAAGGAGGGCTCTAACGAGACTCCTTTTTCCTCTTCTCTGTAGAAGTGTCGTTTGGAGCGTTCCGATGCGCATCTCGCCAAGACCAGTAGTCCGTAGAGCTCGTGGGTCATCGATAGAGCTTCGGCGGCGGAACGGATCCTTTCTATCAAAGTGACCGCTTGCAAATGCACCATCTCCACTCGACACTTGTAGAGGGTCGCCTCCCTCCTCGCGAAAAGTGGGGTCTAGTCCCCCGTAGCTCAGTAAAGGAGTTCTCAAGATCGTTAGAACGGACATAGTCAACAATGAGTCTCACAAAATATCGGATTTTCGACTGAAGATCCTTCTCTGATGGGAAGCTCGAAGCACGTTCCACGCATGCTCGTTTGCGTCGTATCTCGTCTATCAGCTTCTGCTCTTCAGCCTTTCGTTTCTGTCCGTTCGCGTCGTTGTCCATGTTCGAATCGAATGCTCTAAACTGGCGAAATGAGATTGAACAGTAGATCAATGCACCTCTCATGCAGTTAGACATCAGAGAAGTTTTACATCAGCTTTTGTAATCCTCCTTTTGGTGAAGAGAGCACCGACATGCTTGAAGAAAAGGCATGCTACACACGTAAACATTCTCCATGCGCATGCAAAGATTCTTGTTAATATGTAAATGCACACTCGAAAGAAACGTCCACATGCTGTCGTAAGATAGACATAGCTGAGAAGGACAGCTACTGCTACCGCCGCAATTGTTATGACGAGGGTTTTATACCACTGTAGGTAGATGTCCAGAATGTGGCTAATATCTGGCCAGTGGAACTCAGAAGTGTTGTTGTGGTTCTGGTCCACATACTGCATGATTCCTCCCTGGAAGCCGTGCACGTACTTCAAAATTCCCGTGATTTCGAAGTGATTCGTCGTCGTTCCGCATTTAAGCGAGCACTGGACACGGATCCGAGCTGAGTTGAATAGGAAGTTGAGTTCGGAAACTTCTCCAGAAGGAGTACATGGCACGGTATAACTACTTTCATTGCATACGATTTCTGCTGCCACTGCTTGTGTAGTTGATTTGCAGGTTATTTTTGCAAATGCTCCTTTGTTGCAGTGATAGCATCCTTTCAGATGAGTGCTGTCCACTGTGCAGATTTCATCCGTGACCTCGATGACTGAGTCGTCGATGATATCCTTCATATTCAGAATGACTTCGGCTGATATGTCTTGGTTTACTTTGGCTACAATCCCATAGTGTGGGTGATTCGTAAATCGGACTTGTTGATAGTTCATAGGAAGAACGTTGCTAATGTTGTGGAAGCTGCTCTCAACTGGATCTTCCTTGCACCTGAAGATGACTTGAGATTCCGCAGCTGTACAATCGCAGTCACTTCCCATTACACATTGCAGCATTTCGGCTTCCCTTTCAGACTGGCAACGAAGAATTGGCTCCTGCTGCCTGTCCCAGATAGCAGTTCGGTTTTGTGACGAAATGAAGAATTGTTCCAGAACTGGAAGTGGTGGGGCTGAGATTAAACTCCCGGCCGATGCACCATATGCGATCGGTACCTCAGTGGATAACTGCCACGCGGATTACCTCAAACTTGGGTAATTAAACGTTTATTGTAATAGAAATAATAAAATATGCACGAAAATACACCAGAAAGCAATCTGCCGATGATGAGTAAGAAAGTGACTCAGCTTAAGCACCTTTAATGCACCCTTGCAAAAAAATGCACCTTCCTACCCTGAAATTCCTAGATGCTACATAAGAGAGAAATCAATAAAAGTGAAATAGAGGAAAAATAAGACGAGCAAAAAGCTCGAAGCACCGTGCGGTGCCGAGCAGGCGACATATATACGCGGTCGCAGCCGCCGTCTCACACATTCCTGCCTTGTCGGCGTCAACATCTCAAGCCTATGGGAAACACAGCAAATTCTTGTATGAGAAAATGTGTTCTAGAGCAAGAATTATCCTACATGAGCCTAAAGAAACCTAAAGAGCTAAGGAAGTCTACTTTTTTCTCTACTCGCGTTCGCGATAACGCTCCCTTATCTTTTTGTGGCGCGAAATGAGAAGGGTGCTCAGTTCACGCTTGATGAAGCGATTACTGGAATGAAAAAATGCCAAAAACCTGTCACTGGCTAACTTTCATAATGCAGAGAACACTCATAGATTACACCTAGTTGTTCTGAACAATCTTGCTCTGGACAGAAGCCCTCCGAAAGCACCTTTTGGCAAATAACTTGATGCAAGAACAGACTTCCTCTTCCGTGTGTCGGATTCTTGTGCGCAGTTAGAGCAAGGCCGCATTTTTGCGCGGAGTTTTACTTTTCTCTTGATTCTAATGATTACTTCAAAGCAATCTACGCTCGCTACTTAAGAACAGGCCCCACAACTTCTTGTGACTTCGTGAAGAGAAAGGAACTCATCATGTGTACCGAGAGCACTCTCACTCGCTCTGAAAGTGTTCCGTAGAAGAGAAAAACAGCTGAGATCATCTCTTAGTAAATGAACTTGAAGAGGCAGTAGATTTCCATCTCGTCAGTCGTGCTCGTCTTCGTAGCAAGAACCTTCAAGGTTGCGTTTTTGCGTGGAGTTTCGCGTTTTTCCGTGATTCTTCTGCATTTCAAGATTTCGCTGATTTTGGCTGGTATTGAGGTGGAAGGGAGAAGAAATGCGCCGCAGTGAGGCGGCGCCGCATCTTCTCCCACTGTTTCGTCGGCGGCATTCGAGGCAAGGCAGGCCAACCGAGAACTACGACGCTTAATCCTTCTTTACCCAGCGCCGTACTGAAACTGAAGTCCTACTCTCTAGACTTATTTCCCTCCCTGTCCTAAAATTTCTCTTCATTCTAATTTCTTGAATAGCTTGAAGTACAGGAGTTCAACGGCGATCATTTCTAACTTGTGTTTGCTTCCACACAGCAGCTGGCTGCACCAGTCTTGGATCGTCAGCTGTGATTCCTTCTGTGTAACCGTTCTACGAGTATCTGCCTATGAAGAGGCAATGCAAAGTTCTTTATGCTCGTCTTCTCACGTCTCCTCGCGTTGCATGATTGACATTTCAATCCTTGAAAGAAGTGACGGATTTCTTTTCCAGGAATCAAACGTCTGATTCCCTTGTTGGCTTGTTCCGCTAGCATACTACCAGCATTAATATGTTACTAGAATGATAACTGTTCTGAAGTTTTATTGACAAACAGAGTTTTCTCCATAATTTGTCACCTCTGTGAGATACAAGAGCTTTTCGTTCAGTATACAGCAGCTCACCCCCGCACTCCATATCTCTTCATCCGTAGCACAAGTCACACGAAGACATGCACATATTGAGTATGTGGCATCGAGTATCCAAAACTGAGAAAAGATATTAAGGAGTAAGAGGTAGTGCTCTATCGGAATCTAGAAACGCACACTATGTAGTGCGTGACTCAAGAGTGCTGGTGGGGTGGAAAAGTAGCAATCCTGATCGGAAGGGGTAACATAAAAGTGTCTCAACTGTCAGTTTCGTATTTACCCTTTCTGTTGAACAATATCTGATTTCCGCAGCCAAGTTAGCCTTGGGACGTTGTGCAAAGTCGTTTAGGTGAGCGAGCATTGGTTCAGTTGCCTTTTCTTTCAGTGAAACGTTTCATAATTTCAATCATATGGTAGTTTGGAGGGTCACCTTATAAAAAGTGTCACTAACACGAAGAACGAAATGACACACTGATAGTAAATAAAACAAACGAGCACAGATTTAGGCAGATGAAGGGACTCTAGAGTGTGGCTCAAGTGACGCACTCGTGTTAAAATTGCGTACGTCCTGGAGTTCCCCTCCTTGCCCAATTCGGAAGCAGATAAAACACGGATCTGTAATCGAAAAGAGGAGATAAGACTGCGTTTACATTCGCTGTATGTAGGTACTCGTCACACCTGCCTGCCGCGGTGGTGCTATGGTGACCCCCCCCCCCTAACCACCATAGCTCGCCAAAATCTAAAGCTCAACCCTGTCTTACACGTTCTTCGATTGATTATAACACCCGTATGATTCGATTCCCAAGAAGACACCTGAAGGCGAATGTAAAGATGGAGGTAGGACTGTTGTGACGAGAGGAGGAGCGGTCCCAAACGTCCGACATCCTTACTAGGGTACCACGTTTTCAAGACGGTTGCCGTAACAAGAGTCGTTGCGGGACCAACACGTCTCTGGTCCAGCGCTGACGCTATGACAACTGCACAGTAATTAATAATATAGCTGCGCAATACTGTTTGAGGTCTTGGATGGAGCATTTTGGGAAGAATTAGTACTCAGCGGCTCTCTAATGCTGGACTGCAAGAGTGCCCACGTTGTATCATCAAAACTCACTATGGTGTGTTCGACGACATGTTAGGTGAAACAGATCATCATAACACTTAGCTGCAAGAATATGTCTGAATTCTGCAACCCATAGGAGCGAAGCAATATGGTTAGATGGCCACCCACGCGACAGGTGTGTCTCGAATCAGTCACCTTCTCCTTGAACGTCTTCAAGGTCGTTGAGCATTGTAGAGCTAAGATGTTCAAGCAATATATTCACCACACAGGTATGGGTACATCTTATATTATATGTATTCCTAAAGAATAAAACACATTTTCTGTGTTCTTGAAACCATGAATGATTGCGGAAGCGCCTCATTTACATTACGCCAGCTCTCCAGAAACAAACTAAGGTCTCTTCCCAGTAAAAAAAAATATGCTCAGCAGATTTAGCAAAGGGAAAGAAACTTTCAATGACTGTTTTGTCGTCTACCGAGAAAACGTTTTGAGATCTTCTCTCTGTGTAAACAGCACAAGTAAGAATGATTCACCGAAAGGAATGCTTTGCAAAAACATGGTTGCCTGATTCTCTATCATTTGATATTCGTTTCCTTACAAAGGACTAAGATATTTGATCTGCTTTCTTAGCAGTCTAAATCTGCACGCAACTCCTTTTTCATCATTTAGGCAATCAGCTGCTTGTAGAGCACGGCTTCTGCATAATCCATAAACGTCGTGAAGATTGTTCTTAGGTGACACTGCTTGAGCAATCTTACAGGTTAGCTCTGTAGAACCCTCAAATAACACTTTCTCACAAATTTTCTCATCAAGAACCTCCGCAAATAGTATGAAGTCCCTCCCTTCCGTAGTCCAGTAGCTCCATCTTTGATTACCGTGGAGCTGGCATGATGCCAGCGCTGCATCAGAGACGTGATGGTCCGCAACGATTGTTGTTACGGTAACCGTGAAAACGTGGTACCCTAGTAAGAACGCCTTTTAAATGTCTGGAGGTTTCTATGAAGTCGTCAGCCTCCCTATCCACTCTTCTTAAAACTCCCTACATTGCCTCATTTTAAATCTCTAAATTCCCTATATTCGACAATCCGTTATGGACAGTGTGACTGTGGCGCAGGAGCGCTGCAATCGCGCTCCAGTCACACACTGGACTACGGTGCCAGCAAATTCTGGTTGAATTTTCTAGGCTATTCCATCAAATGCTTATTGTACGATGCTTAGCTCCAAGAGTTCTGTTCGATATGGTTGGTTTTCCATCTGATTTTCTTCAATTTCCATTTCCTTCCATTTCATCATTGCTGTCGACTAATTAGAGGGTTCTACGCATCTGGTGAGTGCTCGTTCATCTGTTTGCTTTTATTAGCAGCTATGACTCAGTAGCTCTCATCGCGCGCTTAAGCACATACTGTTTCTTCGTGTATCTGTTTTCGCAATGCTTCTAAAAATAGTCTGCAGTGTATGACAAAAATTATGCCTGAGACAAACCCTTTTCCACTATTGTTAATCTGAAGAGGGCGCAAATAGGGTCTGGGGGGTCACCATAGCATGGCGCGGCGGGCCGGCGTGGCGAGCAGCTACATGTAGCGAATGTAAATGCAGTCTAATCTCTCCGTTTCGGTTATAGATCCGCGTCTTATGTGCTTCCTAATTGGACAAGGGAGATAACTCCAGGAAGTTGGCAATTTTAATACGGGTGCGTCACTTGAGCCACACCCTGGAGTCCCTTCCCCTGCCTAAATCTGTGCTCTCCGCGTCAGCGGAGGAGAGCACAGAACAGAGCTACAGCATTGTTTGTTTCTTTTCTTTACTATCATTGATCATTGTGCCTTGTCTCGTTTTTTCGTGTTGGTGACACTTTTTATAAGGTGACCACCCCCCCCCCCCTCCGGAACCCTATTTGCGCCCCGAAGAGTTCAAGTTATTGAAAAATTCAGCAGTTATGCAGTCTAGTTCTTCTGATCGGTAGAACTCAGCATTGCTTACTGCGCTCTTGTAAGCTTAATTTTGGTGACGTCTCTTTCACTTTGCGCTTTAAACGTGAACTATGCCATTTGACTAATTTTTAAGGAATGGAAAGAGACCATGAAAGGCTGCCGACTGTGTGCAAGTGAGGCGTGTTTTTTACAGTTTTTCCTTTCCTCATGCTTCGATATTTCTCAGTTTCACCCGGTTTGTTGTCCTATAGTGCTGTCATCAAAACAGCTAGTCTCATATAGCGATTGAATTGATTGCATTGTTCGCTCCTCCCCAATGAGCAAGTATTCTGATTAATGCCAAGTTCCAACTGTTCTATCCCTTGTTCAATCAATTTTTAGTGTTGTATTTGCTCGCTTGCAAAGCTCTATCCAGCCATAAGTAATAGCTAAGAAAGGTTCCTCACGTGTTGACTGGAGTTCATCTATCTTCGAAAGTTAGGGTGATATTCTCGTTGCACATATACTAATGGGCGGATGAGAGCAGAGAAATACCTAAGCTAAGGAACTCCTGAACGTGGTCGATCTAACCTAACCGTGTTAGGTTACATCGACCACGTTCAGGAGTTCCTTAGCTGCCTCGGCCTTGCGGTGCGGCCTCAAGTCTGCTACGAATATCAAGGAAGTCTAAAGTCTGACTCTTGTGTCGCTGGAAAAACATGCCTAACGGCATGCCAAAAACTCGTCATGGAAATGATTTACGGTGCAGCTCCAAAGAGGGGGTCTACTTTATAACGAGATGTGCGTTCTACCCTCGTCCTCTTGACGCCACCTCCTCCCTAACCCCCTTGGCTTCCTCGAGAGTTTAGTGACTGCCTTACGTTGTACATTATGTTGCTTGTATTTCCATTTCAACTATTATTCAAAGGTGTTTATAAGGTGGACCCCCTTATTGGGATGTCACCTGGTTTGCTTCAAAATTACAACTATTGAAGAGAACAACATATTCTTCGTTTGAATTCGTTTATTTCCTTGCACAGTTAATGTCTTTGCCTCACATTTCCTCGACGAAGCGATAATCATATATGATAAGCCTCCTCTCAGCAAATGACTACGTTAATAGCCGTGTGTTTATAGTAAAGCGCAGAGCTCAAAGGCTTATAGCATTGCAACCAGCTTATGTGTCAGCTGACTTCGCCGAGCATGTCAGAGCTAAATACGAATCGATTGGCCTTAGTGGGCCCTGCAGGCGTCATCGGAATCGATCGATAGACAACGTGCTAAACTCAGGTCACGGTGTGTATCTATAGGTTTTCCGCATAATCTCCAATTCGTTGTTTATATGGCGTTTCTTGAGCTCTTCAGTTCATTTTTTTTAATTCACATTCAATTGATCGCTTTGATGTAAGCGGGCATGAAAAGCGAATTTCATTTCATTTCCCCGCGCTTTATGAATTGGCTTTATGAATGAACATCCAGCAGCATGTGGCGAACCAATAATTCGTTTGCCACAGAATCCAAAAGATGTGACTTGGAAAAATGTTTACAGCGGACCTCTGAGGTCAGGTATATCGATACCTCGGGCGTCAGCGCAGCTTGACGGCTAGAAAGTGATATAGTAACCTATTTTCCTTCAAATTTGAGCGGTGTTTCTGTTTTATCGTGGTCACCTGAAGGCAGATGCAGACAACAATATCTCTACAAGTTCTTCATTCACAATTCCCGTCTGCGTCGTTTGTCGAATGAATAGTTTTGCTTGAAATGAGGAAGATGGCTGACTCTCTTCACGTGGCTGGTTGGTTGTCTTTCTAATTGCCCATATAGGGTAATCGCAGAATCGGCACCGTCCCACCGACGGGGCCGCTCCTCCATAAGTCGCCGTCGCGCAATTTTCTGTTTCCTTGGAGCCTGGCTAGCAATTAACCTCTCCCCGAAACAGCGATATCTCTCGTCTTGGGTGCAGAACATTTGGCCTCTTCAGAAATACGCCTGCTTCAAGAATATCTCACAGTGATTCTCACCAAATTTCTGTTCAGATGTTCTAAACATGTTTCTCTTCCAGTAGTTCCGTCGTGACTTCAGTCAAAACCTACGAGACACACAGTTTCAAAATACCGTCCCTTACGCAATTCAGGAGGCTCCAGCTGACATTGCCTTGTTTTTTCCAACCGGAATTTTACTCGTGCTAGTTGTATTCGCCGTCCTTTGTATGTGTGGATCATTCTTCTCCCTCGCAAAGATAAAAGCGCCCTCTATTGATTTACATCCTGATTCACGCAGCTCGTTCTTCGTATCACTTGCAAAGGCACTGACGTGACCACTATGTAACAGCAAGGTCCTGGTCCTTGATGTAAAATTACTACCGACTTGTTCCATGATATATTTGATGTAATTTATTTCAAACTTCGTGCCGTCGCCACAATACAATGCCCCCTTCGCTTGCGCTGCTCGCAGACGGCTAACTTTCTTTCCTTTACGTCGCCTTTTGAGCCTATCGTGGGGCCGTTTGCAATGATTCATGCTTATTTCTGTAGATCATTTTTCTACCGTTCAACCTGTCTCTCTGTTATACAGGTTCCAATTTAAAAAAAAATATGCCAGGTGTTGTATGCTATTTATAATATATAGTTATGATGTTGCACTATTCGTAAGTAGCGTAAGCCAGATCATTTGCGTACTTCAATTCTCATGCATGAAGCAAAGTTTAGAACATAACCCGTTCGTGGAGAGAGTTATACTCCCCCCCCCCCCCCCCCCCCTCCCCGCGTGTATAACTGATATCTGTGTTGGGTTCTAGGTTGTGGATACTGGGCAAGGGAAGAAACTGCAGGATGTGGCCAATTTGAACACGAGTACACTGGACGAGCCATGTTCCGAACAGGCTCAAGCGTAGGCTGCGATTTCTGCCAAAAAAATTTATGACCCCCCCCCCCACCTCCGAGAAAATCGCTGGATTTCAACGTTTGGCTGTCTCTTGTGTTGCAACCAATTTTAGAAAATGTGAAAAAAGAAAAAATATCATTAATATTCAATTAGTAAGGCTTTAACGCAAATAAATCAATGAAGATTTTTCAGGCATTACATTTCGACATCCTGAGCATCGCTTCTTCTACGGAAAGAGGACGTCATTTGGATTTGAAACCGTATCTAACAAAAATTCGTCTAGTTATTCTACGATTAAATATTAAATTTTTTGAAGCACTTTTCAAGATAGCTGAAATGGATCGCTTGCTGCTCATTTTTCGCAGTGACGGCACGACACTGAAGTTGAAAATAGATCTTAAGGAAATTTAACCTTCAATTTGTAGCAGGCAAAAATCAGGCATTTTTTAAGCAATCTTTCATCCGATCAGGTGGAGTGATTTCCCTATTCTGGATTTTTCCAAAAATAGAATGTTCCTTGAACAAGGTGAGCACTAGACTGAAGTTGGACTTCACGATAGCACAGTTTTTAATTAGGACTTGCTCAAGAAATCAAATCTTTCCTATGCGATCTTCCTTGCGATCAGGTGAGGTCATGCACAAATTTTTTTTTTCAAAAATAAAGATTTTCTACCTGAACTGAACGATCTCTAGAGCTGACCAGGGAAGGGTCTCAGGCGTAGATCTGAACGGGAGAAATGCATAGTACTGCGAGAATCTCCACCCTTCATATAGTAGAAAAACATGTTTCGTTTTTGCTGAGTCCTTGAATTAAAAGAGCTACGGGCCCTCGAAGGGGGAGGGGGGGGGGGGGTACAGTAGTGCACCATCTGCACGTGCCCACGTGCATGCGTGCGCGCGCTGTTGTATGGGACGCGGCGAAAGGCTATGCAGCGAGCGAGTCGTTGGCTCAGCAGGAAAGGGGACTACTTCGCAGGTGCTAGGTTAGGTGTTCTACTCCCGTGCTATGCAGTATTTTTGCATTTTTCATGATTGCCGCCTTCTTTACCAATTTGCTTTCTACACATCTCCTACATATTTATTTCACTCTATATTGTCAAAACAAGGATCAGATTCGTACTCAATGCGAAGTTTGGACAATAACGGTTACCATGACCTTACTATTAATCACATTTACCTACTGTAATTTAACACACTCCAGGGTAATACGGAAAACGGATGTAAGATTCGTGATCACCATCCCAAATAACCCCCCTTGGAAAAGTTTGGGCAAAATCGGTGATTATGACCTCGACAGCCCTAGTCACCCGTACCTGCTGTAACCCGTACCTGTTAGGTCATTGTTTAACATTCGCGGAAAAACACAAAACATTGTATAATTCAGAAACTGATAAAATTGAGTGAAGCAGAGCTCACAGAAACCTTTATTTGACAGTTTAGAGTGAAATAAATGTGTAGGAGATGTGTACGAAGTAAGCTGATTTAGACTGCCATGTCGTGCCGTCTTTCACGACACTACTTTCACGACTCCAAAGGTCGAGGAGAGGTCGAAAAATTTTTTGCCTAAACCTCACCCAGGGGGTGATTTGAGGTGCTGATCACGAATCTGATATCAGTTTTTCAAATTTCGGCCGATTACGGTAGGTTATGGTGGGTACGGGTGACGGTGCAATACTGTACCTCCAATTTCGAGGGCCCGTAGCTCTTTGGGTTCAAGGACTCAGCAAAAACGAAACATGTTTTTTTTACTACATGAAAGGTGGAGATTCTCGCAGTACTATCCATTTTCACCATTCAAACCTACGCCTGAGACCCTTCCCTGGTGAGATGGAGCTTTAGAAAACGATAATTTTTATTAAATTATATTTCAAAATCAAGTCTTTTCCAAGCGATCTTCCTTGTGGTCAGGTGAGGTCATGATCCCCCGGCCGCGCATGAAGATGCCCTTTTTCAGAGGCGATTTTGTGATCATAAGAAAGAGAATTTCTTCTAATTTCCTGAGTGCCGTTCGCATTTCCATAAGTGATAAAACTGAACGAGTTACGATCGGTTGAACAAAGTACACGTATAGCACCATCCATTCACATCGGCGAGCGATCGACCAGTGACATATCCTTTTTGATCTCGCCGAAAATGGCTCCAGATAAGCTGCGTTTTTTATTATGTATCAATCAAAGATTGGGCTTTTCTAAAGCTACATCTCAGCCCTAGACATCGTTTCCTTTAGGTGTAAAAATCATTATTTTTGAAAAAAAGGAGCATGACCTCACCTGATCGCAAGGAATATCGCTTAGATAGGTCTTGGCTTTGAAATATAATTTAATAGAAATTATCTTTTTCCAAAGCTACATCTTAGCCCTAGACATCTTTCAGTTCAGGTAGAAAAATCTTTATTAAAAAAAAATTTGAGCATGACCTCACCTGATCACAAGGAAGATCGCTTAGGAAAGGCTCGATTTCTTGAGCAAGTCCTAATTAAAAGCTGTGCTGTTGTGGACTCCAGTTCCAAATCCAGTGGTAGCCTTGCTTAGGAAATAAATATTTTATTTTTGGAAAAATCTAGGATAGGAAAATCACTCCACGTGATCGGATGATAGGTTGCTTAGGAGAGGCCTGATTTTTTTCCTACTACAAATTGAAGGATACATTTTGGCAAGATCCATTTTCAGCTTCAATAGTTACTCAACTAAAAATGTGTCGCGTGTCACTGCGAGAATTGAGCAGCAACCGATCCTTTTCAGCTATTTTGAAAATTGCTTCAAAATTTTTTATCTAATGCAATAACTCTG
>OX375870.1:23368488-23436798 GCA_947359475.1 Heligmosomoides polygyrus bakeri
CTTGCGATGCTCAGGGCGTGATTCATAGTGTTTTATACGCAATCCCACACGGCTTTTGTGGAAAGCCGCGAATGCATGGAAATTGTATGACGGACGCGCTGCAGCTTCAGTTCCCGTTAGTTCTCCGACAACCAGTTCGCTTGTCTCGGAATATTTGTTTCGAACGTCTATCTCCTTTTGTTTCTTCTTGGCTCGGCGTTTTGAAATCGTCGTTGTTTTTGAAACTTTTTACCCATTTCTTTTGTTTCAGGACATGGATTCAGAGGACCCCAGCAATACAGTTCGAGAAAGGATGTCATTTTTTGAACATCTGTGCAAGGATGAGGTATGCATCTTGGGATGTGTTTGCGGTTGCTGTTAGGTTCAAGACGGTCTTGTGCTTTCAATTTATTTACATATTTATTAGTGTTGTTAATTGCTGTTTCATGCTCTTTTCTCGTTTATGTTAACTTTTTTTTTGTGATTTTTGAAACAACCTTGAATGGTGCAATTCAAAGCAAATTACATTTTTTGATATGGGAGTACTTCTTCTTGATCTAGAGCAGTTTGACGTTTGAAGTGTTAGAACATGTCTTTAGAAGAACATCGTTTTCTACTAGAATGGCTGGCGATACAGTTTGTCATGGAGAGAAAAACCGTTCGAGGATTTTTTTCCGCAGCAAAATAAGTTTCTTCGACGAGGTTGTCCGCGTTAGCACAGAACAACATCCTATAAGTATAAGTGTATTACGTTGCTTAAGGCAAACGTCAAATACAAACAGAACTGCCAAAACATGAGAAGAATTAGCGAACAAACAAACAAAATTTTACTAACCAAGAGTGATAAAACTTCTACGTGAACATAATGAAGATGCTATGGCTTCAATAGAAAGTTCTGCTTATATTCCCATCCTATCCTAGGTTATATATCGAATATATTCGCGGCATAGAGGTGAGGTACCTTCATAACCCGCACTGAGATAAAACGTGATGATCTTAACATTTCAAAATTTTTAAAATATTCACGGGATCGATTCTAATTGGAGGTGGGCATACAGTGACTTGCGTCTTCACTCCCTCTTCTACATTTATCGAGAGCTTCACCTCTTGTACCATAATGCGAGGGCTTTCATTTATACCATTTGCACGTCTAATTGGACACTCTTCTATGCTAGCTTTAAGACTTTTGAAATTAAAGCAAACTTTTAAATCAAACTATCGATCAAATAGAAGTTGCGGCGAACTTTTTGAGTGCACGGTGCTATCTGATCTTTTAATGTGCTATATGCTTGCTTCTTTGCTATGCTTGAACACAATTTTTAATTTATTGTTTTGTCTCTAAAAATAAAAATATTCCAAGAATATTACACTTAATGGGGTGGGGTATGTAAACTAAAAAAATTCAAAGAATGTTATACTAAAATCTTCCTTGAACAAAAAATTATTCTAACCCTTTTGGACAGTCTCCAGTTTAATGTAGAAGAAGCTCATTTCAATATGAAAGAGTTTGCTATGGTTTCAAAAGACTTAGGCTAGCTTCGAAGAGGGTCCAATTTGATTTGAAAGTGTCTAATTCGACGTGGAAATGGTTTAAATTCAGGGGATGTGGTTGTGTGGCATGGGATGGCGTGCGCAGTTGGTACTTTACAGCTGCTCCTTCCCGACTAAGATAGGTTCTATGCAGGTTTTAGCGGCAGTTTGCATTTTATTTTCTTTTTTCTCTTGCATTAATTTTTCTACGAGTGATATAGCAGCCCATCATGTAGAGGAATCTCGTCTGAAGATGTTTGCGTACAAAATTTGTTCCTACTTGAAAGACTCAGTGTGATAGCTGACATTAGATGAGAACATTGGATTGTTTCCATATTTCAAAGCATTTAGTAGTGTTTATCTTTAACAGAAAATTGTTCTCGAGTTTCTGTGATATGATTGTTATTCTACTCGTATCGCTGCGCCTATCATCTAAATTTACCTTTAAATCTCTGACACTCAGTAGCTGAAGGAGCAGAACTTCCTTTTGCGTAGGCTGCGAATTCCGCTTTGGAAGGATTACTTCGTAGCATTGGTGTATTTTAACGATAAATCGGATTCTATCGATCAATTCATTTTTGACTGAGTGAGGTTCGGAAATTGATTATAAACCGAGTTATTCTCCATGAAATCTAATATCGAAATTTAATGATGCCTGTACATTAGGAATTTCAGTGCTTTGCTATAGCTTAAGAAGTGAGTTATGTATGGAATGTGTTCATAGCGTATTTTGTGTACGTTTAGTTACTTAGGGCTGAAGTCAGTCTTAGTTGTTGCAGCCTACGTTCAATCGCTACTTATCTAAATGACACCACCGTTAATTGTCTGTCACTCCGCTGACCTCTGAGATCGATGGCTGGCAGTTCTGAATGTGGAGTTAGCATGTGTATTGTTTTCACACAGACATACGTTTTGCTTCCTGACTCATGTTGCCAATTTAAATAACCTGTTTGGTAAATTATGTAAAGCTGGTTGCGTGGAACGATGCTAATTCATCGCTGTCCACAAATGCGGTGCCGGATCACTTGGTCACGTTTTTCGCTAGGCCAATAATTCCCTTTACCAGTAGAGTTTTAGTGCGATAGTGACTATTATTATTATCAATTTATTATTATTTTTAGGTGAAATCGTCCACTCTGCGAAGAGTTCGTCCGACGTCCACCACTTCCTTGCCGCAGTGAGTCTTTTTTCTTTTGTTTTGCATCTCTTTTTTGTGCGTTGTTTCACTTACTGCTCATGCTATCAGTTTTTTACATTGCTGATAAACCTTTGATGAATGTTTGATAGCGTGGTAAACTTCGGTGTTTCAAGTATAGTTTTCTTAGTCAAAGTTTATTCTTTTCGTTAAATGTGCAGTACGGTTCGTGTTGTTTTGTCTTATAAATAGCCTGAGACACACAATTTATCTGCTGAATGAAATAGTCTTCTTCGGAATTTCGTCGCAGTAAATTGTTGTTGCTATTATTCTCACCATGGTTTTTGTAATATTTTCGTTTAAGAGGACCAATTCCACCACAGAAGCCAAAACGCACATTTATGCACACGTTCAAAGACATCCAGAATGAGGTGAGTTCTTCGGCATTTCCAGCGTCTCCGTTCCGCTATTGTCTCTTTATCATGGCGCATGTGAGTCACACGATAAAGGATGACCTTGGTCAGCTGGCGAGAGCATTGGAGTAGAAAAACGGTGTAGCGCCTTGTGTGTAATGTGAAAATCATGAGAGTGGTTCGAAAAAGGATTTATAACTTGGAAAGATATCTACACTTGGCACTAGGTGCTGCGTTGTACATATAGTACACGGTGAAGATCCGCAGTGGAGAAACGGAGAATTCTCGGAGAGATTTACTATCGCCATGGGTTGTTGTAGGTGCGGACGATAACTGTCCTCTGGATGACTTGAGCTGGTGGTGGTGGTGGTGGTCGGCGCCAACCCCATGGGCCACCACCTCCCATTCCTGGGCCGGGACCTCCGCCCCATGGGCCACCAGCTCCCATTCCTGGGCCGGGACCTCCGCTCCATGGGCCGCCTCCTCCGAAACCTCTGCCGAAACCTCCACCTCCCATTCCAGGACCGTAGCCTCCCCACTGGCGTTTGACTCGAGTGTTTTCCAGCCTTAATGTAGGTATTTTCAGCCTCTTTTAATTGAAATAATAGCAGAGTGCAGAGCGTTGTCCAAGAAAATAAATTTGTACTCACGGTGAAGCTGTAACGACGGCGAAAATGGTAAACATGACGAAGACCAGAAGCTGCATCTGTCGCATTTTTGCTGAACAAACTGCCTGGTGAAGTGGGGTTCGGTGCTGAGCTTCTTGAGAGTTGCCAGGTTTTATATAGTGGGCATAGTTAGCGATGTTTAGCGGTTTTCTTCGCGTGGAAGGTCATTGTTTGAGAAAAGGAATCGGCTGCTCTCTGTCCTGGCTTCGACTTTCGTGCACGATTGTTCCTCGTCGTCTGAGGTGACCGTGAAATCAGTAAACGTGGGCGTATGCGGCGCGACTGTCGGACGCACGCGACACATCGACGGCGCATTGTGCTTGTGCCGTCAGCGCGACGTCTGCACGTTGTCGTTCGGCCTTCAGCATAAGGTCATGAGAAGGATGTTTGCTAGATTGTTTGGTGAGGTTTTGGCTTCCAAGCGGTATTCAGCACATAAATGGATGCCGCACCATACAATACAGTGTGTACTATGGGCTACACCATTAAGAGGATAGGCTCAATAATGTATTGCCGAATACAGCTGTTATCGAGGAACTGAGTCAAAATTTCACCGAGATGACTGAGTAGAATGGATGGGGATGCTTCTTGCCAACGTTTGCTTGATTCAGCTTCACCGCCACTTATCTCTTTCCCTTTCCTTCACGGGCCCCTCTATTCATTTTAGGGTAGGGCATGGCCTATCTCTTTCTATGGTATACAAATCTCACGCTATCTTGGTAACTGAATAAAGTAGGAGGTGTCTGCAAGTTTATGCAATGCAGAAGTCTGCAAGTTAATTACCCAGTGTTTCAAGGATTTATCGTTTCGTAACTGCGCTTCATTCAAGTAGTAATAGAGTGCGAGTATTCTACCGGACCTCTCGCCATATCTTCACACGCGAGATTGTAATCTGCTCTTCGAGTTCTTGCAAGGTGCAATCAGGAGAAAACCACGTAAGCCACGTTTTTCTGATTTTCCTTCTTTTGAGATGAGGCGTTTGGTGGTGCACAGAGCAGGAACAAAAGGGATGGAATCGCTACTGAAGGCGGGTAGTGGAGCTACGAGTCTTCCCGAAAGCTACTGACCTCCTGCGAAAAATTGAAGGAGGATTGAGTTATGCTAGATTTAACTTGAGGCTAGGGATGTCACCTCTGGGTGACAGTAATGAAGCTTCGAAAGTGGACGTCATTTTATGGGATTTTAGCTTTTGTCAACGGTATAGTCTATATGTAGCTACGAATGCTGTGTTTCCAAGGAATACTGTTTCCCGTATTTAGCAATTTTTTCCTCGCAAGTGGCTACTTTAAAATGCAATTTCGTGCCTAGGAAAGCTTACGACTAGAAGTTATTAGAATACACTTTACAGAAGCTAGGTTAGAATATATTAGCACAATTATAAGTTGTTTATTGCACAGGAAACGTTTTCGTTGTTAGTGTTAGGTCCTGTTCAGCTTAAGGTAATCGTTTTTGCATGACGTTTCGTAATATGAAAGCCGCGTAAAGATGACGGGTATCTGGAAGAAGAGAAGGTCATAGCCATGCGATCACTCATACTTACATCTGCTGTGGAACACTCGCGATAGTGTGCGCTCAACGGTCCGTGTTGTAGTACATATTTATATTAGTCTCGAACATAGACAACAAAAGTTGCCGTTAGATTGTAATTGTCACAAATTGAATGTATCGAAAAAGTGCAACTAACGAACACAAAATATCTGTGCCAAGGTTTTCCTTTGGGATGTGATGGTTACAATAGAGGTAAAACTATGTGTGACTTCATTCCTATAAACAGTCTAAGGCTCATTTGCCGGTTGATGAGCCATTGTAGTTTTGAGCATTTTTCACAAGGATTTTGTGTTCTTGTTAATTGCACACTTTTTGGATTTACAAGGGAACTTGCAAGCTCTGAAGCGTATGCCTGAACGGAGAATACGAGTCATTTAGGCAGAATCTCCACCCCTCAATTAAAACAGAAATATGCTTCCTTTTTGCCAAGTCGTTAAACCAAACGAGGTCGTGGCGGCGGTGTTCACAAGCGCTGACAGGGTCACTTGAACGCCCGGGATGCCCGCTTCTGCAAGCGGGTTGGGTGCAGTGGATAGTGGTGTTGCTTCATGGCAGGGAGGTCGGAGGTTCGGTCCTCGTGTATTGCAGCATTTTCACATTCCAACTGATGTGTTTAGATTTAAAGGGCCTTGATGTCCATACAATTTTCAGTCCTTTTCTGCACATCTTTCCATCTATATTTTGTGGAAAGTAACAACGTGTCTGTTACTGACCAATTTTTAACCTCAAAGCAATGAAAAAGATATAATGCTCAACACCACTGGTACACAGGCACAAAGTGCTTGAAATAGGAATACGGGCGGCATGTGAAGGTGGCAGGCTCTTCACAGCTTGTTTTCCTACATGGAACATGGACTTCTATCGGTATGCGTATGCGATATTTTCTAGACGAAGAATCTTTTTCTCGTGATAGGTTACTCACATGTCATGACGACTTAAACTACGCTTCTTTCGTAGTCAGTAACATTCGTAGTCACTAACAAGTCGAGCACAGTGGAAGCCTCCTGGTAGTCGTTAGAACCTTCCGAACATTGGGAGATTTCCTCTATCGGGAACGAGAGAGGATGTGGAATCAAACTCTAATTATTCAAATCAATGTCCTACACCTGTAATTCAAGGCTGAAGCTGCTAGTATGGATGCTACATATTGCTACAGGATTGCGACCAGAACTTTCGCATCATGTTGGACTTGTGCCTGCATCCTCTTCTTTTCGGCCAGGATTACAGCTGCAGCGCCGTTTCATCGCACTCAACATTCCGAAATCATGGGATACTGCTGATAAGCCATTTGCAGCAAGGATGTCTCGGGTGTGGCGCGCGATTTAACATCGCTGATAGCGTAGTGAGCTAAAATCTTGCCTGCAGGTTGGGAGTACTGGTTCGATTCCCGCCTGGGGCGATAGTTCTAATCACAACAAAATATCTTGCAACATTGGGTTGCACAATTGTGCTGTAGATCACGTCTAACTACCCTTGGTGCTCTATTATTCCTCACACTCGTTTTACGTACATATGCATATAACAGAGAGTATCTCTAATGGTAAGGACAAGGCTTCATTAGTAATTTTAAGTTGTTCTTTTTCTTTACCCTCTCTTCATGGCCACATATTTCATAACTATAGCCATATTTAGTCATTATATGTGATTTTAGGTAAATCTGTAGGTAAAATGGTGTAAGAATTTCAACTCCGGTTAGGACGCACACCTGTAAAAACGCGGATTTTCTCCGATCCCTTCAAACGCGCTATAACGAGAGGGGACTGTAGTTGGAGAGGTGCTGAAAACGTCTGAAAACTGTAGACGTCAGGACCCCTCGAATTTCATCTGATTAGTTGAAGTGAAAATGATGCAATGCCCAAAGAACCGAACCCCCAAGTTCCCTCCCATGAAACGACGTCACTATCCACTGTGCTCCAAACCGCTTACTGGCGCGCGCATCCCGGCGTACAAGTGACCCTAGCCTGCGCTCGAGAGCGCTGCCGCCGCGTGGTAAACTTTGGGGAATTCCTACTCGTTTCATTTAATGACAGTACTAACGGTGCATCCTTAAAAAACAAGATTTCTTAGGCTAAGTTAAAGATGACAATCTTCTTTTTTAACCTATAAAATTAATATTCAATGAATGTTCAGCTTTTCACTGAACGCAATGCTCGTAAAACATCGGAATGTAAAACCCTCTGTGTATGAACACGTTTAAAGCTATGTAAATGAGCTCGCTATTAGAAGAGATGCATGTTTGTGTATAATAAACAATCCCAATGACAATTTCGAATTTTCCTGTTTTCTGATTTTTCTGTTCTCTAGCGTTTCTGGGTTTCTGTTTTCTGGCCATCACGATTTTCTGTTTTCTGGGAAAATTTTTAGAATTTCCATCCATCCTTGCCACTCACTCACTCACTACTACGGCACTTCTGTTTCCCTGAGGTTGAACTATTTAGAGGTTTACCATTTTTTTTTTTAATAGCGACGTAATTGCTCTATGTTTAAGCAATGGGTGATCAGCCTAACATGAAGTAGGTGTTCCCTCTCATAGCACGAATTAACTATTACAAATCATTTTTATTGTGTTCTTCAAAATAAAGAAAAGCATGAGATATTATACAGGAATTGTTCCACAATGGACTTTGTCGCGTTATCCTCGGTAGATGACGGTCCTCTGAACGACCGTTGTTGGACCTCGTCGGAACGGTCCGCCGCCGTAACCATATGGGTTGTATGGTCGAGGGCCGTATCCTCCGTAGGGACCTCGGAATCCGTATGGGTTGCCCCACTGCCGCTTTTCTCGAACCACTGATGAGCTGAAAATGGAATTTATTAACTCAAGCAGTTTACACTTACTACTAAGTACTAAACGGGTTTAGGTGTAACCCGTCAGTTTAGATGAAAACTGGCAGAAATTGAGAAACTCCAAAGGAGCGGAGAATGCTCCTGGTCCGTATACGGTCACTATTAACAACGGGCCTCTAGTGGTTTTATGCAAAAGCTGTTTCAGAGTTCGGTTATAAATAGGGGCGTATTGATTGTAACGACTTTGACACACCTGACTAGCGAGGCCACGCAGGCGATGAGAAGAATGATAGCAGCGAGAAGTTTCATGACGGTTACGGCTGCCGGTATGCACTGAGAGCTTCCTTATATAGTCGGCGCCGTACACTGTCGGCGTGGCCGCGATAGTTCGGACAACCTTCCCAACTCATCTACATTCGCTGAACTAGGCGGCGAACAAAGTGTCTGCTGTCGGTGCGAAACTGGTATCTGTGAAGATCCTGTTAAGCCAGGGAATGTCGGTCGTCGGCAAAAACGCGTGAAACACCCGAACCGTTAAGGAGGCGAGTTGTGGTTTGTGTATACACCGCACTTCACTTATTCGTCTTTGCACTTCATTTTTTTGCCAAGATTATGACTTTGGTAAAGTGATCTCTGTCATCGGAATATGTGAACTAAGCAAACTGGTGATGATATATTTGAAACGATAATGATTGGTGTGTATGGCTATATCTCCTTAGCGAGTTTTCTTCCTATGATCGTTCTTTGTCTCTTGCGCTACAAATCAAATTAAGCAGTTCTTAGCTGAGGTGACATGTTTGTTGATTAAACATGTAAAGGGGTCGGACAGTGCAATGATCAGTTCATAACTTGCTAAGTCTCAATTCTTTGATGTCCCAAGACTGACGCTGAAGTAAAAAATTTTAACATTTTTGATTCATTATTTGACCATTAATTATTAATATTAAGGTTAATTATTATATAATTTTTATTTTCACCGTCTCTTTGCAATTTATGGAGGTTATCGTGCATTCAGTGTAGGCGTATGTAGTGTGCAAAGTGCGAAATAGAAAAACTCCAACCACTGTGAGCGGTTTGATGCAATAGCAAGTACCCACTACATTTTAGAGCGTTTTTGTCTTACAAGGAGAGCCTCCAAACTTGCGTTGAGCTTTTGCGATGCAATTATTACAAGATATAGGTAGCCGATATAGGGTACCGTGTGGGGAGTTCAAAACCATCGTTAGTTAGTTTTTTTCAGAATGCTTTTCTGTCGTCAAAAAAAGGCGTGTGAAGACGGGAGCGCGAAGATCATCACTCTCTGCCGCCTTCCACCGTATGTGTTTGGCGTAGTGGATAGTGTTGTCGCTTCACAGGGACGTGGTCGTGGGTTCGACCCTTCCCCCCATATGTTGGAGTTCTTGCATTTTGCGATTTATCGTCAGTGAGACCCTTTATCCTCATTTCTGACACATTTTTGAACAAAAACATGGCAGCAAATGTCGCTTACTTACATTGAGCTCTTTGAAAGTGGAGAGCTGAGAATTTTTGACTTCCAGGTGAAACAAGTCAAAACAGGTGCCAGATTCGTGACCAGCACCCCACATAATTCCCACGCACAAAGTTTGGGCGAAATTGGTGCTTCTGACCTCACCACCCTCACTTACGCATACCTTTTCTAACCTGTTAAAAGAAAACGGGGAATGCAGAAACCGATGTCAGATTCGTGATCAACACTCCAAATAACACCCATAACCGAAGTATGAGTTACTATTTTTCCGACCTCGCTAGTACAGTGCTTGGCCCCTTTTTAATTTTCGAACAGTCAAGCTGTTTCAAGCTGATAAGGTGTTGTTGATAGCAAATTCTATTAAATTCTCTACATGGATGGAGTCGAAAACGTAGTAACCAACCGGCAAGAGTGACTAATGATGTACCAACCTTCCTCAACAAAAAGAAAGAAAAAAGAAAAGCGTGTAAGCGAAATACATTGCCCACCTACTGAACATCTGCTCTTATCTCTACCATCCGTTCAAAAAAAAGGCGTAATAGCAGCGATATCTTGCTTTTTGTGTCTATTTTCTGTCATCGCCTAACCATTCTGTTGGTTTCCACTTTGAACGGCTACGCAACTCAATGACCGCCCTTGTTTGACAAGGATGACCGAGGTACAAATCCCGCTCTTAGCCCAGGCTCGAGTGAGGTTGGTGAGGTCGTAGGCACCAATTTCGCCCAAATTTTGTGCATGGGAGTTATTTGGGGTGCTGATCACGAATCTGGCACCAGTTTTGATTTGCTTAACCTGGAATTCAAAAATTCTCACCTTTTCATTTTCAAAGAGCTCGATGTAAGCAAACGACATTTGCTGCCATGTTTTTGTTCAAAAATGTGTTGGAAATGGGGATAAAGGGTCCCACCGACGATAAATGGCAAAATGCGAAAACACCAGCAAATGGGGAAATCGAACCCACGACCACGTTCCCGTTAAAGGACCGCGCTTTCTACTGCGCCAACGTACCACATCCGGTGGGGAGGGGGGGGGGGGGGCGGCAGGGCATGATGAACTTCGCGGTTACGTCTTCACAGCCTTTTTTCGATCACGGAATAAACTAACTGTGGTTTTGGACTCCCCACAGGGGACCCTACAGCCTGTGAAAATTGCATCGCAAAAGCTCACCGGGATTTTAGAGGCTCTCCTTGTTAGGTTTTTGGGAGCGAATCTTCTGTATCTAGTGTCATTTCTCGATGAACATAACCTAATATACTATGATGAGAATAACATCTCTGTAGTCTACTCACACAGTGGCTCTCCAAATTTTTGAAGAGTACGTGCCACAGTCAATCCTTTTATAAAATTTGCACTTCGCACTCGTGGAAAGCGTGACTATTTCACTAATCTCTATTTGGACGAAATGTGTAGCTATTAGAAAATGTACCAGCACTTTGAAAGCAATGCTGATTCAGGTACTTGTGCGTTGTTTACTTCAAAGAAACAGGATGTTATTCGTAGAAATTTTGCTGCATAAAAAAGACAGGTAAATCTGAGATGCACCAGCTCTTCGCTTCTGAAAACCAAGGCTTCTTCGAACGTGGAATTTTCAAATTACGGAGAGATAGGAAATGTCATCCAACAAAATGTCATTGATTAATGTTTGTTGTTAATATAAATAAATTCACTTTGAAACATATGAAAAACGACATTAATTATCGAACAACCCAATATGTAGTTGTTAGTTTGACACGCATTGAGAGAGCCTGTAATAATGATGTCCTTTATTTTTATTCTTTGGAACTATCTAGTATGTGAATGGTCGTTATTAACAAGTTTTGTGGGCGCGTGGAGCGCAGTCGGAGGAGGCGCTGGCTGTCGCCTGCACCCGATACCAGGTTCCTGGTTCGGATTTCCCGCCGTGGTCAAACAGGTCTTCCGTCCTTTCGGGGTCGGTGAAATGGTGCCAGTCTTGTCTGGGAAGGATGACGCGCTGACTTGTTCATAGGCTGGCCACCGCAAGTTATGTTGTGGTCAAATACGCACTGAAGTCGCCTCCACGACATCCCGTTGAAATAGAATGCGTAGCGCATTCCAAATATGATTGGGTAATGCCGTCGCTTATCTTTTATCTTTAACTATTTCTGTATATTTTTTTCTTTGTGAGTTCTACTCATTTGATGAGTCACTCACTGTCTTCTGCATGCCCGTTTCATGTTCGCTGTATAGGAAGTGAACAAAAACGGCGGGAAGGCTTTCTTCTGGAATTTTGTGCGTCACACGTGATCCGTTTGTGATAGCAGTTTCATCGTCTGGAATTCCATTGTTCGCGTCATCGCACTGTCCGTTGAGTGCCCATCGAAGAAAGGCACACACGAAGCGATACCAAATTCTCGTGATGAGTGTCAGTCTGCGAAAGATTCGGTGCAAGCTGGGTGTCCTTGAATTGCGTCCATCGACCGGCGAATGTCAGGGGTTCTTTGGATGGCGGCAGTTATTTTCTTGGTGAAGGGAAACGAGGGTTTGATTTCGTTGGGTATTGATTTGCATTTCTAGACTGTTAGGCCAAATCAGTTTCGTATACCTAGCGGACGTTACGTATAGGGCTGAGTTGTGTCTAGGTCCTGTTCAAAGCCGCTGAAGTAAATGTCTGTTTCACTCTTCGTATGCCAGTAGAAAACTTCGAACGCGTCTCGATTTATAACAAGTTAACTCTGAAGCTATTTTGCTTTGTGTGCATAAAGTTCTACAATTTGAAAATCACTTCTTTCCGCGTGTATAGGGTAGGGCTCTTGTTGAGGAAATAAAGACGCCTTTTTGGGTAGGGTTTTTGTAAGGTAAATTCTGTCAGTTGAAGACAATCCACAACTCCTCTTTGGGCGCATATGACCTATATAGAGAATCGTCGAACACGTGATGATTATTGAAAATTATAGTGAATGGTCTCACTTGAAGATTGTCACGACGTCGATAGTCGACACGTTTTCTTTACACTCTTCATGGAACCTTCAGAAAATGGTTGGAAAAGTTTCCTCGAAATCATGAGACGGTTGGCTCATTAGAGCTGAAGCGGTCTAAGCGACGTGATTTATTTCTTGAGGCGGAGATGGTGCCGTTGGAGTTTACATGGTGCGTAAAAAGTATTGACGCACTAAACGTAAACGTTAGAAATAACAACACTTCATAAAATTTAACAAGTTTATATACAAAATGTCAACAATGATCTAGCAAACAGAGTAGCATCACTTGTATTTTATACGGGCTTCTTTGCTGCGAATTCAGGGGCGAAGACGACGAGGAAAGGTATCGACGGTGCGCCGCAAGTAGTCCACGTCGATTTCCTTCTAGGCGTTGACCTTCAGTGACTTGACACTTTTGTGAATTCAATTTGTAAAAGTGTTACATACTCTTCAAGGACCTCCAAAGTGCTAATTCTGGCGGAAGGCTCGCTGAAAGGAAGGCGCATCCGGCCAGTATCATCGTTTGTGCATTCTTCACAAGCGCCTCTCGTTTTCGTGGATGTAGGAGTGAAGATATATCAGTAAAACTATCTGTATTGATGTCCTAAAGAAGCAATTGGTTCCTTGGCTCGAATTCCACCTCGAGACCAAGCCGTGTATCTTCCAGCAGGATTAGACTCCTGCGCAGAGTCGAGGATTGTTCAGGACTGGTGCCGCGCCAACTTGAAGGACTTCATTTCGGTAGAGGAATGACCTCTGTATAGACAGGATTTGAATCGGCTGAATTACTCTGTATGGGAAGTTTTGGAGAACAAGGCTTGCGCTACTTCCCACAAAAGTACGAAATTAGTGAAGGATGATCTGGCCAAAGCATGGAACGAAATCGACGTAGAATACTTGCGGCGCACCGTCGTTGCCTTTCCTCGGCGTCTTCGTCCCTGCATTCGCAGCAAAGAAGCCCATATAAATTACAAGTGATGCTATTCTGTTCGCTTGATCATTGCTAACATTTTTTATGAAAACTTTTTAAATTTTACAATATGTTGTTATTTCTAACGTTTATGTTTAGTGCGTCAATACTTTTCACGCACCCTGTATATTCGAAGTGAGCTTTTGATAGCTACGGAGGTTTAGGAATGGTCCAGAGTACCTGCGCGTACATTTCTTAACGGTTCTATATGTAAATCTAGTTGGAAATCAATGTTCCCAGTATTTCGGGTAACGGTATTATGATATTTGAGATAAGCTTTTAGCAAAAACGTGAGGAAGTTTGTATACAGCAAGGTTTTCGTCATTGTTATTTTTTCGATTTATTAGTTTTAAGAAAACTGCTTTGTTTGGTTACTGGTTAGCTTCTTCCTCTACTCAGATGCTTTTCTTGTACCACTGCTAAAAGTAACCGCCTTTATTTACGGACATTTGTAATTGCATGTGCAGACCATCTAGAAGTTGTATATTTTGAATGATACACTCGAGGCTCTGTGGGTTTAAAGAGGTTTCTATTTGCAAGTAACACCGACGGATATGGTTGATGAAAACGTTGTATGTTACGGTATGATTTCTCGCGTGCTGGCTCCAAAACACAACTATGTAGGCGTAATCCAATCGTTCTTTGATTCTACATATATCACTATAATGAAAACTAACAGTTTTTCAGTTCCGCATTATCAGTTTGCCGAATGTGTGGTACTGGTTCCCACAGGTATAACAAAGAAGTTGAAATTGTGCAATAAATTTTGACTTCGAGTTTTCTCTTTGTTACAATAAGAAAAGATAAGCCACAGCGTTCATGGAATATCACTTGTTGTTTTGGGTATCTAGAAATGTTCAGTATGGAATAGTTTTATTAGCTGATAAGATCTCGTATTAGACTGATATGGCAATGTGGCGAAGAAACTGGTTAGATTTTCGGTTTATCCATTGCGGATGACGACGGTCTTCTGCACCACAGTTGGTCGTCCGAAGGGTCTAGGTGGTGGAGGTCGTCCGAACGGTCCTGGCCCGAAGCTAGGTCCTGGTCGAACGATCACAGTCTTTTGAATTACTGTTCGCTGAGGAACAGCGCTAAAAGCTATGAGTTAAAAATTTTCTGATGCAGTCTTACGTACAAAAACGACAAACTTACGAGACGAAGGCAAGAACGACAAGAAGGAGGAAAGCGATGATCTTCATTGTGTCTGGGTTGGGAATCGATGCAAACTCTTCACCTTAAATAGTTCAGTCTGGTGTGTAAACCGAAAGAAACACCAAAGAACAGGACGGCGCTCGCCGGATCTGCGACAACCTGTGGCTTGGTTACCAAATTATCACGTTGCGCCAGAGAACTGTGATCACATTGCCTTTAGAAGGTCGTTGCCTCCCGTTAGCGTGTCTCTGGCTAGAAACCCTTGAAGCCTTGTCCATAGAGCAGGCAGTTGGTGATTTGGAATGAACGATTTGTTCCCCTAGCTCTAAGCCTCGCTGTTTCATCTAGAGGCCATATACTATTGGAGGCGGTTCATGGAAGTCGTAAGCGATCGGGTACTATTTAAATGCTTGAAAATGGGCGGTATCGTGTGTGTCTTGCATGTGGTGTAGTATGTAATTTTTAACCGGAAGAAAAATTGCCGATGTGAACTCTGGTGTACTTGTGTGAGTTACTGATTCCTGGTGAAACTGTTTTTGGTCCTGGTCGTAATTTTCTCTGAAAAGGAGTACTCAAAGTGTCAGCAAGCGTGATAAACAGTGTGATAGACGCCCTGTATTGATGATTTGAACAGCGAAGGAAGGGTACCAGGTCGCAGTGGCACTTTGAAAAAAGGTGTACACCATGGGAGGCGACTTCGGACACTGGTTGTAACCAAGTGTTCCCTGATTGTAACTGATATCGGCGAACGGAGTTCCGGACACCTTCCAGCTTGTCTTATTAGCAATCGGCTTGCGCTCAATTTTGGACACTCACTGCCTCCGACGGCTTTGGTTATGAGCGGGTTATCAGTTTTAAAGTTTCGGTCGGTTACAGTACGTTGTGGTAGATATGGTAAAGGTAGTGGGTCAGAAACACCGATTTTGCTTTGTTTACAAGGGTTAATTAATGGCTGGTCTCGCATAAAAGGATAATAAAGGATAAAGGACGGCGTTACTCAATCCCTTCTGGGATGCGCCAGCGCATTCTACTTCTACGGGATGTCGTGGAGGCGACATGAATGCGTATTTGGCCATACAATGACTTGAGGTGGCCAGCCGATGAACAAGTCAGCGCTTTATCTTTCCCAGACGAGTTTGGTACCAATTCCCCGACCCCGGAGGGATGGAAGGTTTGGTTGGCCTGGGCGGTAAATCCGAACCAGGAACCTGGTATCGGGTGCACGCGACAGTCGCGCCTCCTCCGACTGCGCGACACGCGCCCAGTCATTCATGAACGCGGACACTAAAGAATGTTCAACAATGTCTGTAGAAAAATACTCCGAAACGTTCCACTCCGCGTGAAAGTGGGACAAAGATAAGGTCCGGAATCCATGGTCTGAGCTGTGTACCTGGCGGTGGTCTCGCATATAATAATGATATCCGTTTTTGGTATTACCATGGAATACGACATATTTGGGTAATAGTATATATATATATATATATATATATATATATATATATATATATATATATATATTATATATATATATATGTCCGGCACATGGGCATGTTGCCAGAACAAACTTGATTCTTCTATGCTCCGCATATTTCATGATCACTGCATGATCAGCGCCTTAAATGACTCCTTTAAGCGGGATTTCGGTATAATCGATGCTCCTGACCTCTTCACCCATACTTACGGTAATGTGTTGTCAGAGGCTGAATCAAAAAAGCAGTAATCATATTTAAGATTTTCGCCGTAAATGTCCTGCTTAAGCTGAGCTTTTGCGTAAGTTGTTTTCGATTTCTAAAGCCGTGAGAGTACAATAGCGCTGATGGATAACGTGAAACTTCTTCCGGTGAAGATTATAGTTGCGATTTCACGTATAAAACTTAGAGTGATCTTGTCAGATCACTTTTAGGGAGATCGAAATGGCTGCTTCAACGGGATGTCGAGTCATAGGTCGTCTGTTTCCCACCATGTTGTTTCTCCACTCGTCGCGCCACCGGCGTTCGCCCGGGTAGTGGCCTGCTTGAGCTCGCCTTCTGTGACTAGTCAGCTCTAAGGGAAAGCAGAGTGCATTTACGGCATAATGGAAAACCCTTCAAAACTTCGCTCTCAGATGTCCGTTACAGATATGGGGCACATATTTGCAATTGCTAGTCGATGTTGTATCCCAGTTTACGGCCTAAAGATCTGTAAATTATTTCGCCTAGGTATTCTAGCAAGAAATATTTTTGCAACCACTTGCTTCCTTCGGTTTGTGTCAATATGTTCTTGTGGTTGCTTGATTGATAGCATGAATTCTATGCGCAAATAGAAAGATGGCGGCAATGACCACAGAATGTTACAAAGGAATTCGGCGATGGTCGAGTGGTTGATAGGCCTTTCTATACCCGGTTTCGTAGAATTGGGTATAAATAGCTGCGGTGCGGCTAGTCACAACTAACACCGTCTCCAAAATCTGCTCTCAAGTCGATTCTAGCAGCTGGATCGCACAACGTTCGAAAGTTAGACCGAGTTGAGGAGAGCCCTGTACATTTTGCAATTTCGCAAGGGAATCGGTACGTCTGAAGCGAGAGCAGTTGCCTGAAATGTGTTATCTGCGGTGACAGTGATTACTGAAAATATAGATAATCGTTCTCGAAAACCAGTGCTAGTGATTTTAGATGTTTGTATCGGCAAATAAAGCACCATATTTAACCGCATTATGCCTGTTGTGTGACGTTCAATATGAGGTGCCATTCTGGCACTCAAGGAGTCGAGCTGTGTAGAGGATTCTTCTCACAGCCGACCCAACCTAGACTTCCATCTCTTCTACGATGGTAGAATGCTTCCAGACGTGTGTGAGAAGAATAAAACGCTGAGCATTTGCGTGCTTTCCCGTTGCAAAGTCATCCGTAGCCTAAATCCTCGTTCAGAATGTCATTACGGAATCGTATGGAAGTGGAGTGCGTGACATATACCAAGGGATGACTCAAAAGGGTTTCTTCCATATACGGTCGTTAGCTCCTTTCCTCTGTTCACTTCTTTAGTGTCTATCATTTCCTGTTACTTTTTATCGGGATTTCTCTACAAAGTACCATAATTAACTGGGCATATCTAATTTGCTTTTGATTCTGTAGATATTGGATTGAATTTGTACTGGTTTCACTCTATTTTTATTCAAGACTGGTGCCGCTGTAATTGAGACCGTAAACCGTTGCACCGAGGGTGGCCCATAAATAGTGCAACAAAAATTTAGCCGTACAAATTTGGTAGGAATGAACCAAATTCGATACATTCTAGAATATCAGCCTAGCATGCAGCAGTGATCAAGGCAGAACAATACTGTTGATAAGGGCTCTCTCCTATCTAAACGACAGCCATCGGTTGGTGTGTGAAGCTTTGCAGGCAGCAGTGCACTCTTACGGAATTTTATTCGTCATTTGTCTTAACGACGATATCAGACTCTGCTTATTCCTTCATTATGTAGGGCAGTACGTTTTTTCTTAGTGGGTAAGTAAACGATGACCAAGATGCTAAAGATGGAAGAATCTCATAGCTACTTTTTCAAGTGCGACATTGGGCGGATGGGGCCGGGAAACTGCTATCACCTCATTTTTCCTTTTGCTGTTAGAATCGCCGCGCTACCGAAATGTGGATTTTGCTTCCAAATAGCAGGGTTGGATTAAGAAACCATAGTGTTGTGTTGTTGTGCCTACTGGACAAAGGTTTTACAGATTTTCACACATTTCGCACGAAAACTTCGGGTGTATAGGAAGATATGTCCAGAAAATCAGAAAATCACAGATGAGCGGTTACCATGCACAGCCAATCTTTGCATGCAGTCTTGTTACTCAGGAATAGCTGTATCCAAGCACACAATTATTTTGACCTTCCTAGAGATTTGAGAAAATCCTCGCCAAAACAGTGGCTGAAGAGCCGGCTCATGCGAAGTGCTCCAGCTGCTTTAGCACATTTTTCCTTGCCACTTCGTTCTTCTCATAGCTGAGTCCTCTTCCCACTTACGGTCTTGCAACCTGTTCCTTTGTTGTTTTTTTAAGCAGCACAATAACTGCACAATAATAAGTTACGCACGCAGTTTTTGTTCATTGTTCCAGCTCGTTACTGTGTACATCACGTGTGATGGGCAAAGTCATCGCGGTCATCACTTGTAGCTCAGATTCACTCACCAAGTTTTTGCTTTCGAGAAGGCACATTCATTAGTATGGTATCGTGCGCTACGCGATACCATACTAATGAATGTTCATCGACCAGTCTACGGAAATATAGCCACTTTAGAAGGAGTACTCCAGCGCGGAAAAAGCAAGATAAATGGTCGTTCTAAATAAAAGCCCATTACTTTCTAATAGCGGGAGCTACAGTCATGATAATTGAAAGCTCAGGACTAAGAGTGTGCTCTAACAGATATTATATGGTTCAGTGCAAATAAAAACTACTTCTTAACAAGATTGCCCAACTTTGATGCAGTATTCATGGGCCACCTTGTAGTTGCTGTCAAAACTGATGCTCCAGAAGGGGCTGGAATTTGCACCACCTGATATCTGGACAGAATGCTTGCGCCGTTAAACCACGGGCACCGTCCGATCCAGCGCAGTACCATCGAATTTGCACCTGTAATGTTGGCAGGAAGACACATCAAACACTTTTGCAGTGGAGGCTGAGCTCTTATTTGGTGGCCTTCACGACGAACAATATACAACACTTTTCCTGAAAGTGGAAGCCCAGCGTTTCCGTCGTAAAAGAATTCGAGTGGCCGCATGAATAGCGTTCTCAGATTGAATGTACTCTAGGAAAGTTTTTCTCCATAACATGCGTTGACATTCGGGGACGGCTCGGATTCTAACAAGTCATTTAACACCAGTGGTCGACAGATGTATTAGATCCTGCTAGAGTTCTAGTGAAGTTGAAATAATTACAACGCCTATTTCTTGCCAACAGCTGCGACGAACTATGCAATTGTCGAGGTTTTCAGTGGTGTAAGTCTTTCTGAGAATGTAGCGGCTTGAGTGCTTGGCATGTGCGGCGTAAGTTTTGTGCATGGATGATTTAGTTCTATGCCAATGCTGTAGCAAGATTGTAGAATTTATTGCAAATTTTCCGTTTTTCCATAGTATTTGAGAAGATACATTTGAGTGATTAGCCGTTCCTGATGACCGTTGTCCTCACAATGGTTTGTGGTGGTGGTGGTGGTGGTCCTGAAAGTAAAGAATAATAGCGATTGTTTTAAAGCTAATTCTATCAGAAGATTTTGCTAAATTCATTTGTGCGGGTCCAATTGTCTCTTGGACAAATGCCGCATCTTCTGCAAGCCTTTTCCATTAATTAGTACTCTAAAGAGTAATCATGTTTTGTTTAAAAAAAAAGTTCAAGAGATCATCCCAACCTCCGAATGGTCCTCGATTGAATCCATTTCCCCACTGGTTGTTTCCCCAACCGGGGCCCTGTCTGCCCCAGCCTCCACCTCCGCCGTTGTTGAAGCCACCGAATCCATTGCCGAAACCTGGCTGGCGATTGAAGCCTTGTCCTCCGTAGTTGTTGATTACAGTCCGTTCAATGACGGTTCTTTGTTGGCGCTTCTCGCGAACTGCACCCCTGAAATGGAAGCGCTAGATGCATATATAACAGGTTTCCGTTTCCAATGTAGTCTTTGCACAAATGGGTTGGATCACCTCTGAGATGAGACTTAGCTACCTTTTCGGGATGTTCATCGGTGAGAGCTTGGACTACTGTAGTACATGTGGGTGTCCTTACACATACGCAGATGTTGTTTTTTTTTTGTGGGAGAAAGGTAGTAGGACTCATGATTGCAGGAAAAAAGAAAACTGAATGCAAATGAAATTTGTTATGCTCGGACTGTGAATAAAAGCTTTGTCTTACCCAAAAGTTTGTGTATGTTAATGGAACCTCGTCGTATTTCATACTCCTAGTCTTTGGTCCAAAACTCTTTTTCTCATTGTTTAAGAACTAGAGAAAAGAGAAGTCGACATGAATTGAGCCAGAAATGATCGGAGGCAGTTTAAAATCGGTCTGGAAACTGCCTAGCTGTCGCCCATCACTCCGCTGTCGTTATTTGGGAACAGCAAAGTGTTCCGTGAAATAGTTGCGTTCATGTTATGGTGTGGCGGAAAAGTAGGTGTATTCATTTCGTTCACTTACCAGACGCCGGCGACGGCGATGCAAAGCACCAGAATAAACGAAAGGGAGTTCATGGGACGCTGGTTGATCATGCTGTACGCTGCTCTTTTTATACGTACGACGACGACGACCTTCACTGAACGACTATCAATCGTCGTCTAGTTATCCCTTACCGACAAAACGCTTTTGTTCCTTCAACACGTTTTTCGTTGTAATCTCCGTTCAGTCGGTGATCTTGCGTTCACTTGGATGAGTTCCTCGTTCAAATTGGGTGCGATATTGCACGCATGAAGCGTATGGATACACAGAAAATAAATAAATAAATAACAAGTCCTGCTCTGCTAGCTGGCGATCTCACTGTATATTTCAGCTTGTGCTCAAGGCCCCTCAAGGCCTTTGGGTAAATAATCACAATAAGTAGAAAGCATCAAGAAATACTCTTCTTTTCTGGGCTCGTAAAGAAAAATTAGGTGGATTTTCCAACAAAAAAAAAAACGATTTTGCTTACATTGTGTAACGCTATTCCTATTGATACAAAAAGTCTACATTAAAAAGTAGTGAAGTGGGAGACTGCATTCATGTCATACTTTTTCCAAGCAAAGGGACGAGTACGGGTAAAAATAGTAAAGACGGATCTTGACCAATTCCTTTGAAGTGCGCCATAGATTTTATTTGTTACATTATCACGTATTATAGCCTGGTGTGTGCAGGCCTCTCAGCCAAACAGATTCAAATAATGCTCGATTGCTCGTTCGCTTGGGAATTCTAAATTCGCGGCATTACATTTTTATTTTTATTTTTTGTTTACTGCTATTCGTTCAAAGGATAAGGATAAGGATAAAGGACGGCGTTACTCAATCCCCTCTGGGATGCGCCAGCGCATTCTACTTCTACGGGGTGTCGTGGAGGCGACATGAATGCGTATTTGGCCATACAATGACTTGCGGTGGCCAGCCGATGAACAAGTCAGCGCTTTATCCTTCCCAGACAAGTCTGGTACCAATTCACCGACCCCGGAGGGATGGCAGGCTTGGTTGGCCTGGGCGGGAAATCCGAACCAGGAACCTATCGGGTGCACGCGACAGTCGCGCCTCCTCCGACTGCGCTACACGCGCCCTTCTTCCTTCCTTCAAAATGCCCGTCTAATTGTTTTTAGTATGTTTTTAGGTGCAATCACCAGATACGACATATTTCAGGGTCTCAAGCGAGGTACCGACATCACATGCAACGAATGGCCGGGAAATGCGCCTTCATCCACCACTAATAACAATACCTATGATGTACCTAACATTGAAGTAAGTTTTTCTTAGTTTCTTTCCAGCTTGAAAAGAAAATATGCATGAATCTTGCCATATTTTCATGAAACTCCTTTACTGGAACGAAATGTTGAATACATTACACTACTTTTGCTTAGATCACAATGAAGACACAGAAAGGTTTTATATATGAGAAGCAGACGCATTTAGGGGTGGTGATTCATATGACTATGCAGTGTGCACGCAGAATACGTAGATATCTAAGATCCGTTCATTCGCTTGCAACTACGAAGTTCACTGTTTGGCTGGCGCTGATCTCAAAGTTAAGGCATGTAACGAGAAAACGCATAATTTGACGGCGAACAAGATCTACAATTTTATAGAAACTCCACTGAAGACGATTAGGGGGTGGAAGCATTCTTCCAATCTCTATAGAGTTTCGCCCCTGTTTTCAAGTCTTGAAATTGGCTAGAGGAAATGGTTTTAAGCTTGCGACGGCGACTCTTTTTTAAAGATCAGCTGAAAATCGTCCGTAGCTTCATACGACGTGAAAAATATTAATTGAACCATCTTTTAATCTTACTTGCCTGCCAGGTTTGGTACAAAATTTTTTTTATTACGACCGACGTTTCGACGAACTCGTCTTACTCAAGGTCTGAAAGAAGCTCGAAATGTTTGGTTTTGCAGAATTCTTTAGGTCAGAAACTTCGCTTCTACCCTTAGAGGAACAACATGTTTCTGAGAGTGCTAAGAAGAAAGGCCAACTAGCTCACCGGTATCCCACCAGCGCCAAGAAACCGGCTCAACAGGGCACCATGGAGCAAGTGAGATGTACTGGTTGGCCAAATATTGCTTCGAGAACGGTGGGGTTGAGAATGTACGGAAGCAGTAAAAGGCAAGAATTCACTGCATTTCACATTCAAATTGTCACCGGAGTGGGCTTCCCTTCCCAAGCTTGCGGTACCCTTCCACACTATACTGACCGTTCGTCACCCTAATCTGTGTGTTTGAAAGCGTGAACTTCATGTACTGTGATTGTGTGTTATGAATGTTAAACAGCTCATCCATTTCGGATTGAGTTGTCGTTACTACACAACAATCGTCTATGTATCGACAGCACATTACGGGTAGACGTTCTATCACCGGTCGTTCAATTTTGCCCATGAAGCGCAGAGCCGGTGCTAAACGCTGTCCTTGGCAAGTCCTCTTAGCTGAGATAAGTAATTTCCGGACCATTTGAAAATATTACAATCTAGGCATTCCTTGACAAGCTCCATTATAAAGTTCCTTAAACCGAAAGTAGTAATAGTAGTTTCAAAGGATTCAATTACGCAACCCGGCTGGAATCTGCAAGAGTGCAAACGTTCCAGTAACTTTTCCTTGTTTTGCAAGTGTGATATTACAAAGTTGAGAAGCTGAACAACGTAAAAACTGGTATAGACAGACACTTTACAGAGTAGCTAAAACTGAATACGCCGGCGTGTCCTATGTTCAGCTTGTCTAAAGCGCACAACCAAACGCTCGTTGACTGCAGGAACATACAAAATACGGCCTATAATAGGTCGTGTAGACGGAACAACAGACCGGATATCTTGGTTCCTTAATAAAATTGTTGGTCGCTTCTCAACTTTGTACCATCACACTTGTAAAACACGGAAAGTTGCTGGAACGTTTGTGCTCTTGCAGATTCCAGCCGGGTTGCGTAATTGAATCGTTTGAAACTATTATTACTACGGTCGGTTTAATAAAGTCATATATAATGGTGCTTGTCAAGGAATGCCTGGATTATAACATTTTCAAATGGTCCGGTGATTACTTATCTCACCTAAGAGGAATTGCCATGGGGCAGCGTTTAGCACTGGCTCTGCGTTTCATGGGCAAAATTGAACGACCGGTGATAGAACGTCTACCCGTAATGTGCTGTCGATACATTGACGATTGTTGTGTCGTAACAACAACTCAATCCGAAATGGATGAGCTGTGTTTAACATTCTTAACATACAATCACAGTACATGAAGTTCACGCGAAAAGTTCCATGCGAACTCTGGTTAACCTTTTCAAACACACAGATTAGGGTGACGAACGGTCAGTATAGTGTGAAATTTTACCGCAAGGGCAGCTCCAAGAGTTTCATCATCCACGCAAGATCGGCCCATCCTTCTGGCTGTGAAGCGAGCTGTGCTCCGCAACATGTTCAGAACAAAAGTAAAGGACCCCGCACACTTCTACGGCAAGCGGCGGCCGCCGGCGCAGCTGAACGGCATGACTCATCGTTTGCGGGAACGAAAGAGCAGAGCGCAGACAGGCTCTCCCGGCGCCGCTGCGCTCGCCGATGGCGGCGAGCTCTGCGTCCTTGCCCTATGGTTAAGGATAGGGCAGCGGCAACGCCGCAGAAATGTGCGGGGCCCTTTAGGATGTGTCCGGGAGATGAGGAACGCGAAGAGTCCTGTATGTTTGCTGCGGAATAGCTAACCTCAATGGGCACGAAGTGCGTCGAAGCTGTATGCAACATGGGCGGGCGCAACGTCAACGCGCTTGGCAAAAAGATTTGTCTTTCACTGCCTTTTATTCAAAATGAAGTCACTGCGGCTGTATGTCAATGCCTATTGCGAATTGGCTTGGATACGTATGTTCTACTGGTAAATATTCTGAGAGACAACATTAAACGTCGGCTTGTTCGCAATCAGTTGTATGACCGCGTATGTATACTGTAAGATCGCGTGATTTGTCCGCATGGAAGGACAGGAGACTGCGCGCAAAAATTTGTCATTTACCAGCTAGAGTGTTTAACCTGTGGAGAGTTATATACAAGGAAAACCGGGAGGCTGCTCTGCATCTGCGTTAGGGAACATCTTGCTGTAAAGAAAGTAGTAGAAGTAAAGAAGCAAAGTCTATTAACCCCGCTTGGGATGGGAGCCCCTTCATGTGCCACCTCATCGCGGTGAAGGGGTGAACATCATTTAGTGATGGCTAACAGCGCAAATGGTCACGCAGTACACGATGCTTTGTCGTGTATGGGCGGCTCTCATGTATCCCTGGCCAGGAACATGAGAGTAACCAGACCACCGCCATGGCTTAAACAACTAAACCCGCGCCCCAGTCCTCTGCGCGCCGGAGTTGGCCTTCTACGACGTTGGTTTCATCCACCTCCGGCGAGGGGCCATCTAATCTCGGAATTAAACTATCAAGACGTCATTGGAATCGGACTACCGGAAACTCCCTCCCACCACGACACGGAAACTGCCTATTCGTCTGCACTTATAACTGTCGTACGATCGCATCTGAGCAGGATCTTCGAACCCTGCTTTATAGAAGCCGCAACATCAAATACGACGTTATCGCCCTGCAGGAAACGAAAGGCAGAAAGGAAACCATAAGAAGGACCGACCACAACGAACTTCTCATTATCGGAGCAAAGGTGGACAAAAAGAATATTGGTGGAGTTAGATTTCTCGTCAATTCGACAGTGCACCACCTAGTAGACTCTTACAAGATCATCAGTCCGCGAGTAGCTGTTCTTCGTCTGGAAACCAAAGATCAAGGAACCATCTCCATCATAAATGGATATGCTCCAACATCTGCGGCCACAGACGAAGAAAAGGGGGATTCGACAAGCTATACGAAAGGACTGTCAACGACGAGAAGAACTACTACAAAGTTGTTGTTGGGGACTTGAACGCTATCGTCGGTACGAATGATCACGACGAATGAAGGCTAGGACCACATGGAACTTCCTCAAGGAATGAAAACGGAGAGCGCCTGATAGACTTCCTATCCGCGTGTCGTCTCTACCATGGAAATTCTGTGTTTAAGAAGCCTTCAAACCGACGATGGACCTGGGAAAGCCCAAATGGAGAAACACGTTCAGAGATCGACCATGTTCTTACAAACAGATGCTGGAGTCTGTTCGACATCTCCGTGCCGCCTTCATTTGACATCGGCTCGGATCACCGTCTTGCCCGTTCGAAGCTGACTCTCAAAAAGAGGATGTTCAAGCGTGACGCTCATAAACCGGCACCGGTGAGGATCCCCACATTCAAGTCTGTGGAGTTGGAATATGCAATAAAGTCGTACGATTGGAATCTTCTTGAAGATCCATCGGAAGACTACGACCTTCTCTTCAAAGGACTGTTGAAATGTGCTTGCAGCTCTCGCGAAACCACATCACCGTCTGCTTCAATACTCAACGCACATGCGATTACTCTCTTGGAGCAAAGAAGAGCTGTTAAACTGGATCCTAATGATTCCCATCTAGAAAAAGTCACCATCTCGAAGGCCTGTCGAATTGCAGTGAAGGAGTCCATTCAAGCCTACAGAAGATTGAAGCTGTTAGAAGCCGCTGGGAAAGGTTCAAGCATAAAGCGCTGCAAACGAGATCTCTGCGACCAGAAGGCAATAATGTCAGCACTTGTGGATAAGGATGTAACAACACAAACGTCTCGAAGAGCGATGGAGACCATCGTCAAGAATTCTACACAGATCTGCATCGTTCTTCCAGCACTGTCCCGAAATTCTTCATGCCACCAGCTGAGGAAGTACCTCTCATTCTCTTCACCAAGATACTGCTCAATCGTATGGAGCGTTGCTTGGATGAGTATCAGCCTGTGGAGCAAGCAGGGTTTCGCAAGGATTTCTCCTGCATGGACCATATTCAGACTGTCTCACAGCTCATCGAGAGGAGCCGCGAATACCACCTCCCACTTGTCCTTGTCTTCGTGGATTACCAGAAAGCGTTCGTCTCTGTGGAAATCAACGCCATTCCGTACGCGCTTGTGCATGCTGGTATACCATCGCCCTACATCCGACTTCTCGACGAATGCTTCTCGGACACATCGACCACCATCCAGATGTTCGACCGAAAGCTTAAGATTCCTATCGGGAAAGGACTACGGCAGGAAGACACGATTTCTCCTAAGCTATTCACAGCGGCACTCCAGGATGCCATGAAGTACTTGAACTCCTAGACTATCTGGGAAGAGAGCTGAACATGGATAACGACCTCGCTCGGGAAATCGCAGGCAGGAGACGCGCAGCATGGGCAGCCTTCAGTTCGATTCGCGAAGTCACCGATCAGGTCAAGGATGCCGGCCTCAGGGCCTCAATATTCAACGCCTCTGTACTGCCTGCGATGTGTTACGCGACGGAAACCTGGACCGACTACAAGGCAATCGCCAGAGCAATGCAAACTACGCATCGTGCACTGAAGAGATGTCTTCTGAGGACGAGCCTTCGTCAGCAATGGCAAGAAGGCCTACGAAGCTTTGAGCTACGGGAGAAGTCGCAATTAGCAGACCCGCTGCAGTACATGAAGAAGTCCAAATATCGCTGGGCCGGACACCTGCTTCAACGGAAGGACGATAGATGGAGTCTCCGTGTCACAGAATGGCTCCCGAGAGACCATAAGAGACCACTGGGAGGACCGCCAACGCGACGGGCAGACTCATTCTCACGATCTTTCAGAGAGCGGAGTCTGCCTCACAGGACCCAAGCAGCCAGAGATCGAGCGGTCTGGAAGAGTTGTGGCCCCCGCTGAGAAGACCTCTAGCCGACAAAAGGACCATCAAAGTATCAAAGTAGGTAAGGGATGAGAGGCCCACTCCGGCGATGATTTTAATGTGAAATGCAGTGAATTCTTGCCTTTTATCCTTTTGTGCGAGGTGTGAAATGTCGTATACTGCTCCCATACATTCTCAACCCTACCGTTCTCGGAGCAGTATATTTGACCAAACCAGTATGTCTCACTTGCTCCATGGTGCCCAGTTGAGCCGGCTTCTTGGCGCTGGTGGGATACCGGTGAATTAGTTGGCACAGATGTGGTCTTTTTTAGCACTCTTAGAAGCATGTTGTTCTTGTAAGTGTAGACGCGACGTTTCTGACCCAATGAAGTCTGCAGAACCAAACATTTCGAGCTTGAGGAAGACGACGTCGTTGAAATGTCGGTCGCAATAAAGAACTTTATACCAAACCTGGCAGGCATAGAAGGTTGAAGGGTAGTTACAAAATGCCCAGGTTTCAAGAACGTCGATCTTGGACATTATGTGAACCTTCAGCAACGCCACCTTTCGGCTGTTTAACGGACAAGCCTGGTGTTACCATTTTGTTCAGGCGACTTGAAATCGCTGCAGCATGCAGTAGCAAGCTGTTTCTTACAAGTTGACCGGTCTATTGCAAACAACTTTATTTTGTTAGAATCAATAAAATATGGGCGTAATGAAATTAGGCAGAGCTTGTTATTGGCGACGTCCTAACATAATCCTCAACGGTATGTTTAGTGCTCTTGGAAATAGAGAGCAAGCTTATTCGTGAATGAAATGAATGAAATTAGGCAGAGCTTGTTATTATGTATGGCGACGTCCTAATATAATCCTCAACGGTATGTTTAGTGCTCTTGGAAATAGAGAGCAAGCTTATTCGTGTCTTTTCGACCAGTTTAATGTGTTTATTTATCCCAATAGCACTGTTATTATACACGCATTGGTGGCCATTGGATTTGGATTTACTCTAATAGTTTTTATTCATTAAAACAAAAACATCTTTCAGCGCAAAACTCGCTTTTCGAACCGTCTCCCGAAATTCGAGCCAGCTGCGTACTATGCTTGTGTGCCGGTCGAGAGCGCTAACAATAACGGCCCTTGCGTAACGGTCGAGAACGGTAACAAGACTTCGTCGACGGACTCGGATGCGACGCTGACCGAGCTCAACGTCGGTCTCCTGAACATGTCGACGAGGACGTGTCGCCTGAATCGTACGCCAGGCTTCAAGTTAGTCCCCGGTTTTATCGAATTCCTTTTTCTCTATGTCGGCGAAAAGTGAATCGACACAGCTAGCAAAGCCATACAGACACCAACTCAGGAGGTACACATTGCGCCATGAAATGCTAGTCTATGGTGTGGAAAGGACCTACAGAAATCCTTGTGTTGCTGCTGGCTTTTAGGTTGAAAATTGTGTGTGAATGGTATGTAGGGTGTGTGATTTGATGTCTTCTTGACACACCTCTTGATTCCAGCAATGTGGCCACTGCCGCGATTTCAAAGTCACTAGAGTACTTGTGACCCTATGTCAGTCCATCTTATTCTCCTCACTTCATTCAACATCATCGTGCCTCAAGTGAGAAGCAATAGCAGAGTAACAGTCGTGCTAGCCTTCAAAGTCGCAAAAGTGTGAATCATTTTCTCTATTGACATGGAGGCGACTGTTGTATACTTAAGTTTTTTCTGGGTCTAAGCCTCGAAGTTGAGGGCGGCCGCCCTGTGTCTCTTTCGCAGCTGTCAGTTTCGCCGTACTCAAAGGCTGTTTTGGACGTTTCTTTACGGTTGTAATTCACATGCATTCGTGCATAACGTTCAATTTTAAAAGTTTTGGAGCAATTCCTCGAGCGATTGAGTGTTTTGGGAGAGGGAGGAGGAGCATATTCACACCATTCTAGTGTTGCACCATCTTCCTTATGAATTGAGCGAAAGGAATTTTAGCTTTGAATTGCAACGGTGCACTAGAGTTGACAAGACAAGTTCTTGAAGGCCTTTTTTACCAGTCACAATCGTTCTGTGACACGTGTGCCTAGGCTAAGTCCAATCCTCTCTATACAGTGGCGGACTTTTTGGCGAAAATGTGTAAATTTTCAAAATAAGGTTCGCTATACATGGAAAACTAAACTGAACTAGAGCTGCTAAGAAAATATTATTCCACGAAGGTTATGATTTATTCATTTGGAGGAAGGGGCCGTTTCCGCACAAGCAATTCGATCAATGTTCAGTTGCCTGCAATCTTGAAGCAAATGTTTTTCAAATATTAGTATTAATCTAATTTTGCTTCACCTTTCCACGCCGTAGAATGGAGCATGGCGAAGAGCCCGCAAATTTTTCCAAGATTTTTGCGACCCTCCCAAGTTATGCGAAATTGCCCGTTAGATTGGCAGTCCTCGTCGTTGACCGATTGCAGACGTAACTCAAGAGGTAGAATAGCTGTTGAAGTGCTTCGATGGAACAGTGATCAGAAACGGCAGACAGAGCATCAAATGATGGTCAGCTTCACCGATGTATTGATTTAGTTTAAACTTTGCCTATGCAGGTCTCTGCATGAGAGCTTTCCTGCCGTGTCACATGGGTGCAGATTTAGTAACATTCATTACCGTATTTTTATGCAGTTCAGCTGTGTCTTTCATCTCAGTGTCGCTCTCTGTAAGGAGCGTGATGAGCTCCTGCAGTGGCCTGGCACATGTTGAGGTGCTTTTGTACTAACAGCTCTGCCTTTGTTCAAGATTCCATTCGGAACATCTTATCTTTTGAAGCTTTTGGACGCATCAGAAGTTCAAAAAACGAAAGTCCTGTATAGGGTGGCCCATAAGTCCTGCAACAAAAACATAGTTGTATAAAAAGCCTAGAAATGCACCAAATTTCGTACAATTTTAAACATTATTTGCCCGTTCTGTGTAGGTTATGAAGGAGCAGTATTATTCATAACGGGCCATTCCTGGTGTGATAAAAGCCTTTAGGTCGTATGGTTAGCTCTGCAGCACCCGTCGCTCAGGCTGGCTGTTCAGCCACCGCTTCATTTGATGAAAATTTCGCTGCTGAGCGATCTCATAAAGGTCAAAATAACAGTGCACTTAATTAGTAGCTCTGGGAAATATGATGATATGCAAGCAACGGCTACGCACTTGTTCGTCTTACATGATTTTCCAAAACGTCTTCCCTCACACCCTAGGTTTTTGTGTAAAAACAGAGAAAGAAATCAGTAAAAATGCTTGTTCGCTGGGCACAGAAAGATAACACCATATTTTCTGGGGCCATTCGCGTTCTTTAAAAGCGAAATGCGCATTTCGGTAAAACAATGATTCTAATGTCAAGAAGAAAAGGACGTGCTAGCTGTTCCCTGTCTATCTGCCGAACATCGCACCTGCAAGAGACTAGCTGTGGAATTCCTGCAATTTTAGATTTTTGTCTTTGTTCATTTACCATTCCAGAGGCAAGGTTCGGCCTTATGTAGCGTAGAAAAATTATTGCGCAGCATCTTCTTTGTAACGATTGAGGAATAAAATTCCGTAAGAGGCGCTCCGACGCGAGCTGAAGAGCTACCCATACGATCTAAAGGCTTTTATCATGCCAGGAATGGCCCGTTATGAGTAATACTGCTCCACCGTAATCTTCACGGTGTGGGCAATTAATGTTTAAAATTGTACGAAATTTGGTGCATTTCTAGCCTTTTTATGCAACTAAGTTTTTGCTGCAGGACTTATGGGCAGCCCTGTACGTAGCAGAAGAAAATAAATTGCTGAATTGCAAACCAGAAGTAAGCTTTCGAGTGGTAGCTTATTCACAATATATTTTATAAGAGTAGGAAGGCTGTGTTGTTGACTTGATCGCCTCTAGCGCTTGCAACAACTGAAAATTTCTGGCATTCATGTAACGAATTTCATTTGCTGATTGTCTCATGCGAAAGAGAAATTACACGAGGACAGTCGCTTAAGAAGAAATGACGAAAGCATTTCCCATTCTTCTAGAAGCGGAGCTCTTTATGACGATCACGAAAAATTAGAATTTTTGAAATATTTGTGCCGCTGTACGAATTCTCTTTTTTTGAATTTAGGACAAATAACTTTCTAAACCGCATTGCTTAGCTCCGGAGTCGATAAATGCAGTTAAATGGTAGATTTTTAATTTTAAGCTTTTTAATTGTGTTTCTTTCGTTTCCCAGGGAAATTAATGGCAACCAGATGACGAGAGGCTAGCACGTAGGGATGTGGGACGAAAGTGGTGACTGTTTTTAAACCATTAGCTCGATAATGAGTTTTTGAGTATCTACAGACCCAGTACTCTATGTAAGGCTTTTTTGAACGATAAACAAACATTTTCCGGCGTTTGAATTGAAACCATTAAGAGGTGCTGCTCCTCGTGTCTTTCGGTAAGGATATTATGCTCGGTTCTTGCCCAGATCTTTAAAGCCTTCCATCAAGAAGTCGGAATATGGTATTTTGTAAGGATGGGGCTCTTACTTGTCTATGGGGTGCCGCTACATATCAAATGCGCATTCAAGCTATCCTCGATATCTCCTGAGACTAGGGAGCGTGAGCACTTTCCAAATTCGAATCCTTTAGAGGTTTGGCTTTGAAATTCGTGCATCATTTTCTCATGAGGTGGTTTAATATAGAGAGCCCAGCTCTTGGTCATTCCTAAAAACGTTGGATTAGTTTTGCTCAAATAGAGTGGCTACTAAATTCAATCGAGCGGAACACCTGAGTGGCTTTGGGAGCACCTGAAGAATCCGCTCTTTAATCGCAGTATCAAAGTCTGGCAATTTGCTTATGTTCGATGGAGTCGCCGATCGCGAGTTGGTTGTATGTTGGCACAGCCGGGTGACTCTTTTCAGTCGTTCCCTTAGCACACAGTGCTGTTGATTTTATATTCACCGCATAGCGAGCAGCGCGAGTCGCGCCATGATGACTAACAACGTGTCTCATCGTCATGCTTCTACTGTTCGAATAGCCTTTGCAAATTTTCTCACCATCCTATCCTATGTCAGTCTTTGGTGGCGGTACGTGGTATTCGTAGAATGCAAGCAGACGTTTCTGATTTTTTTTTAATGTCAGTGTAAACCCTCCACATCATTTTGCTCATGTGGTCGCTCAAAACCTGTGTTAATTGTTTAAGCGATATGTTGTCGAAAGGAGCCTCGTTGGAGTCCTTTTCTTGTTACTGTCAAACTTTACTCTGTGGCAGTTGCTCAGTTTTAGTACTGCAACATTTGCCGTGGTCTTCCACGTGTTCACATGAGCTTCACACATTCATAAGTGCTCCTTTCTCCAGTATTTGCTGCAATGTGATAGCAGCGATGAGTTATATACGATTTTCGCGTCGAACTGGACAGTGTCCGAATCAAACTGTTACTTTTCATATGGAAACTGACTCTTCGCGGAACAAAACAAACATCGACTAAACTAAGCACTCTAGGAATGTGAAAATCTTTGTTTGATGGAAATTTACTATGACCCTGTAAGAAAATGCGTAATTCACCTGTTTCAAAAGTAAACACACCTGAAATGGCCTGAAATTTTTTTATTTTGTTGATTTTAGGTATAAGCAATGGTTCTATTCTTCCCAAGTGCAAGAAGCAGCATTTCTCATATTATTTGGTTTATTTTAAAAAGGAGATAGCGTCATGCACCTCTCCATACGTCGCGAGTTTTTGATCAATAGTAAAAATTCTAAGAGCCTAGTGCGAGCAGCAGCAGGTACTGCGACGAATTCAGTTTCTATCGGACTGCACTGAGGATCTGCGCTTTTCCCCTTTCACGACACTTTCAAAAACACAGTTGTTCGCCTGTGCGGTTTGCTAATGACGTCATGCTTGCATGTGAGCATGAAATCGAGCGGCAAGCACAGGCATGGTGCGTCCGCTTAGCGCTGTGTGGACTCAAGCCGAATGTGAACAAGAGCGAACCTTGGTGATGGGCGTGAACGGGCATTAATAGTTACGAGTTACATCTTACAAGTGTCTTAGATCAACAGTCGGGTCTGATGGCTGCATTAAGTTGGTGAATGCATGCGTGAACGCAGTCTAGTTTAGATGACGCTAGCTGAGAAGGTGCTTTGCGTTAGGGCGATACCCGAGCACCTCAAATCAAAGGTTTGCAGAATAGTCGTGCTGAATGCTGGTCCATAAAAGAAGTAAAATGACGAAGGACGATGTTAGTCTTTTCATTTTGCGATGCGTCCTGCATTGTACTTCTTTGGGATGTCATGGAGGAGACTTGAATGTGTATGTGCCCTACACAATGACTTGCAGTGCCCTTCCAATGTACAAATCAACCTTCCAAGACGTCTTGTATGAATTCATATTCCCGAGGGGATAGAAGGCTTGGTTGGCCCCGGCGGAACGTATACGCGACAGTCGGCACCTCCTCCGACTGCGCTACCACGTGCTTGTCTATAACCAAGGAAATTGAAAGCCTCCTCAGTGTAATTGAAACGAGTAGCTACGGTGGAGGTGGATGGCTGGAGTTACGCGTTTGGACATTCGCAGCAATAACGTACGACAGGGGTTCGGTGTCGCTCCGATAGGCGATAATAGCGCTCGTCTACCATGGTACGACCACGTTCTTCGCGACTGTATGATTTACTTGCATCTGGAGCTCCCTGGATATCATATGAATAAATGGGAGCTGTTGCTGAAGTGCAGTTATCGCTCCTCATACTCAATTAATCCGACTTTTCTACGATGTGTGCCAGGTGAGTATTAGGAGATTGCACATCATTCTTGCTTTAATATTCGACAACTACTACGCCTGCTTTATTCTTCCCTCAAGATGACATTGAAAATCTTGAACGAACTTCCTTGAAGTGATACATCATGTTCTATTTCAAAATAGGCCATATTTTTGGCTGTTTTTTATGTGCAGAAAAGTCGTCGTTGAGCAGGATTTAATCAAAATAACTCATGAAATTTATCGTTGTTGAGCAGGATTTCAGCGAAAGAACTCTTTAGATTTGCTCTAAATTAAAGCTACTCCTTATAGAAACGTCTCAGTTTTTGACACCATCTATTTTCTATTTAAGACTTAACTCTTCAAAAAAGCCCTTTCGCCAAGATAACTGACAATCAATTGCACACTATTTGAAATCTTTCAAATGACCTTGAAAAAACCCATGGGAGACATGAAATGGCCATTTTTAGAATGTTGGGGTTTCACGTTCAAAATCGAAGATCATAAAATAAGCTCAGCAAGGGACAGCACCTTCGGCAAAATGTGGAACATCTGCTCAGATATGTGGCTTCAGTGTATTTCTGACTAGGAGTTTTAATCTTGAGTACATAATTACGCATTACGCTTGTTTGGTTGAATTGAAATTATTTATTATTTTAAGAAGGTGCGATTGTGGTGCGTTTTCGTACTTTTTGAGCAGTTCATAGTTGTTCCCGAAAGTTCTGATTAAGTACTGTACTGCCTAATCAGTGTATCATAAAAAAGAAACATGTACCTCCCTGCATTGTTTGGTTGTATTTTACTCCTTGGTGTAGTGATGTTTGTGAATGGCTGTTGCGATGCGGTTCGTAGTTCGTGCTGGTTTGGTTGTTCTGTATCAGCGTTGGACTATGTCTCTGTCTGACTTGAAGCTCAACAACTCCTTGTCGAAGTTAGAAGCACTTGACAGTAAGAGTGGAATTTTTGCGAACATAGCTTATTAGGAGGTTCACCTTGGTGAACTCAGTAAGTAACATCAAGATAATAGTCCCAAAAGGAAATCTTAGTTCTGCATTTTACTCCCAACTAGAATTATTAGAAGAGCATGGGTGAGTAACTCACTACCACTGGAATATTCATGTGTGTGGATTTGAAACGCGCCAGCTTTCTTCTCTGAAAGTAGATCAAAGTACATCTCCGCTGCGAGATCCACTGTTGAAAGCTGAGGCATGGTGTGTGTGTGGTGTCCCGTTATTAATCATATTTCGTGTACGTCTGTCTCTTATCAGTGGCGCTCGTGTCGCCCCATGACTGTCAGTTCTGAAGCTGTGCGGGCGGATGATTCTTCGTAATCATCGACAATGAGAGATCGCCAATATCTCAACGTCTTCCAGTGCATTTAACGAGTGGCGATTCCTACGACTATTTCCTTTCGATGTCGTCTAGTTCTCCCCGCCAAGTCCCAATAAACCACCCATTCTTCCGCGTGTATACGATGTCCACTCTGGTCACCGTCGCCAGCCAGCGTCTTGAATCAGTGGGATCTGAACTTCTCCTGATCGATTGAATCCCAAATGGAGGACGAGTGGAGAGCGGAGGGCGGTTTTTTCTCGCCATTGTGTGCACTAGCATCCTCCATTCTGCAGTCGGTACGACACGGTGTCAACGAACGTTTATCTCCTGCATTCATCAGTGCAGCCCCTTCGCTTCCTCCTCTTCTCCGTTCATCTAGGTTCTCTGTTCACGCATTGGCTTGTGTTTGTTTCTATCATTTCATGAGATTTTCGACCGTAAACGATTGAACTTGATGCGCTTAATTCTTCGACAGTGTTTTCCCAATCTGTTACATTTCAGTCAGTCTTATTGCATTTTAGCAGTACTCATGTATTACCAGTTGTGCAGATTCTGAGTTTCTGTTCTCACTCATCTAGTTTTCTCCGTTCAAATATACTCTATGGACATGATATATGAGATACTTGTAAATCCATCTACCACCTGTCTTGAAGTCGTCTGCACTTTCGTTAAGATGTGGGTGACCCAGCATATATATATATATATATATATATATATATATATATATATATATATATATATATATATATATATATATATATATATATATATATATATAGCATCTTTGTGATCCATTCTTCTAATTGAGAAACTTTCTTTTCCCTATGCCGACCAATTTTTTCTCCTAACGCGATTGCAATTAAAGGAAATCACGTAATGCACTCTATTTCTGAAGTGCTATTTACTGTTTTGAAGCTGATCTGATGCTGATTATTTGCGGTTCATACCAGTCGGTGGAGAGGGGCATCATTTAGCAGAATCATTTTTAACCAAGTAAGCAATTATGAATAAGACTACGACAGTGGAAGCACAATGACAACACTTCACAATGGGCTAGTCAGCTGTAGAATAACGGCTAAAGCTTCACTCCAGTGTTTTTCGCACGACGCTTCCATTCGACCAGGATACATTTTTATTTGGTTTTTCCTTTTTTATAGTATTATATATTATATTATATTATCATATATATTATATTATATTATATTATATTATATTATATTATTTTATATTATATTATATTATATTATATTATATTATATATTTAATATTTTTTTCTCCATGCACAAACAAGAAAATCAGAGAAAAGCATTTTGTGTGCAGTCGAGTTTCTGCTAGACAATATCCAGTCTTGATCAGTTTGTAAAAAAAGGCGCGTGCAGCGCATTCTGAGGAGGCGCTGGCTCTTGCATGAAACCCGAATCGGTTCGCATGAAACCCGAATCGGTTCAAGGTTTTGATATTGCGCTTGCCAATCATGCCTTTCAGCCCTCTAATGGAATTGAATTGGTGCCACATTGTCAGGGAAGGATCAAACAGGTCAGGCAAGGATAAAACATTGACGCTGAGTAGCGAAAGTCATGTACAGACTTCCCCTATATCCAGCAGTAGAGGAATGCATGGCTCATCCCACAGAGAGATTGGTTATGGTGACTTTTATCCCTTATCCTTAAAGATGTAAGTATCCCTCTCTTGTTGTTTCGAGAAAAAAAAAACATTGACAGATTAAGTGGCGTATAAATACTGAAGTGAGTGTGACCGAGCGTACGCCTACAGTAATCAGTTCCTTTGGATACAGCACTGTTCGACATGAAATCGTGGAGATGTTCTGAATTTATGCATGCGCACGCAATAATTATCGTAGTTGGTCAACCGATTGATTAGGGTTCTGTTCTTGGCAGATGTGCGACCCCTTATGATGGAAGGCACTGTTGCCAGTATCGCTATATCGAGCCCAAAATCAGTCGTCGTGAGCGGAATCATTGTTCTTTCCCAGCAGAGCTGCTTGTAGCACCCATGTGTCAAAACGTACGTCGAGAACATACAGGTGTTTTCCTTGTATGAAGTGTCACCGGAAAAGGAACTATCAATGCCGACGTTAAATTCACATTTTGGGTATTATTTGGTCAATGTATTTGGCAGGTTTTCTATTGAAACTTTTTGTGCCCCTTAACACAAAAGATTTCCAAAAGCATTTGATGTAGTTTTGATTTGAATTTTGCAGCACTGTCTGCGAACTTATGCCATAAAAAGCTATGGCTGTTAGTGTTGTCAAACATATGGTCGCCTCTCTTTCTCTACATACATGTGAAATGTTCTGTTGTGAGGAGCTTTAATTTGACGTGCACTTTCCGTCTGTGCTGTTTGACGGCGTTGGCGATTTCACTTTTCAATCATTAGAGCGATGTGAATAAAAGGAATGTGCACAGAGAATTGACAAATGTTCGGTGTAGTTCGTGTGAGTGTCTGATGTGTCTTGCTTTATTACGTCACCACCTGCTGTCTGGAGAGCCTACATTGCTGTGTAAAGCAGTCATCTTGTGGGCCATTGTTCTCAGCTGCTACGTCTGTGGTTCGGTTTCACCACTGGACTATCATGACGTGGTGCAGTTTTTTCTAACTTCTATTATCGGGTGGACGAGCCCCACATCACCGTTATCTGCGGATGAGTAAGCAAATCGCCTTTTTCGCGCTGACCGCTACGGAGATTCCTGGACTTTTCTCTGAAACACCGACCATGTTCTCATCTTGAAACATCTTTTCTATGGCTTTTTACCTCCTTGCTTAGTCAGACCGTTCTTCAGGTCGAAGCCTAGGACGCCGAATTCGAAGCGGTCTGTCGAGAAGAAAAGCGAGAGAGAGGTTAATGCCCCGTTTGACGTCTAGATAAAATTGTGACACTAAACGACGCCTTTCCAGAAGTCCCTGCAAAAGTACAAGAACCGTGCGAAGAAACAGCGACGCCGGACGCTAGAGGAGAAGGATCGAAATATGGCCGCCATGTGCGGCGCCAAACCGCGGCTATTTGAATCTGTGCTCATCGTTTCTCTTGAGTAAGTTGACCGCCACCAAAAATCATCCCGGGGTTGACCCAGAATTTCGTTGTGAGACTGCCCAGCAGGATTTTATACACATGGTAACTTTAAAGTATACGAGTTTTTGCTTCCTACACAATTTCACTACCGTGTCTTTGAAATTTTTTCGAGATAGCAATTTTCTTCAGCAGCGGACTTTTAGCGCTCTGAAATTCCATGTGCTTTTATAGAAGAAATTTTTAGTCGAAAGTTTAATATGAGGTTGCCCGCTAACGTTACATTTTTAGGGCGCTGAATTCAGCGAACTTACGTGTTGTGTTTTTACGCATTTTCCTCAGGAGGTTTTTAACAAGTCTCTTCTTCCTTTTCTGATGCGCTTGTAGCTCACTTCTCTCACACCTATCGTTTGTAAGTAAAAATGGAAAGTAGGGCACTAGTTAAATGTTCCGACTCCACCGACACGACTTCGAACGAATTTTTTTCGCTGAAACATTGTCTAGGGGGTTATTTGGGATGCTGATCACGAATCTGATGTCCGTTTTTCACAATTCGGCTGGATAATATAGATACAGCAAGGCACACGATTACAGTCTCAAAATTTCTGCCGGTCACGGCAGGTAGAGGTTGGTATGGGTAAGTGGTCGGTTCATCGGGGTTCCTCCGCTGATACATTTCAGGTAGTTTTGGGCATTTTTAGGAACAATATTTATCAATAAAAACTTGTCATTGTCTCTTTCTCATTGCGTCGTTCTAACCACCGTACCTCTTCCAGCTTTTCTTTCAAGGTGAGGAATCTTTTATAAGATATTGACGCTTATGAAACGGATGTCGAATTTGTGGTCAGCATCCCAAATAACTCCCTAGAGAAAGTTTCAGCGAAATCGGTGACCCTGCCTGGACCACCCTTGTTAACGGTATGGGTGGTCTCCGACCAAATCGTGAAAACGGGTGTCAGATTCGTGATCAGCACCCCAAATAACCTCCCTAGGCCAAGTTTCAGCAAAAAAATTGACCGAAGTCGTGTCGGTGGAGTCGGAACTTCAACTAGTGCCGAAAGTAGTCTTTTTTTATTGCAACGGGCTGTCAGTTCGATATATTTCCTTATAGATTGCTGATTACTTTCCTTCGCTATAGTCTCACGATTTGCCTTCTCATCAAAAATGATCGGCCCAGTAGTATCGGAGAGCGTTCTTGGCTCAACTAGTGTCGGGATCAGTCGTTAATCAAACCGTTGTTTTTGCACTTTCGGACATGTCTGGGAACAAATCGCAGGATTCTAAATGATTGAGGACTGTGCGCGGATGCGAACTCGTATCAATTTATGTGCATAGATTATCGCCTGCCATTACACCACACTTAGCTAAAGCATTTTTTTCTTCGAATTTTAGCATGCTTAAGAAGCGAATTTGGACAATTTTTATTCTTTCTTCGAATCATTTACTTCCAATTATGTCTCAGATATTTGCTATGGAACAATAGACTTTGCGCTACGAATTTCCATTTTATCTTGTTCTGGCAAAAACTATTAAAACCATATGCAGTTCATTTCAGGCCGAGTCTTGGCTGTGGTGAAGCTGCGATTATGAAGCCTACCGTCTCCTACCGTTTTCCTGAGGATCAGGCCGGTTAGTTGACGACATAGTTCACATATTCCTTGTTCGAATCTCTCGAGTTGAAAAGGGAATTCGAGAACAAAGTAACAAATTTTGAAGTTCTTATATGTGAACGTTAAATTAGCAAAAGTGCAGCTGTTTATAAAAGAGCTACTTACTCCGTCTATCCTTCAGCCTTTCCGTCCTTTCTTCGTTATGGGGAACTTTACATTTTGATCGGCATTTTCGATCGATATAATTTAATCTCAGGGTAACCCGTGAGAGGTTGTGTTCACGCCAATGTCATAACCGGTGAACAGGCCTCGTGAGAAGTAGGCGTTGTCGGTCCGCCAATCAATATTGATTGATTTGGCCGATTTTCTCCTACAATCACCCTCTGAGATAAGAATCGAACGATTATGTTGGCCGCTGAACGCGAATCACAGCAGTGTCGATGGGCCTGCCAATACCGATCAATATTATCGATTGCTGCCCGAGTTTCACAAGTTGACGTGATATTCATACTATATTTGATGGCAAGTAGACATACGTCACAACAAGTAAACTGCACCGATTGATCTATCACCACAGATCGATATTAGTAACCTTTGTTGCGACCCCCCCCCCCCCCCCACCGAGTATTTTGAGCGATCGCTGGGCCGACTGAACGCATGTTGCACTCATATTTTGGAGAAGCCCTCAGATGAGGTTGTCTTTTACCATTTTTCCATCTATGGAAATGGAAGTTGGCTGACCGAAGCAGTTTATCTGCAAGTTCACGGTAGTTAGGCAAACGAACCCCTTTTGTTATCTCTGAAGTGTAAGTGATGTTTTCATGGAAATAAATGGCTAAGGCAAGTGGATAAAAAATATCGGTTTTCAAGGAAAGGAGGACGTGACCGATACAAAAAAAACACGATTTCACGAAAGCGGTTGACATTAGGTAGACTGTCTTCGTTCTGGCAACGCAGAGTTGTCAAATTGGACATTCTTCTAGAGGAACTTGATGCTTCTGAAATCAAAATGAACATCTTCCAAATCCAAACAAATCTTCCTATAGGTTAAACTACAGACTCTCCAATGGTTAAAATTTTTTTGTTCAAGGAAATTTTCGTATAGCTTTCCTTGAAATTTTTTAGTTCATCTGTCCGAAAATGTGATAATGTAAGCCTAGTTTTTTTTTGTTGTCTTGTTTTTTAGAAAAATGATGAATTTGTTTTAAAGCGCAACAAGTCGGCAGTCATTTAGTGCATTAAAAGAAGACATCGTGCCCTGTATTCGTGGATGTCGTCGTGATTTTTATTTGATTGATAGTGTAAGTGCTGCTTACAATGAGCATCAAGGTGAGAATAGATGAGATGTGCGTTCTTTACAGTTGTTTTTGTTGTATTGCTCACAGTGGTGAAACTATGCAAGCAGAAGTTTCGCTATCAATTGAATAAAAGTCGCGACGTCTTAGACGATATCATTGCGCCGTTTCTTCGTTTCCGCACTAACGGTAAGAACGGCCACCTTCCTTTTCTTAAAGACAAGCCTCATTCAATATTTTTCCTTAAAAAATGACAATTTTATAAAATTTCAAGCAAGTTAATTTTTCACGTCAAATTGTACTCTTCTAAAAACCTAACGCTTTTGAAATCAAACTGAACATTTTCCAAATGAAAACGAGCTTATTCAGCAATAAATTAGAGGCTCTCCAAAAAATGTTGTAATATTCCTTTCAGGGAAAATTTAGACTTTCTTTGAAGTTTTAGTTCACATGCGCAATAAGCTGACGTGTCAAGTGTTCAAATTGACGTGAAAATTGTCTATGTAAAAAGTGCCGGTTTTCAGCATGCGTTATATTGCTCCTCTCTAGCGCAGAGGAGAGTTAGTGTTGTTGCGTTTGCTCAATTTGGAATGAAATTCGGAAAATGAAATGCCTTCGAAAGTTTGAAAAGAAACAAAATTTGAAAAGGCGTTTAAAGTCATTGCTTTTGATCCGGATCTGTTCAGGAGCCGACGTCTCGCCGGAGTTGTTCTTCCCGGACTACACGCACGCGCAGAAGACCCGTTTTTGCAGGGAGGAGTTCGTGTTGGCATTAACGGACGAAGCAGGGAAGCGTAAGAACGCCTATTGCCACAAGTTTTTGCCGCCCGAATACGAGAAAGGTTGGTAGTTCCCTGTTCCTACCAACTTCACACAGCTGTACCGCGCGTATCGATCGATTCATGCATGAAAAATCTAATGATATAGCTCGATGTACTGTTTTCAGTCGGTGGTTATCCTGCCGTGCTAGTTGTGATATCTCCTATCCGCAACGACATATTCTACCTGGACGTGGCGCGCACCATCAGGAAATATCTCGAGAAAAGCTACGACCACCTGACAAGCTTTTTGACATCGATTGTGAGGCATAACTATCCGCAGAACAGAGGTGTGATTTTGTTTCAACTCCCTTTCCCTCCGAAACTTCGTGTTGCGTCTTGACGAATGTTTGGATAGAGCAATCCCTTCATCGAGATCCTCTTAATTCGCGCTGCTCCGAGAATGCTCTGAGCAGTTTTACCAGAGTTCTCTTGCCACCTGATCACTTCCTCTGCTATTTTAATGTTCTTTGTTTTGAGAGAATGTGGAGGAGGTTCTGCTTCAGTCGGTAGTTTTTCTTCAACCGCGAGGGCAAACACTCGAGTTTAGGAGCGAGCCTCGTCGTTGTAGAGAAGAGCTCTTCCGGGCGACCGAATAGGTTTGAGATCTTCAATCACGGGACAATCCTGGGAAGAACCGATTGTTCTAAAGTGATTGAGAGGTTGGTGATCCGTGAGGATGCAGTGCTTGTTTCATCAATATTGTCATGTAACTGGGATTTCTAACCATCCCTGAGAACGAAATCCTGGAGTACACATTTTTTTCTTCTCTTTAATTGGTACTTTACGGGCTGAGCTCACAGTGCTACTTACTTAGTTATCCAAACTAGAGCCGCCCTGGGCTCACTTTCGGGTTTGTGACGGAGAAGATGATCAAGTGAAGAGTCAAGGGACGTCTGTGCACTTATCCCAACGATTCTCAACAAGACCTGTATGGTCTTGTAGCTCATCTAACAAGGAACACAGAGGTGAAGTTCGTTTTTGCTGCGGCCCAATGGCAAAAAGTCCCCGCCTAGCAACCCCGCTTCGAGTTGCAGTGAGCTTGAGAGGAATGATGACCACCTAGTTAACCCGTGTGCTAAAGAAATCCTGGCCCACATTCGTTAAAATTGAAATGTTTATAAGAATTCGGTGTAAAGTCAGCACGGCAAAATGACCAGCCCTAGTTGTATGGAAGTTACATGCCCCCGACCTCCTGGATACGTGCCCCCGAGGCGACAAATTCTTGCCATCTTTGGACCACAAAGGGTGGGCCGCAGAAAAAAACGAATTCCACCCCTATGCTTCTTGTTAGATGCCCCAGAAGCCTTTTAGGTTTTGTTGAGGGTCGTTGGGGTAAGTTAACAGCCGTGCCTTGTAAGAGATGTGTCGCCGCCGTGGAGCGTGTGTAATCTCCAGCTCCCAGTGGCGCTGTGGGCTCATCCCGGTGTGTACCCTTTAAATTGTCTGCCCGCTCCATCGTAGGCTTGCTTTGTTTTCATTATGCTTTTTGTAAAGCGTCATTAATTTATTCCTGTAGGGAGTTTCACTTCTGCTGCCATTTAAATGCACTTCTTCTTTTCAAAAATTCCTTTGCAGAATCTCGCCTGAGGTTACGGCATGCGTCATAGCAGCTCTGCTCGGTGAGCAGCGGGTTCTGCTGGCGGAGCGCACTGTAAGCATTTATTTCACTATCTTTCCTTCAAGCTTGGAGTTATGATTTTTACTATTTTTATTGATTTTTTGTAGATTTGGAATGGGTTAGTAGTGATTTCGCAGATAGGTTTACTTGAACTGCGTAATATTATTGTTATTATAAATGGGGTCGAGAAGTGGTGGTTGACGTTGTCGCTTCCCCATTTCTTACCGGTATACACGCGTTAAAAGACTTCCTCCTCAAACTCGTAAACTCTGCCCTGCTCATAGCATTTCTGCAACAAGATAAAACCGGTTTTTCTGTGAGCATCATCTCCGTCTTTTTCGTGTGTCCCAAATTAGCTCAATGGTTTTGGGACTGTCATAAGGAATTGTGACATTTCGGAAATTTCAGGAACTTGATTTCCGAAATTGTATTTGTGTTCAGTGAGTTTCTGATGTTGGCAGATTTTTTTGTCCTCGTTGCATACTCTTGATGGATGTAGTGATTTGAAAATGATTTTTTTATCCTGTTACTGTGATTTAGCTTGTTTGTAATTTGCTATAGCAGTTTTTCACATTTTCATTGTGTTTGCTTTCTGTTAGTGAAATGGTCAAAAACTTGGGTAGTGATATTGGCATTTTTGCTCTCGCTTTTTATAAAACCAACTCAAATATGGAAACAAAGAAACAAAACATAGATAAGGCTCACTCATTAAGAGGAGTTAGATTAAGGCTGCTTTTTTAAGGATTTTGTTTCTGAGTTAAAAAAGCTCTTCGAATACTACTATTTATTCAGTTTTGTAAAAATGGTGTTTTCATGTGCTCGAAGTCAAAAGTGAATTTCCTCTAAGCAGAGAGCGGTTGTCGTCGTGCGCCGCAATCGAGAGAATGCGCCGGATCATTATTCACAGTTCGCGAGGGGCGAACAAAACTTTTCGTCCCTTCGCAACAGCGCAACTTATCAGAATTATCGGGGAAGGGTGAAAGACTCACTTTATATTGGCTGACCAGCACAGAGTAGGGTGTGTGGCGGAGATTGATTAACGCCAACAGTTGGCCTTTAAAGTGGGACCAGATTATATCACACTATGAAATTTTTATCAGCTGAAAATTTTTTATTCCCTGGGAAGAACTGCTAAGAACGATATTATTGGGTCTAGGGAAGGGCCATAACTGCTGCGAAATCCTGAGGAACGGAGCGTGCTTCACAATTGATTTAGTAGTGCAAAGTGTGAGGTCTAAAAAGGTGTAATGCGACAGTTGCTTTTATACGCAATAAAAATGATAAGCAAAAAAGGTGTCACTCAGGACGGCTACAGAAGAACTGCTCTTGCTTGGAAAAGATCGTGAAAATTTTTGGTTGTGATTAAAACGCGCATATAGTTCTCTACGTTGTTAGTTTTGTTTTCTGAAATCTCGAAATTTTTTGAAAAGTCTGATTTGAGTGAGGAATTTCAGTTTATTGTAGTTGATTTCCACATTCATTGCAGGTGTGCATGGCTTCCAAATTGGTGCAAGTGATGGAGGCTCTAATACAGCCCTTTTGTTGGCCTCATGTATTTATTCCGGCCGTTCCTGACAATCTTCTAGACCTTTGCCATAATCCTACACCCTACCTTATGGGTATTCTGCGGTAATCTTTCGGCATAACATCTGGTTGCCTATCGAGAGTAACGTTGCAAGTTGCGTTTCAGAAATAATCTTGCCCCCATTCATGATCTCATCGTTGCCGACCAGCATAACAAGAACGAGCTGGATCAGGTTCGTCGCTGTCCGCCTTTTTTGACTGTGCGAGACTTACGTGCCTTCGAGGCATACTGCGTTTAATGCTTTGACTTTAGATGGATTTTGTGTTCATTGATGCTTCCAATGGGCTCATAAATCCGCCACCAGAGCCGTTCCTGAGCGACGGCGATGTAGCAGCCTGGAAATTGGAGGTGTGCTTATTAGCTTTGTTAGCCTGAAGTATCGGAAGCACAACTTGTTTTACCTAGTCAGACAAATAGTATTTAAGTGTGCAGTTTTCAAGGGAAGAAAAGCATTTGTATGAGATCAATCCTGATCAAGGAAATCCACCTAGTAGTGATGTGAATCTGCTAATGTTGGTGGAAAAGGTGTTTTTGCATTCAGTCTATAGCCGATCCATAACCAAACATAGTCAAGTTGCTTTCGGTAAACTGCAGATTTGAGACATTTAGAGGCTCACCTTATCAACATTACATTGCCCTCAAGTAAATCCGTGATCATCTGTTCATAGTCTACAGACGCATTGTATGTAAAATCCGCTTCTTCTTCTGTTTTTTATTTCTTCATTTATTTCTGAAGCGATCTTCGGCATGGTTGGGAAGTATTCAAAATCGCAGTTTTTCACAAAAACAAAAAATGTAGTTTTCAGCAAAAATCGAGCAGACATCGAGGCTATCTAGAAGGCGCTAGTTTTAGAGGCTGTTTTTAGATGAAACAATCGCCTTTTCTGTTTTCTAATGAGCTATTAGTTTTTCAAAAGCTCCGGATGCTCTTCGGTTATGAGCGTTCAAGTGTCGGCACCTGCGTTCCCTAATTTCAGCGGTTGCGTTGTCATGGGAGTGTTCCTTTCTACTCGAAGGCGACATCAAGAGAAGGTAGAATTGAACCCTGGAAAACTGCACTACCTGATTACTGCACATTAGAAAACCAAGCTTTTCTGCAGTGATCTTCTGTGTGATCAGGGAATTTCGATTTTTGCATGGTTTCCGCATTGGGCGCGAACTTGAACCCTCTGATCTATCTTATAGAAGATCGTTTCACAAAACCTTGATTTTTGACTTTGTGTGTTGACCAGGGGTTGAAATTTTTCTTGGTAAAATTTCACCTCTATAAGACTTTTCCATTAGATGGAATGAATTTTTTAGTTTATCAATAACGACGATTACAAATAGTGCCTGCCTCCTCCTAATCATACCTGTTGCTGCAGGAGTGCTTAGCTTTTTAATTAGGTATCATCGTTTTGTGAAGTGAATTCCGCTACAAAGCGAGACAAAAGCTGAAGAAGAAGGAGGAATCATCATTTTATAGGGCGCAATTTCACCTCGTAACGTTGTCTTCCTTAAAGAGAAAAAATGATTTCCCTGACATGCTGATCCTCTAGTGATCGATCGGCTCCGTGATCAATTCGAGGAACGCTCCAAAAAAAAATTTTTAGGGGAAGCAGCTCAATTACCTTTACCACTTAACGCTCGAAATTTTATAAAGTACAATTTCAGATCCAAATGTCGCTTGTTCAGGTAGAAAAATGACCTCTGCCATGATATTCTGCTAAAATCGGCTAGAAATTGATTGCATCCTGTTTAATTCGAAGGCCACTCTGAAAATCTTTCTTTTTAACTGAAGAACAATCAGCATTCAAAAATTTATAGGACTTAGTACCATTCATGTGCATAACATACCTGCTTCAGCAAATGAAACAGCGACTTCCCATCTCGCGGGAGCCACACCTGGAGTGGTTTATTCATCAAGAGACGCGAAAACCGCATAAAATGCTAAAAACTTTACGGGACAATTGTCTCCTAAAACCAAGATACATATGTTCTGTTGGAGGTGGTGTGTGTAGGATCTGTCATTCAACGTTAACATTCGGGTCTAACGCTCAAGTCTGCAAATTGCTAGACCTTTCATAAGGTTTGGATCAGCAAGAAAATCTAACTAGGTTTTGGCACTTGGAGAGCGCATCTCCTTATAGATATCCTTATCCTAGATTTCCACTCCGTATTTCTAATGCTTGTACTGCATTACGCAGAAGTAGAATGCGTGGCCCACCACAGAAGACTTCCCACTCGCCGACATTCTTCTTTCAGCCGTTCACAATGATTAATGTATCTGCTTATATTTTTGCTAATATGTATAAAAATTCACTGAAAATTTCCATTCTCACGTCAAATTGGACACTTTTCAAATCAAATTGTACACTCTTGTAAACAAACCTAGTGCTTCTGAAATCAAAGTGGACGTCTTCCAAATAGAAACGAAATCCTTACATGTCTTCTTCAGACTCTCGAAGATTGTTAGAATAATTTTTTGTTCAAGGGAAATTTGATATAACTTTTTTTTTAAATTCTTTAGTTGATCTGCCTCAACGAGTGAAATAATCCTATAGGGTTTTTGAAAAAAATAAGGAATTAAATTTTGTTCTGAAGACCAACAATGCGGCAATCATTTAGTGCATTAAAAGACGAGATCGCACCATGCACTCGACAAGCTTGTCGCAGTTTTTATTTAATTGATATGGAGGATAGATAAATGCTTACGTGAAACATCAAAGTGAGGATATTTGCGTTCTTTACAATTCTATTTGTCGTATCGCTTACAGGTCTGAAACTCCGAACAGAAATTTTGCTATCAATCGATTTAATTTTTAGATTTTCAAGTTTTAATTTTTCTTAGACGACGATTTGGCGCAATCTCTTCCTTCACTTAAAATAGCAGCTTTCCTGCTCCTTAAAACAAGCGCTTTAAACCATTATTTATCCTCAAAAATTAAGGACTTTATAAAATTTCAAACAGTGTGTTCACTTATTGGATATGTGAATAAAAACTTCAAAGAAAGTTATACTAACATTTTCCTTTTCCTTCAACAAAAATTATCCCAATCTTTTTCGAAAGTCGATTTTAATGTGGAAAGAGCCAGTTTTAATTTGGAAAATGTTCGGTTTGATATCATGAGCGTTAGGCTTGTTTAGAAGAGTGTCCAATTTGACATGAAAATGGTATATACTTACTTCGATACTTCGATACTTCGATGGTCCTTTGTCGGCTGGAGGTCTTCTCAGCGGGGACCACAACTCTTCCAGACCGCTCGATCTCTGGCTGCTTGCATCCAGTGAGGCAGACTCCGCTCTCTGAAAGATCTTGAGAATGAGTCTGCCCATCGCGTTGGCGGTCGTCCCAGTGGTCTCTTATGGTCTCTCGGGAGCCATTCTGTGACACGGAGACTCCATCTGTCGTCCTTTCGTCGAAGCAGGTGTCCGGCCCAGCGATATTTGGACTTCTTCATGTACTGCAGCGGGTCTGCTAATTGCGACTTCTCCCGTAGCTCCGAGCTTCGTAGGCCTTCTTGCCATTGCTGACGAAGGCTTGTCCTTAGAAGACATCTCTCCAGTGCACGATGCGTAGTTTGCATCGCTCTGGCGATTGTCTTGTTGTCGGGCCAGGTTTCCGTCGCGTAACACATCGCAGGCAGTACAGAGGCGTTGAATATCGAGGCCCTGAGGCCGGGATCCTTGACCTGATCGGTGACTTCGCGAATCGAACTGAAGGCTGCCCATGCTGCGCGTCTCCTGCGGGCGATTTCAGGAGCGAGGTCATTATCCATGTTCAGCTCTCTTCCCAGATAGACGTAGGAGTCGACCTGTTGCAGAGCGACTCCATTTAACCTTACGAGTCCCGTGTCACACCACTGGTTGACCATAAATTGTGTCTTGGACATATTCATGTCCAATCCAATCTTCATACCTGCCACATTGAGCTCGTTCAGCATTTCCTCGGCTTCTGCCGTGCTGGTAGAGATCAGAACAATATCGTCGGCGAAGCGAAGGTTGCTGATCCGTTTACCGTCGACAAGGTAGCCTTTATCGTCCCAGTTCAAGTCTTTCATGGCATCCTGAAGTGCCGCTGTGAATAGCTTGGGAGAAATCGTGTCTCCCTGCCGTACTCCTTTCCCGATAGGAATTTTAAGCTTTCGATCGAACAGCTGGATGGTAGTCGATGTGTTCGAGAAGCATTCGTCGAGAAGTCGGATGTAGGGCGATGGTATACCAGCGTGCACAAGGGCGTTCAGAATGGCGTTGATTTCCACAGAGTCGAACGCTTTCCGATAATCCACGAAGACAAGAACAAGTGGGAGGTGGTATTCGCGGCTCCTTTCGATGAGCTGTGAGACAGTCTGAATATGGTCCATGCAGGAGAAATCCTTGCGAAACCCTGCTTGCTCCACTGGCTGATATTCATCCAAGCAACGCTCCATGCGGTTAAGCAGTATCTTGGTGAAGATCTTGTACACAACCGAGAGAAGACTGATGGGTCGATAGTTGTTGATATCCTCCTGCTGACCTTTTTTGAAGATTAAAATTGTTTTCGACTCCTTCCATGAGTCCGGAATCCTACCAAGTCGAAGGTAGTGGTTGAAGTGCTTGGCAAGAAGTGAGCAGACGGCACTGCCACCCGCACGAAGGAGATCAGCAGAAATGCCGTCCGGTCCGGGAGCAGTGCCCAGCTTCATCCTTCTGATAGCATGAGCAACTTCTGATTCCAGAATGGGAGGTACTTCCTCAGCTGGTGGCATCAAGCATTTCGGGACAGTGATGGAAGAACGGAACAGATCTGTGTAGAATTCCTGAACGATGGCCTCCATCGCTCTTCGAGACGTTTGCGTTGTTCCATCCTTATCCACGAGGGCTGACATTATTGCCTTCTGATCGCAGAGATCTCGTTTGCAGCGCTTTATGCTTGAACCTTTCCCAGCCGCTTCCAACAGCTTCAATCTTCTGTAGGCTTGAATGGACTCCTTCACTGCAATTCGACAGGCCTTCGAGATGGTGACTTTTTCCAGATGGGAAGCATTAGGATCCAGTTTAACAGCTCTTCTTTGCTCCAAGAGTTTAATCGCATGTGCGTTGAGTCTTGAAGCAGACGGCGATGTGGCTTCGCAAGAGCTGCTAGCACATTTCAACAGTCCTTTGGAGAGAAGGTCGTAGTCTTCCGATGGATCTTCAAGAAGATTCCAATCATACGACTTTATCGCATATTCCAACTCCTCAGACTTGAATGTGGGGATCCTCACCGGTGCCGGTTTATGGGTGTCACGCTTGAACATCCTCTTTTTGAGAGTCAGCTTCGCACGGACAAGGCGGTGATCCGAGCCGGTGTCAAATGAAGGCAGCACGGAGACGTCGAACAGACTCCAGCGTCTGTTCGTAAGAACATGGTCGATCTCCGAACGTGTTTCTCCATTTGGGCTTTCCCAGGTCCATCGTCGGTTTGAAGGCTTCTTAAACATAGAATTTCCATGGTAGAGACGGCACGCGGATAGGAAGTCTATCAGGCGCTCTCCGTTTTCGTTCCCTGAGGAAGTTCCATGTGGTCCTAGCCTCCATTCGTCGTGATCATTCGTACCGACGATAGCGTTAAAGTCACCAACGACAACTTTGTAGTAGCTCTTCTCGTCGTTGACAGTCCTTTCGAGCAGCTTGTAGAATTCCTCCTTTTCTTCATCTGTGGCCGCAGATGTTGGAGCATATCCATTTATGATGGAGATGGTTCCTTGATCTTTGGTTTCCAGACGAAGAACAGCTACTCGCGGACTGATGATCTTGTAAGAGTCTACTAGGTGGTGCACTGTCGAATTGACGAGAAATCCAACTCCGCCAATATTCTTTCTGTCCACCTTTGCTCCGATAATGAGAAGCTCGTTGTGGTCGGTCCTTCTTATGGTTTCCGTTCTGCCTTTCGTTTCCTGCAGGGCGATAACGTCGTATTTGATGTTGCGGCTTCTGTAAAGCAGTGTCCGAAGATCCTGCTCAGATGCGATCGAACGACAGTTATAAGTGCAGACGAATAGGCAGTTTCCGTGTCGTGGTGGGAGGGAGTTTCCGGTAGTCCGATTCCAATGACGTCCTGATAGTTTAACTCCGAGATTAGATGGCCCCTCGCCGGAGGTGGATGCAACCGACGTCGTAGAAGTCCACCTCCGGCGCGCGGAGGACTGGGGCGCGGGTTTAGTTGTTTGAGCCGTACCGGTGGTCTGGTTACTCACATGTTCCTGGCCAGGGATACAGGAGAGCCGCCCATACACGACAAGCGTCGCGTACTGCGTGACCGTTTGTGCCGTTAGCCATCACAAAGTGATGTTCACCCCTTCACCGCGGTGAGGTGGCACATGAAGGGGAAAATGGTATATTGTACTCCTAAATCTCGTAGCTCCATCATCGCATCAGCTCAGCTCGTCAACTCACCATTTCTGCTTTCACACTCTTATTGCCGACACTTTTTATCCCCAAAGGACCAGCACAGTGAATCGAAAGATTGTGCGAAAAGAAGGGCCGGCTTAATGAAAAATTTTTTTATGGAACTTGCAAAAAGGTTATGTGTTTGAAGCACATGACCTTTCTGTAAGTTTTTTTTCGATGTAAAGGATAGTTTACAGCGTGAAGCAGGGAAGCTTTTGCACGTTTTTTGATGGTGGAAGAAACAACGAGAGAACGAACTTTTTACTGTTACTACACCGGCGGTTTAAGCAAGATATAATAGATGTGCTGTTGTTATTCTACTTCGGGAGCATTCGAGAGCATAACCCTATGAAACACACTGTTGATGGGGGGCAAGGATTTTACATGTTTGCTGCTAATTCTTCGCTGCTTACTGCTTTAGACACAGGATTGTAACTGATTCGTGCCGATGATAATTTGGGTAAGAATTATGTTTGAGCAAAGCACTATGCGTAAGCAGAGAGATAGGGAATTTTTCGCAATTTAATAATGGTTTTCATGTAGAGGCGTCACAAAAACTCATATAGAGTCGTGTTTTCGCTGTATTGTTCGGTCAGGGAATTCAAAGTGGTCAATCTTAGCTAATTGTTGTATTTTGTGGTACAAAATGTTGTGCGTAGTAATTACTAAATACAAGCGAAAGGTAATAGTTGGCCCACGCTTGGGGTTGCGCCGCACACTCTCGTGCTTGCAGAGATGCCTTCAGTGCAAATTTGATATGGCTTGTCGAAATCAGCCAGTGAATTTTTCAAATGCTCATCCGCCGCAATTATTTCGGATGTTTGTGCCCCGAAGGCGGGTTTGCTGGCTTAAACGTGTATCGAAGTCTGTTTTTCCACTTTTGCACGGTATTTCGTGTGAATGGGTTGGGATGATATCAGCTGTAGGTGGATGAGCACCTCAAATAGTTCAGATTTCTTCTATTTGCATTCTTCAGCGTGCTGCTGCTATTCTTGTTGTTTTTTGTTTTCCGTGAATGTTGATGTTTCTTTGCTGTTCTGATGGAAGATGAAAAAAATAGTGTGGCCGCGCCGCGCTGATCTCTTCAGAAAAAGATCCAGTACTGCGGCAAATGCATTGTGGAATAAAGCTATTCCGATCAGAAACAACAGTAAATAAATGAATAAATGATTAAATAAGTCGCTCAGCTTAAAAGGGTTTCGGTTTTGGTTGTTTTGTAGTGTGTTTTTGCCATTTGAACAGTTTACGAGACAGCTGTAGATGCCACTGTAGTTTACGAGTATCACAATCTTGGACGAGAATTAGAATATTTGTTTGAAAATTTGGAATTCCTTCGAAATAGAAGCTGTGCAGTCTTCTGTCTCTATAAACGTCTCATTCTGAGATCAGATTTCCATTGGTTCATAATGAGAAGTGACGGCCACATTTTCACAGGCACATTAATCATCCCCCTCTGAAATATTTTATTTAAGACCGCTCTGAGCTTCTGCGAGCGACTTGGAATGCCTAGGAAAGCATGTATGGCGTTGATTACGGGTTTTCGAAACGCTATCTCCAGTGGAACTGGATCAGCAGCGGACCTACGTGTAGAGACGGTAAGCTTTTGGACATCGTCTTATTTCTTGGTTTTTTCTTGCATCAGTTAAAGTCATTAAAGCGAAGCCGGTTGTTTTGTTCTTGCATGTATCCTTTGGGTTGGTTACGACCTCATTTAGAACCAAATGAACAGGTCACAGTGTCGGACTCTTTTGGTAGGAACACTGTAAGAATAGCTCCTTTGGAGCATCTTCCGGAGTTGCGAAAGAGAGCTTCTTAATGGACAATTCTTGTGTCTATAGGACAATATTCTCTAAGATCCACTTTACCAGCATTACGACTTCTGCTTCAGGTGATGCTTTCCTGGTATGCGTCGCTCTTCGGGCATTACAAGACGGTCTGTTGCCAGTGCGATTGGGGAGGGGCGTTGTTCAAGCAACGCCTTGTTGAGATGCAGCCAGACAAATCAGTTCGTCCCTATCTGTCGTACTTGGTTGAAACTGTCATGTTCCACGAGTGGATCATGAAGAGGGTGAGCAATTTTTGCACGAGTTTACTATTTTCCCATATTTATTCATTTTAAACTTGCCGGTCTTCACAGCTTATATCCTCCAGTCAGGCACACATACCTCCTGTACTCACTTCCAATGTGGCCCCTCATTCTCATTTACCCGCTCTTTTATCGCTGTCATACACTTCGTTCCTTCGTTGTTGGGGTTGAAATGTGGAGGAACTAATGCAGCAGAGGCCCGGTAGTGTAGTCGTGGAGTTATGAAGGCCATCTCGGTGATATTGTTGGGGATCTTCCTGGTCTTCTTATTTCATCCAAGAGCTAAGGGTTCGTTCGTGTTCTCTTCATCCATCGGTTGCGTTTTTCGCAACGATTGACTCTTTATCGACACTTCGAAAGGCATGCATAGTTCAATTGATATATGCTTGACGCTTGATATCTTTAACGTGGCAGCAGTAGCAGAGCCGGGGCGAACATTTTTTCTTCCGAAAACTGGGTACACCAGGTGGAGCTTCGATGAGGGAAAAGAAGCGCTCCAAGCAGCTCTCCGCCTCCATTCCAACCTGTTTTTCATGTAGGAATCCATGTTTGTTGAGTAACGAAGGACATCTTGATTGCTTGAGGGTCATCCATCTGATTTCAATCTCCCTTTTTCCACGCTTACCTCGTATGCTGCCTTATCCATTTCTTCTTAAGCGTTTCTCTATTTAGTATAGTTTTATTTTCTTGTTTTGAAAACTTGTAAAGTCGTTTTTCTTCAGACCTCGAAAGAAATCTTGCCACCTGATCCTCTTCCTGGCAGCGAGGAGTACCTGAATCGACGAATTGACAAGCTTTACGCAGCGGGTGTAAATAGTTTCGCTACGAAACCTCTAGCGAAGATGTTCAACAAGGTTACAAATGTTCTCAGGGCTAAAAAGTAATGCACTATGATAGGGTCTAGAGATTTAGCATGTGATAGTACGAGGTATGTGATATGACTATGTGAAAACTCGGTTTTAACCATTGCCATTCCATAGTCACTTTCGCCTTAACAACCGCAATATGAGCAAGTGTATACTAGTCAAGTGCTATTAATTGTCTATTGTGTTCGTGATTTTATTGTATAGCCCTGTTTTTGTCGGTCTGTGTTCTGCCCTACTCGTCGGTACCTCGATCTCATCGCGATCGTGTTTCTTTATGTCCTAGAAATAAAGGCTTCGGTCCGTTATACGCTTGTTTTATTCAATACAATATCTGTAGAATCAGTTCGACTAACTGCTTGAAAGCGAGAGCTGCTTCTCTTAAGGAGGTTCTTTTTTATAATAACTTTAAAGAATTAAGAATCTGATAACAGTCAAATTGAAAATAGATATCTTGAATGACAGATTGCACATCCGTAATGAAACAGAGGTGAGGTGTGAAACAGCCTTCAATATAGCTTTCTTCTTCCTCAAAACAGTTATGCGGCAGCTGTTCCCATCGGCGCTTTATGCTGCTTTTCTTTGGAAGAGCTTCGCAGATATGGCACTCTTCGGCGAACCTCTCTTTTCACGTTTACGCCGATGCCGTTGTAGAATGGGGGAATGTTGGACGTGGAGTCGCTCTAAGTCTCTCGAAGTAGACTGATGTAGGGTGTACTGTGTAGGAACACCTGACCAGGGCTTCGAGAACAGCTAATGTCTCGACAGGGTCGAATGACTTCTTCAGGTCGATGAACGTAAGCCACTGAGGCAGTTGTACTCTGGTGATTCTCTAATGAGCTGCGTATCGGTGTGTATGTGGTCGGTCGTGCCGAATTCCCTCCGAAATCCTGCTTCGTTGCCTTCGTCAAGCTTTCTACTGATCATATTCATGATGAGTCGAGTGAACAACTTGTGAACTACATAAAGCAGACAGATCGGGCGATGGTTGTGTCGTGGTCGTCTACCTTCTACAACAGACGGTCACGCTGGTTTTGCACCAGTGTAGAACCTCGCAGTTCAAGATGTGGCGTCAATGTCGACTCCATTGTGAGGGCAAAGGACTCCGCGCAATCAGCCGACAGCGCGAAGGGACGGGACAATACATTCGAATCGCGTCTGTTACACTCCCAGTCTTAGAGTGCAGGATTTTGGCCGGGCCGACGTGCAAAATTGTCTGCGCAGGCGCGAACAATTGAGCATAGTGTGCAGGATCATGCTCCACACGTAAAGTATGAGTCGACCTGGCACAACAGGAATAAGGACTCCAGCCTCTGTATCCCACATGCGTATATGGGTAGTAAGATCACATCTTGTTCGCGATTTATTCCCATATCCAACCCTCGGGGCTGCGCCGCATGGCGCGTCCCCGAGTGGTGGAGAAGGCTTCCGAGATTCGTATAATAACAGATTTCCATGACCATCCAGAGAAGTAGTTTGATGACGTCTTCTAATTTAATGTCCACTTCGGTGAAGTCTTTTCAAGGCGTGGTTCCACCTTGTCTTTGGAAACCTGGGCGCTCCCCAGGTGCTTCTAACTTTTAAGACAACCTTATTATGTGACTCCAAGCTCTTTTCAGAATGTGCTCCATAAGGTTTCAGGCGCGTGAACCAGACATCTAACACTTTCCGCACCATATCACACCGGGTGCCACAACACGTTCATTCGATAGTCATATGTATCGGTGTTTTACCCTCTGTAGGCAACGGTGATGTTAGTTCACCAGCGTGGTAAGGGTGGTGGAAAGCTTTAGTTGGTCTAATCATGAATCTAGCCTAAAATCGGTTCGGAGCTTTCTGTCGACAGCGCCATTCGTGATTGGTTGTATAGTCAGTAATAATAAATGATACCAACAATTATAAAATTGTGTAGGCAGCCTTTTGAAGATTCTGTAGGCGCTCAAAGTTAAGTCATGAATTTTTGAGTTGAGCGGAATGTTTTCCGTCATCTCCGATATCGGTGAAAACGCGGCACAAAGCGCGGTTGTAGACCCTGGGACTGTGAGCTTGGAATAGATACCACGCGCAGGATCTGTCGTAGTATTGGCGTAATGAATCTCTTGATATGTTGAATTTCAGCGCTCTTGTTGTTTTGCCGAAATTATACGACGGTGAGGTGTAGCACCAACAACGCCATATTCGATCAATATTTATTTCAATGTATTTGCGTTTATTCGAAAGGCACGTAAATCGAAAGATAGGTGAGAGATTGATATATTGATTGCCGTAAGAGTATCGGCAACTGCACTGTCGAATCGATTATAGACATGTGTATGCAATACTTGAGTATTGTAATGGACACGTACAAACGGAAAAAAATTAATCTTGCTTGGCAAAATTGAAGCAGCGTCGGTCCGAACTATACCCGTACCAGATAGAACGACTGGTTTAGCGTCGAGGAATATGAGTGTGATAGCGTAAGATGTGAATGATGTAGTGTAGACGTGGAACGGCTTCTGCATCTATCACATCGGAGCGCCATCTAGAGCGCTCTTCATGAATACCAGCCAGTAGAGCAAGTTGTAGCAGGTATAAACCACTGAAAACTCCCAGTAGAGTAAGTTACGGTCTGAACCACTGAACATTCAACTCAATTTTTGAGGACTTAAAACGGAATTTTTGTATTACAGGGTGCGAAGAAAGTATTCATCGCCTTTTGAAATGGCCATGCTACAGTCCCTACAGTAAGCTTCTTGTCTATGGTAGTATTGCATGTGGCTGGGTGTGTTGTTTGGCACCGCGCGATAATTCGCGCCACAAAATAAGTAAATAAATAAATCCAAATAGCGCAAACCTTCTCGGCAAGTGAACAAGATCGATCAGGTGCCCAATGCCTACCGATAATATGGATTTGTGCGTGCCATCGGTTATTTGAGGATGGTTAGAACGAAGCATTAACGCAGCATTAACCTATCAAGTCGCTGAACGGTCTGCAGAGGATGCTGACGTTGAACATAGTGAAGGATGTTAGGTGGATCCATACCGCAAAGTATGTGGCTGATATTTGAGGAGGTAGCGTGGGATCAGAAGATTTTATGGTTTGCAAAATGGTTTTTACACTACTAGGAAGTGAAAATCGATACAAGAAGAAAAGGTGTTTTTGAAGTTACCCTAGATTAGTGACGCTGCAAGCTCGCGCGCAATGCGCTGGTGTTAGTTACGCCGATACGCGTGCCGGAGCACTTGTCTGATCACTATGTAACTGAGTTTGTCCGTGACAGACTGGGTCTTACCGATGAGCTTCAGCGTACGCCAGTCGGTTGCTCTGAAGGCGTTCATAACAAGGTATTATCACAGACTCCGACATCACAATTGACTGATGAAAGTTAACACACGCATTAACTTTCATCAATCAAGTCTGCTTTGCCAGCTGTATAGGGCTGCAGCGATGAGTGGTTACTAATGGTAAACAGAATATTAAACGCATCGAAGTGTGGATACCTTGCTACCATGTATTAGGTTGTAAGGAAAGTATCCCACCACTTGTGCAATATTTTTCAAATTTATTTCCCACGTTCCATACATGCAACAACTAACGAGCATATGCGTCATTATTACCTGCAACATATTGCCATTTGACAGATAATTTGTAGGTCCCACTTCTATAGAATTCCCGGGGTTTTGACGTTTTGACAAAAAAAAAACTCAGCGAGGGATTTTTCAAATTGCCCCTGTCGTCAAACTGTTTCTCCTGCAAATGGTTCGACAACGAAAGAAACAGACGGTAGTCCGTTGGAGCAAGGTCCGTTGAATACGGTGGGAGGGCCAGAACATGCCACCCGAAACACTGGAGTTTTTTCCGAGTTTCCCTTGCAACGAGTGGACCCGCATTGTCGTGAAGGAAGAAGAGTTGCCTTTTGGCTAAGATCAATGTTTAGTTTAGTTTAGAGTTTGTCTTGTTTCCCACGAAAAACGGCTTCAACGCGATCCAACTGCCTGGAGTAGGCATCGCTAGTGACAGTAGTGCTTGCATGCAGCAGCTCCCAGTGAATGACATGACTCCATTCAAATTCCACCAGACGCAGAGCATTACCTTTTTAGGGTGATGTTCCTGTCTTGGCGTGGGATTCATGCTTTCCCGCAACTGAGCTTTCGCGTGTGGTTAGCGTAGAGTACCCAGTTTTCGTCGTCAGTGACCAGGTTCTCGAGCCAAGAGAAATTTCGCCTAAAGTCAAGAAGTTCGTGCACGCATCCTGGCACTCCTGTAGCTGGTGGCCGCTAAGTTCATGCGGTATCCATGCACCATATCTACATGTCTTCGCAAGGCTCCACAGGTGATGAGTTGTGGTGGTGTGATTGCTCTCGAGTTCCTCTGCCAGTTCACGAGTGCAACACCGGGATCCTCCTGAACCAGCTCCAGAAGGCGCTTCTCATTCACTGCACCTGGCATTCCAGACCGTGAATGGTCCTCCAAGCAAAAGTCTTCCGAACCGTACTTTTGCTGTGCCTCAGGAAACAGTGGTAGGACCCATCGTTCCACACGTGTTATCCACCGCGACTCTTGCGCTGCTTTGCTCTCTGAACTCGTAAAGCAGAGGCAGTCGAACTTGCAGTCGAGAAAGATTTTCTCTGCCATACTCGTAGCGGAATATGACAACAATATAGTGGTATAAGTAGGATATAGGGCAGCCTATATATGCGTTATTGGGAGAAAGTTCCAGAACACTTTTCAAATCTAAGATTCGGCGGAACGCCAAAGTGAGTGGCGGGAAACTTTCCTTACAATCTAATACAAAACCACTGAGGTCGCCTGTCATTCTGTCCAGTGCTGTTGATTTGTGCCCCCAGTTCTCCATTCGTGGCGCAGACGACGCGAATTATTAGGTTGTCCCATAAGTCCCCGCCGTTTTTTTCAACGGTTCACTGCAGATTTCGCCGGCTGTTGCATATCGCTATACAACCTTCGAAAGGGAATGATTTGCTGTATCAGAATTGCATTTCTTTCTTCATCCTGCATTTTGTCAATTCTTAGGTCGTTAAAGTGAAAAGTGAAAAAGTGAAAAAGTAGCCATTTGCGCACTTGTTCTCTCCGCTTAGGTTTGGAATATTTTGCACAGTTTTTTATAGCGTTTGGAAGACAATGTTCTGTACTACAGGAATATGTGTTAGTGCTATTTGCTCATTTGTCCTTTATTGATTTTTAGGTCACCAAATTGGGAATTCCGACTTTTCCGCCCGAATTTTTACCAAAACTCCGGTTCTGTGGTTGAACTTTTTTGCATGTTGTTATATGTCGTTTGGAAGAGGATGTCTTGCTCAGTAAGAATTTGTGTCGCGTTTATTGGCTCCCGCTGATTTCTGTCGAATATCAACAACTGAAGAAGGAGAAGGAGTTGTTGGTGAAGACGATTTTTCTCTTTTTGGCATTTTGTTGATATTCAATAGAAATCAATAAACGCGACGCATATTGTCATAGAGCAAAGCATTTTCTTTCGAATGACATATAACACCAACCCAAAAAGTCCAACCACAGAGCAGGAGCTGTCGGCGAAAATAACCATCCTCCTTCGGACGCCAATTTGATGGCCTAGAAATCAATAAAGGACAAATGAGCAAATAACACTAACACATATTCTTGTAGTACAGAACATTGTCCTCCAAATGCTATAAAAAACTGCGCAAAAAATTACAAACCTAGGCGGAGAGAACAAGTGCGCAAATGACTACTTTTTCGTTTTTTCACTTTTCACTTCAACGTCGTAAAAATTGACAAAACTCATGATGAAAAAAGAAATGCAATACATGCTCTGATAGAGCAATTCATTCTCTTTCGAATGCTATGCAGCGCTATGCAAGAGACCGCCGGCGAAATCTGCAGTGAATCGTTGAAAAAAACGGCGCGGACTTATGGGACAACCTAATAGATGAAGGATTTACATACCAAAACTACCAAAGCTACCAAAAGCAACAGTTTGGTTTCTTTGGATCCTTCCTACGTTAGGTTCCAGGGGAATAAACAAATACGGGAACGAGATAAACAAGGACAATCTGAGGCAAACCGTTGCACGCGCTCCTTTCAATTCTCTGTCTCTGCAATCGTCAGATGTTGATCGAAGTTGTCAATTATAGTGCCTTCACATTTTGAACCTTATCGGTCATACCTCAATGAATTATTGCGTTTTCTTGATGGGGAAATTATAGACCTATGTCTGCCGGTCAATATTGCCCTCCTACCCTGTTCTTGCTCTTCTGTGGATATGAGCACATTTTCGCTACGAGTTGCGAGAAATTTTAGGATTTTACACATAATCATAACAGCTCTTCTTGGTTACAGCATTTTCTGGACAGGAGAACACTTCTAATTGTAGAACAATGACAGTAAACGATGCTATATGGTGATCTTTTTTTTCGCGCCACGCATGTGTTCCACTACCGCACCTGACATAAGAATGACTAAAGATGCATATTTCACATTACAGGCTGGACAGAATTGAATGAGACATGCAGCAATATTTTAAAATCGTTTCCAGACAATAGCGTTTTTAATGCTACAAACCGTACGGATTGCTCGCTTGTGTTAGCTTGCATTGTGTCGAACGTAGTCGGTTGATGTGGGCGACCGGTACATTCTGCTTTCTAGGCTACCTACATCATTATTTGTCTCGGTGTATCTTTGTCTGAGGCATACAACTATGCACTATCAGCGCTAGAAGGCTTTGGCGTATGGGGTCTAGTGCCCATTTTATTTTGTTGCATATTGTCTTGGCGTTTACGGAAAAGAAAGTGTAGGTAAACAAGCTACAAAGGTATGTTAACGAATTGCAGCTACACACAACGTTGTACTTCAAGAAAAACAAACGTGTAGGAATTCATACGTTAAACACGGTATTCATACGTTAAACACTCTCAGTGCATTTTGTCAGGTCAAGCTAAGTGTGGGACATTGCTGGTGCAACAGTTATTGTACGTGGCGGAATTGTGAAGCGTTAGTTAGCGTTCATCGTTTCACTGCTTTTGGTAGCATTAGTTTTCAAGGTGATGACATCCATAGCGGTTCAGCGTATGTTCGATGACGTTTTGTGACCTACTGGTTTAAGAAAAGAAGGTGAGAAAATTATAGCCTGCGACTAACAGAAGAAGTCATGCAAACAAGGCCTAATTCATGGAATGGTGGGACGAGCGTATACTTTGATCGTGAATAGCGCTTCTAACCGAAAAATCTTCACTGTCAAGCACTCTGAGATTAGCTAGCAATGTATTTATATACGATGTTTATCTTGTAGCATAGACTATTTAACAGAGATGATTTCGATTGTACCGCCAAGAAAGGAAAAACTCACGTGGGAACCCAATCCGAGCGTAGTAGTCGATTTTTTCGCAAAATTGTATGTTCCTCGATTTTCTAGGCATTTCTGTGCACGCCGATGATTTGCTGATGTTCCACCTAAAGTAGGAAAACTATAATGAAGTAAGGAATTAGCTCAGAGTTAATCTCGCTCCATAATTCCGCTTCTACAAATTACAGTGGATACACTTCAAATTGTTACTTTCACGGATTTCTAGGGAATTGCTAGAAGAATTTTACAGACGGTCTAATAGGGGTATGGTATCAAATAACGAAAGGGCAGAAGGCAGGAGTATTTAGGTTCTGAGTACCTACTGTCATCAAAATAAAATTAGTGCGTTAGTTGCTACTACCAGGGTCTACGTTGGGCGGCCGCTATGTCTAGCTAGTAACAACCCATATCCTGCTGCAGATATTTGTTAAATGTCTACCGCTGAAGCGCTACAAGAAGGGGCCCAACACATTCTGTTTTAAGGATTGGTCTCTGCGTTTTTATCATAACTTCGAGATCAAACCATTGCAGTTTTCAATCCACCCTAGCTGCTGTCAGGAGTTAATAGTTAAAGGGCAGACCTAAAGGCATTCATTAATCACCGAAAAGTTTATCGTCGTGGAGAAACAGTGAGTCGGTATGATGCGAACTGCAAGGTAGTCTTAATGTAGTACATAAAGTAAAAATATTATCGGATAATACCGACTAGCTGTTTACAGGTAGCATGCTTCGAGCTGTTGCTGCTGACCCATCGCTGACAGCAAGCCCGTTTCACAAGTTTGAATAGAGTTTTAGCCGAAAGCTCACCTTCGACCTCCACTAAGGCTGCTTTTTGCAGTTGGTCGACCTTCGTTCCTTGTCATATATCCTATGGTCGCCAGTTCAACGAGAGACGCAAATACGAACGAAATACCACTGAAATTCATTGAAATTCAAAAGCGGATGAATGGACGTGGGTTTATTTATTTATTTGTTTATTATTGCATTTGCAGAAGGCAAATTTTGGAAACTTCACACAACATGAACTGCATTTCAACAAAGCAACGTACATTTCTATATAACAAACAAAAGTGTCTGACTATAGAACTAGTAATCGGTAACACTTGTTGACTTGTCTCAAGAATGATCCTATTTAAGCAACGTTTTGCTAACAAATCTTTCAACTGCTGAAATGATAACACTCTTGGCATGTTTTTCGCAAGCTTTAGGTACGCGCTAGCAGCTCTGTATGAGAAATAGTTCGCATATGAACCTGATTTTGTGTGGGATAACGTGACCTTTAGTAGACCATCACTAGTACTCGAATTCGGCCGACTGAATAACTGCTTCATAATAACTCCTCTACCAGTGCACTTAAAGTGCAACAACACGTGAACCATGCAAGCATAGACGAAATGACGTCGAAAAACAAGGAAATGAAGTTTAAGAATCTCGCTTCTTACTATAGCGTTTGGAACTCCATCATACTCGCAAGCGCCAGCTAGTAAGCCTTGCAGTAAAATTGTTGTCTTATTGTTTCTTGTAGGCTTTTTTGTTCGTGATGTCTATTCGGCCCTAAGCATATCATCATCATCCAGGTTCTACCAGTTTTCTCAAGTTCTATTCATTTGTAAAACGCGTGCTGGCACTACAGTCGTGAAGGCTTCTACGCTTTCATCCATCCTCAGTCAATTTTTAAGTTCTGTTGCATCACAGGTCAACCAAAAGCCTTTCATCTTACAAGGGGAGAACACTTGGAACCATACATGTCTGGGAGGGATGAAATACAATCTTGTGCTTGCCCATCAGTTATTAGTTGTTAAGGAAAGTTATTGTTAGACTAAACACGCATTTAAGTTGCCTCCACAATGTTCCCCAGAAGTCGAATAAATGGCGCATCCCGCAAGCAGTCTGGTTAGCAGCGATCTTTGCCCTTGTATACACTCAAAGACTAAAACTCAACCCAGAAAGATCCCTTTTCAATCCAGTCATTCCTTATGGTTCATCTCTTCAAACACTGAGCTCGGTCTGGCTGACATCTTTTGGGGCTGTAACCTTTAGTCCGCAGTTTGATTTAATTCGTGCGTAACGAAACTCGGATGGTGAAGATTCTCTTTGCCGAATAAGCACCATTTGGCACTTACGAATCACAGTTCTCAAACTGAGCCGCAGACTGACGGCCAATTCATCAATATGTTGCTCATTGAAATGTGCGAGTCGATCTGAGCCGAATTGAGGAAGGAATACTTGATCACATTGGCTGTGGATCACAGACCACTTCCATTCTTGGGGAAAAAGAATATTCCATCTTCATGTTTCGTCCTGGCGAGAGGATCTTCACCGTCCATGCGCTTCGACTCTTCGAATGGGAGCTAACGGAAACCCAACTGCCCGATCTTTTCCCTGTTTACAACGTGTCTAGGAAGCAAATAGCAACAACGATACAAAAATGCTTGTGTTCTCATTTTTTCTACAGTGACTCAGTTTCGCTTGCTTTCTTTGTGGTGCCACGATTAACTGGCGTGGGTCTTTTAGCTGGTTGCTTGATTTCGAGCGTTTCTCATCCTTTTCAAACGCTTGTATGCAACCTTTATGTGCTTTGCCCAATATAGCAGCTTCTCGTCTGAGAGACTGGTTCAGTTGTAGTTGTCTGGCTGTGCCAAGGAAGCTAGATGAGTCGGGAAACCGTTCCAGTTACGATTAGGGGAAATGGCTCAACATTTTCGGTCGGGAAATCTTCAAGAACATTTTCTTTGGCTCCCCAAGGAAAACATGACGCTGAATTGTCACTATGCTGTTTGAATTTTCGTGTGACTTTACCACGAGAAGCAGTGTACGTCGACAGAACATTCCTTTCAGCCGAATATTTACAAAATAATTGAGGGTAAGCGAGCCAAAGGCTCTAAAAAAGAAAAAATTGCGTTAGGCGAAAATACGCTGTTTATTGAGATGTTGTTGATTTAGTGGAACTTATAACGCTAGCTTCATCTTCTACTTAAGCAAAAATAGACAGACATGGAGAATTGTTAATCTGGCTCTATAATATTGTCCTAACCTAGCCTTCTTCCTCCAAAAGTCTTCTTTCTTCATTTACTTTATATATGGTAGCTTATCTAAAAACGTTACCGGAATTTATCATTTTGTCGATCACCCATGTATAGTCGGGAAATTTTTATAACTTCTGGGTTCCTATCGCTTTTTCAAATCCAATTCTTTGATCTAACAGAGAGATAAGTACATTGTTCCAGTCGATCAAAACTTCTTTCATTTTTAGGACATTTGAAGCGCACACAGTGCGGTTTTTCAATGTTGTTTTTTTTTGCGAGTTCAAAAGGCGCACTGAGTCATCTTAAATACATTCAACAATTTGTATTAAGGAATTTATTAGTGCCACTATGACATGTAATAAGAGAAACTGTTTTGTTGGGAAGCTCCGAGTTCTGAAACGCATAAATACTTGTCTTACGTTGTTACAGGATGTTTTGTTGCGATGAAGACGATCAATACTTGTCTTACATTTTTGGCATTCCTTGAAGTGAAGCATCTGAGCGATCTAGCAAAGAAAAATTAAGCTTAAAACCGCTTGGAAACTAAATGCGGAAATATTGGCAAAGTCGCATTTTGGGAATCCATCTACACTAAAAACCTAGAGTTCGATGGCCATGTATGTAATTGTTAGGCAAGTACTTATCGACAATTAATTAAATTGATATTCAAGTGAATTCAGAGAGGGTTGATAGGGTGATTGTGAGCCCGTATATTTTAACCCAAATAGGCTGATTAGAATCCAATATTGTTCTGGGTCGGCCAATTCAATACATTGGGGGAGAGAAGTTTCACCTCTCTCGCCATCATATCCCACTGGCGGAGGAAGATAAGGAAAAGGAGCGATGCAGTGGCAGAAGGCCTTATCTCACGTGGCACCGTGAATCGCGCCTCGAATCGCTCATATGCCATCCGAGCTCTCCATCCATCCTGCGTCGACAAATCTGTGTCTGACGTGTCCAAGAAGAGACGCGGAATTTTCCATTAGCTTACGGCAGGTTCCTTGCATAGGTGAGATTCGCACTTCAACTGCATTCACGAAGCACCGTCGAAACGAAAAGCATGGCGCAGCCCAAACAGAGAGTTGTCATGATTGAACATTATGCTATATCCTGCCACCTAACAAAATAGTGGTGTGTCTGAATCGCCAATGTAGGTGATGGAGTGTGGATAGGTCTAAAGGGAATGACCTTGGTGTTGAGTGCAAGTCAGCGTAATGTAAAGGGGATGTGTCGAAGTGAAGGATAACCAACCCAGAAAACAAAATATGCAAAGTCAGTTCTTATCCTAGTCAAGTATTGATCATTCTTAGGGTTAAATGAATAAAAATACGAGTTTATCAGACTCTTTGTTGCATCTCCCATGCGCTTTACTACGTAGAGGGCTATTTGGTTACGCGTTTGAACCGTGCAATGGTTTTTGTCATCAACGAATGGGCAAGTCAGTGTTCCATAAGCTCCGAACAAAGTTTGTACCAGTCCTCTGACCTTTACCGAAGAATGGAGGCCTGGGCGAGACTCGAACACAAATCTTTCCACGATGCAGCTGAGAGCCAGCGCCTCATCCTGCTGTGGTACACGTGCGCAGCCATATTTATGGTTATCAAAGTGTGTTGTTTGTGGGGATGATCACAGTATGTATAACGAACGTAGTATAGAATGTAGAACGCATGCGAAAATAAATAGCTTGGAAAAATTTACAAGCAACCAAAGAAGTTGTTGTTCAAACAATTTTTCTGCATTGGATTATGCTGTTTCGACAACAGTTGCTGTCGAAAAGACCTTTCGTTACGATAAAGGTCTGGCGCCGGGCGGGACTCGAACTCTTAGCTACTGCTAACCGGAAAGATACTACACCATTACACCACCGGTGCTGTTCCAAAAAGCCACACCCACACCTCATGTATGGCACCAGTCAAAACTCACGCTTATGGCGAGGTCTCCGATAGTTTTGGTTGAAACAAAGCATTGTGTTTGCACTGTGATGCAATTAGGCCTACAATATCAGTAACAGCCGTTTGAGGCTTAAAAACTGTCATAAGGATCTTTCTTCTTTGCTGAAACACCATTTTAAAAACTCCACCTTATCCTTGTTTTGCAACATTTCAGCAGAAAACGATGGTTAGAACGTCAGGGAAGGGTCGAGCTATTAGGTTGGAAAAAAAGTCTCTTCACACTTCGAAATTTTTTTTACCCTTCCCCTTGTAAACGCACTAGCCAATGTTGATTGCTGATTTCGTAATCCTATCACACTTGTCTACCGTTCGCACGCGGACACAGGTTAAGACTCTTCTTGTAATACGTTATCCACCCAATCTTCCGAACTCAATGCCAGATCTACCTCATGGCCGTTTTCAGCACGGCATTCTTCATGAATTCATTAAAGAATCCGCAGCACGTCAGGCAGCAGACCAAATTAACCATATATATGGCTTGGGAACTACTACTCATCGCGCCTGTTATGAGTGGTTCGGAAAGTCTTTAAAAGGAGATTATTCACTGAGGGCAAAGCATGGTCAGGAAGGCCAACTGGATTGGACGACAGTGAACTACACCATCTTCTTCGTACCGATAGTTGGCAGACGACACGTCAGCTGGCAGAGAAGCTCGAAGTGTCTCATAGGATAGTAGGAATCCATCTGAAGAATCTTGGCTTTCATGGAAATTTGGAGCTTGGATTCCACATGCCCTGTCAGACACTCAGAAAGGTCGACAGCTCTCCATCGCTGCTTCTCTTCTGTCCAGATAAGGAAGAAAATCGTTTCTTCCGCGGATTGTGACAGGCGAAGAGTCCTGGGTTCTGTGTGCCAACTTCCGAGGAAAAGGCAATGGGTACAAAAGGGAGAGAGCCCTAAGTCTGATCTCAAGCCCAATGTTCACGAAAGGAAGATTTTCTTGAGTGTTTGGTGGGATATCAGAGAAGTGATTTATCGGCAAACTCTCAGAAGTGGAGAGACACTTACTGCTGTCACATACTGCGGCCAACTCCACAAAGTCGTCGCAACTCTCTAAGAAAACAGGCCGGAGAAGTCGAAGGTGATGATCCTGCATGACGATGCAAAACTACATGTTGCAAGACTCACAAGAGAAACAATAAAGGAGCTGGACTGGGAGGTAATGTCACATCCACCGTATAGCCCTAACCTCGTTC
>OX375870.1:23436998-23457524 GCA_947359475.1 Heligmosomoides polygyrus bakeri
AGCGTTTGGGGAATTTTATCAGAAATTCCCCGCCACCCCACTCAGGAATTGCTCCAAGGCTGTCCATCGAGCCTTTGGAGTGCGCCATGAACAATGCATACAGAATCGAACCTTTCAATCGAGGGGGGGGGGGGGGGTGAACAGCTTGTAGACCGATCGTTTGGGCAGTTTTATCAGAAATTTCTTGCCGCCCCACTCAGGATTAGCTCCAATCTGTTCCAGCGAAACTTTGGAGTGCGCCATGAACATGCATACAGAATCGAACCTTTCAATCGAGGGGCGGGGGACAGCTTGTAGACTGAGCGTTTAGGGAGTTTTATCGGAAATTCCACACCACCCCACTCAGGAATTGCTCCAAGGCTGTCCATCGAGCCTTTGGAGTGCGCCATGAACAATGCATACAGAATCGAACCTTTCAATCGAGGGGGGGGGGGGACCGCTCGCAAATTACACGCGCGGGCGTCTTCGGAGCACAATAGCTCTGTCAAGTTAGAACCTTTCAGGTTGCAGCTTATAGGACTTGTAGGCAGTCGAACAGTCTGCTAGGACGCCGAAGCAGAATGGTTTAGCATAGGAGGGGTCAATGTTATAGGGGTGCGAAGATGCAGGTGAGGCTTGTGCAAAGCATTTTTTTCCGATTTCCGTGGACCACTGCGAGAAGACGCCACAAGCTAACGGCCTTAAAATGCGTACGCGAACAGAGCGCTTAAGGAACTTTACGAGGACGTGCTCGTAGCTCCTCAGCTGTCCAAATTGCCTAGCCTCAGCTGCCGTTTTAGAGCGGCGAAACCTAGCGGTAGAGTTTCTTGCTCTCCTACTCGCCCAGATTTGAGTCATCGACACTCGGAATAGTACCGTTCCGTTCAGCATGAAAAGCGCTATCAAACGGTGTCAAATTCGACCGATTTTGGAATCATCAATTTTTTGACTGTTTAGCATCGAGGACGAGGCCGCGGCGGAAGGACGATGACGTCATCGAAAAATCGATGTCTTCGAGTTGGGCTATGCTGGATACCATGCGATAGAGCTTTTCATGCTGAATTGAACGGTGTCATTTAGAGTGGGAAAAACTGTAATCTGGGCGAGAAACAGCGCGAAGAGCGTCTGCCGTTGTTGCGCTAAATTGCACGCGCCGCGGGCGTGTTCGGAGCACAATAACTCTGTCAAGTTCGAATCATTTCGGCTGCAACTTGTGTGTTGTAGGCAGTCGAGCGTTCTGTTAGTACGTTAAAGTAGAATGGCTCAGCTTAGGAGGGGGCAATGTTACAGCGGTGCGAAAATGCAGGTGAGGCTTGCGTGACGCATTTTTTCGATGACGCGGGCGCTCTAGGCCGAGATGCGCGGACGATGACGTCATCGAAAACCGGTAATTTCGAAATTGGCCAGATTTCCTCGTGCAAACTTCGTCCAAAATCATCTAGGGGTTAATTGGGGTGCTGATTACGAATCCGACGTTCGTTTTTGAAAATTCCGCCGACTTCAGCAGGTTGTTCCCATTTGAGGGTGGTCGGGTCACGATCACCGATCACCCTCAGTTATCGGTATTAGCGCTCTCCTGCCCTAATCGTACAAATGTACCTCGGCATCGTGTTCGGCACCCCGAATAAGTCCCCGACCCTACACGAATTTTGAACAAAATCGATGATCCTGACCCGACCACCCTCAATTATCCAGAAGCAAATCCAAAACCTACCGAAGTCGAGATTTTCAAAAACGAACGTCGGATTCGTAATCAGCGCCCCAAATAACCCCTAGACAATTTTGGACGAAGTTTGCACGAGGAAATTTGGCCAATTTCGAAAATATCGGTTTTCGATGACGTCATCATCCGCGCAGCTCGGCCTAGGGCGCCCATGTCCTCGATAGGATATTGCCGAAAAATCGATGTGTCCAAAATCGGTCGAGATTGATACAATTCGATAGCGCTCTTCAAGCAGAACAGAACGATGTTATTGGGAGTGTCGAAAACCCAAATATGGACAAGTAAGAGTGCAGGAAACTTCAATCGCTAAGTCCGCCGCCCTAAAACGGCAGATGGGGCTAAGGCAGTTTAGGCAGCTGAGAAGTTCTGATCACGTCATCATAAAGTACCGTACCTTAAGCGCTCTGTTCGCGTACGCATTTCGAGGCTTTAGCTGGCGGCGTCTTCTCGCAGTGGTTAACCGAATTCGGAAAAAAATGCATCACGCGAGCCTCACCTGCATTTTTGCACCGCTGTAACATTGCCCTCTCCTAAGCTAAGCCATTCTACTTTAGTATACTTATATATCGTTCTACTGCCTACAACAAACACAAGTTGCAGCCGAAACGATTCGAACTCGACAGAGTTATTGTGCTCCGAACACGCCCGCGCGTGCAATTTAGCGCAACAACGGCAGACGCTCTCCGCGCTGTTTCTCGCCCAGATTACAGTTTTTCCCACTCTAAATGACACGATTCAATTCAGCATGAAAAGCTCTATCGAACGGTATCAAGCATGGCCCAACTCGAAGACATCGTTTTTTCGATGACGTCATCGTCCTTCCGCCGCGGCCTCGTCCTCTATGCTATACAGTCAAAAAATTGATGATTCCAAAATCGGTCGAGATTGATACCGTTCGATAGCGCTTTTCATGCTGAACGGAACTGTGCCATTCCGAGTGTCGAAGACTCAAATCTGGGCGAGTAGGAGCGCAAGAAACTCTAACCGCTAGCTTTTGCCGCTCTAAAACGCCAGCTGAGGCTAAGGCAGTTTAGGCAACTGAGGAGCTATGAGCATATCGTCGTAAAGTACCTTAGGCACTCTGTTCACGTACGTATTTTAAAGCCGTCAGCCCACCGCATCTTCTCGCAGTGGTCCACGGAAATCGGAAAAAAATGCTTCACACAATCCTCACCTGCATATTCGTACCCCTATAACATTGCCCCTTCCTAAGCTAAACCATTCTACTTTGGCGTACGTACAGAACGTTCGACTGCCTACAAAACCTACAAGCTGCAGCATGAAAGGTTACAACTTGACAGAGCTATTGCGCTCCGAACACGCCCATTCGTGCAATTTGCGAGCGGTCGCCCCCTTCGATTGAAAGGTTCGAATCCGTATGTATTGTTCACGGTGCACTTCAAAGGCTCGCTAGACAGCCTTAGAGCAACTCCTGACTAGAGCGGCTGCAAATTTCTGATAAAACTCCCCAAACGCTCAGTCTACAAGCTGTCCCCCCTCCTCGATTGAAAGGTTCGATTGTCTATGCATGTTCATGGCGCACTCCAAAGGCTCGCTGGACATCCTTAGAGCAACTCCTGACTAGGGCGGCTGCAAATTTCTGATAAAACTCCCCAAACGCTCAGTCTACAAGCTGTCCCCCCCCCCCCCTTGATTCAAAGGTTCGATTCTGTATGCATTGTTCACGGCGCACACCAAAGTTTCGCTGGGACAGATTGGAGCTAATCCTGAGTGGGGTGGCGGGAAATTTCTGATAACATTCTCCAAACGGCTCGAAATAGTCTTGAAAACGTCGCAGTTCCCACTGGGAGAAGATAGAAGCGCAGAGGACATGCGCTCGCCCACTCGATTGATAGGTTAGGTTCTGTGTGCATTGTGCACGGCGCACTCTCTGAGCATTCCTGGCATGACAGAGCACTGGCGACGTACGCCATCTTTAAGATACTCCGAAAGCACCCATATCCTGGGAAATAAGCTGCTCTAATCGCCCGTCCAGCCAATTTTGGACCACCCACGGCGAAAATACGGGTGTTCCGGTAAAGTTTTACACGTTTGTGTAGATCTTGAAGAGGCGAATCGAATGGTACCAACCTTTATTCAAGAAACCTAAAACTGAAGGAGTTGTGAGCGTGCGACGCTTTGCGACGCTATGTTGGCGTTTTTTCGCCCACTTTTGACCGTGCGGCGCGAGCGGTATTGTACCATCTCTTCCGTGCTTTCAAGCAAGAAATTGGAGAGAAATATTTTGGAACTGATGAAGACCTCAAAAATTGGATTCATCAATGGTTCGACTCCAGAACTGCAGTCTTTTAAGCGAGAGGAATTGGAAAATTACCCAGTCTTTGGAGAAGTGTAGTGGGACAAAATAGAGTTTATCTCAGTTGATTTGACTTTGTAGTTGTGAAGTAATAAATCTTTGAAAAAAATGAAAAGACTTTTTTTCCAACCTAATACTAATTGTTGCTCACCTAAGCATCCACACGTCTATCGCCTTGATATACGATACCCTCGGAAGATTCCGGATAATGTTACCAAACTGGAACGTCATCGCTAGCAGAGCGTTCACTCCGATCATTGTTCGAGCAGGAATCGCCTTCGGACCGAGATAGAATGGTATCCAAGAGATGAATATAGTCATATACGTTGGAATGTATCCTGTAATGTGAAAGATTTACAATCATTATCTCCAAACTCTATTATTAAGGACCTGGAAAACTGAAACATTCATAGGCTCTTTGGTAAACAGGACAAGATTAGACTTAAGATCGATAATGTATCAATTAACACAGTGTTGTGGAGATCCAGATTAATGACCTGGTGGTAATTGTCAGAGGTTGCCAAGAGGCTATCGATATCTCAAAACTAAATACATTGGGTTACGAGATACATTAGGTTGTTGGTCACTAAACGAGTTTGGAATTCTATTGCCCTTCAACGGTGAACTCTCTGTGAGACTGCTTGTCCCCGACATTTGGGATTCCTTTAGATCACTTGATAAATTTAAAATTTGTTTTCAATTTTTTTCAAAATACTGTTTAGTTGGGACATGCGGCGATGAATATTGGTTTATAAGTCGATTTTATTTCCTTGCTATGAAGCCTATTCAGTGGCCGTCAGATTCACATCAGCTCAAGAGTCCACGACATGTCAAATGAATCTCGATTGCTGCCACTTATATGTTGACAATCTCCTCCAGCTGCCATTAATTCTGCTTGTTCGGTTGGGTACATGGACTCGTTGGTAGACGGAAGGATCTCCGCAACCATATCTATTAAGTTTGCTTGATGTAGTCTCCATGATGTACGAAAGAACGTGGTCGTAAGCAATCTATGAAGCGACACCGTGCTTGCCCTGAGTTTTTCTGAGGTGAACGTCTAATGGATTTCTTGAGAACAGTGTTGAACTCGGTCAAGGCATATATAAGGTGCTCTAGTTGTGACGAGGTTTGTGTATGTTCTTGATTCCTTCTTTTTCAAAAACTGCTTTCGTAAGGCGCCTAGAGATCCTTCATTTTTTCCGAAATGCTACGCATTCGACAACTTTAGCTGATACTGCACATCTTCTTTTTAGTTCCACCCCTTCAGCTTTCCAATTTATTGCAAATGATTAATGAAGGCTTCGCTGAAGATCCGAAATCAAGTGATTACATCTTGTATAAAGGCGTTATGAAAAATAGGCTCATTTCAAGGTCCTAGAGGTGATTTTTTGCTTATCAAAAGTCGGAAAACAAGCAAAGTAGGAGGTATGTAGGTATTCGGAAAATCTTGTCCTACCCTGTAGGAGGTACCAGCCATAGCGTCGACGAAAAATAAATGTGACGGTGAGCTCATCCCAGTAGCCGGCGGCGTAAAGCTGGAAAATCAAATTACTCAGCACGTTATGGGAACAGCTCCGGGCCGACGCCTCTAGAAGGACGCGATAGACACGTCACGCATTGCCGGCGGAATTTATTGCGGATTGACGGAAGCAGAGATTTACCGTCAAGTTGTCCGACGTGCTATAGTTGACCATTGAAAAATCGGGAAGCTCGATGTCCTTGAACTGCATCAAAGGCGAATCGCTCCACACCATATGAACTTCATCCTAAACGTCTACGGATCGGGAAGCTGGGGATTTCCTTGAATTCGAGATATGACTGTACCCTGTTGTAGTTGAAAGACTCGAATGTCAGAATGCACTCAATCGTATCCATTGGAAACTTCGATAAATCCATTTTACAAGGACCCGTACTTTTGATCCGCCAATTCGACCATATTGAGCCTTAAAATTTTCTTTGTTTTCCTCTATAAAAACATTGTGATAACGGAACGTAAGCAAGATGAAATTTCACACTGTCTACGCTCCAAACGCACTAATCGCTTAGGGGACACGAAAATTTGGCCTTTCCATCTTGTTTTATATCATCTGAGATTTGCCTCGAATTACCAGGCCAACATTTTGTTTTCACGCATTCATAGATAAAAGCAGTTTTCCTTGTTTAGTATCCGTTCCAAAAGGCATTACGTAATATTATTTAGTAGCGTCCTTTTTTACAAAGGGCTGTAACATCGTTATAGTCGTTTACGTTGTATGCAACCAACGAGTGAAGTCGAATGGCTTTTTCTTTTGGCACCGCTTTTTTTGTTGTTGAAGAGCGCAAGGAGGACGGTCAGCGCTCTTGGGTAGTTTAATTTTAAATTCTTAAGCCTTCAACGAATTCGTGTCCATTCATATACCAAATCCAATCACAATCAAACCTTGTATTACAGTTAGATCCACGGTAGAAACCATTTCTGTGGTTGGGGCAAGCGTGATTTGAACCGTTGCGTATACGAACAGTGAGGGGCACCAAACCTTTCCTAGTCCCAGCGACTGCGTTTCGCAATGGATCCACGTCGATAAATTGAATCCCTGAAGACTGCTTTCCAAATCTACTTTTACCTGAGAATGCAAATGAAGAGGAAGCCGTATCTATTCTAGTCTTGGAATGTCCTCACAAGAATAATAGAAGGATAAAGGATAAGGGACGGCGTTGCTCAATCCCTTTTGGGATGCGCCACGCATTCTCTTCTACGGGATGTCGTGGAGGTGATTTGAATGCAGATTTGGCCATGCAATGATCTGCTGTGGTCAGGCGTTGAACATTTCAGCGCTTTAACCTTCCCAGACAAGTCTGGTACCAATTCGCCGACTCCGGAGGGATGGAAGGCGTGGTTGGCCCGGGCGGGAAAACCGAACCAAGAACCTCGTATCGGGTGCACGCGACAGTCGGCACCTCCGACCGCGCTACACGCGCCTTATAAGGATAGTACTGGAGTGAAAGCCCAAGCTTATACTGGTCCTAACTAGTTGTTGCTGAATGTGATGGTGCGTTCTGTTGCTGTTTTTGCTGCAAGCCTAGAACGGGGTCTGTCCTCTTTCAATTTAGTCCATCGAAAAAACTGTCGAATTTTTTCGGTGTGTGGCGTCAAGCACGGTTATGTGTGCATTGTAACTGTAAAAGACACCTAAATTTATCGTGGGTAGGTCAACGCTACCAGCTATAAAATGGGTTTTATTTCTCCAGTTGAAAGCAGGGGTGATCGTACGATATGACCGGATCAGATACTTCGTTAGAAACGCGTTAAACATTGGTTCGCCCATGTACTTTTGGACCCAAATTGTTGCCTTAAGCATTTAAATATCGGTATCCCGTTGCAAGGAAATGCTTAATAATCGATATTTGGGTAGAACAGTGTCAAAAAAATGGTTTGCAAGGCTGAATCTTCGTTTCTCTTAACTTCGACTATGTCTTCATTTCTAAGTGCTGGAAACTGTGTACCATTTTCAGCTTTTCGACCCCATCCTCACCAACTGCTCAACGGTTTCCTTCTGTTGTAAGACTGATTGTGAGAAGAGTACAAAACTGCCTAGTTTACCGTATAACTTCCACAATTCAGTGTATAGTGCGTGGATTTTGCAAGTGCTTCTACGATGTAACATGAAAGTGAAGTATGAGGGGTATTCCAAAAAGGTCAAGTCGTTCTTTTGTCTCTTATTCTTCGAAGGAAAGCGAGGGACTCCACCGACACGAGTTCGGTCGAAAAAATTTCTTTGCTGAAACTTTGTCTAGGGGGATATTTTGAATGCTGATCACGAATAAGATATCCATTTTTCACAATTCGGTTGGAGATCACCCATACCGTTAACAAGGGTGGTCCAAGCAGGGCCACCGATTTCGCTGAAACTTCGTCTAGGGGGGGGGTTTATTTGGGGTGCTAACCAAGAATCTGACATCCGTTTCATAAGCGTCAGTATCTTATAAAGGATTTCTCGCATTGAACGAAAAGCTGGAAGAAGTACGGTAATGAAAGCGATGCAATGATAATGAAATAATCATGTGTTTTTAAATATGATAAATATTGTGCCTAAAATTGACCAAAACTACCTGAAATGTATCAGCGGATGAATAAAAAGGCAAGGAAAGCATACCTCAAGGAATACTCTATCAAAAAAGGAGGTTAGCAGGGATACAATGATGCAACCTGATCTCAGAAATTGAACACTGCCTCGTTTCGATCCCCAGTCTCCTCCAGTGGAACTCGCTCAAATAGTCTCTATATCTACGATGTTGATACCGTACTTCCGCTTAGCCATCGATTTTAACTTTTGCCAGTCGCACTCGATGTGCTTAGTGTGCGCTCATATGGTAAGATCGACGAAGTTTAACTGATGGTTCACGGTAAAATGGGTGTAACCTTGCGGCAAAGCTGAAATTTAGTTGTAAGCGCGCAAGGAGTCGCTCATTATGGCTGTACCGGGACGAGCGTATCTCGTTATCAACCTCAAAAGCGTTCCGGCGTCTCGCTTATGCACCAAAACCAGGAAGGATATTCCGCTTCCACGTTCCTATCCGCCGAAGAGCCATTGATGCTTGCGAACCCAGCGCCTTCGGTTGTACTTCCGCTTGGTGACAAGCGTCTCGTCAATTTCTATCGTGTGGACGAAACCATCTAAAAGTGGACGATTTCTGCGGAAGTACTCGCCACACGCCTCGGAAGTACTGTTCCCGTTGGATGAGAGTAGGATAACCAACTTCCAGTTCATATCCCCTAAATGCCTGCGTTCCAATCTCCTGCAACCAGAAGTAGGATAAAGCGAAAATTTTTCCCTCCGTCAGGACACTGCGATCAAAAAACGATCCCTTCGTAATAACGACAAAAGGAGTGGTTCCTGCGGATGGTCCACTGCCACACATCCTTCTGCATCATCTCCATCGGTCTGCCGTCTGACTAACTGCCATCGAGGCATTGGAAATGGGCTAGAGAGGCGTCAGCAACGATCCCATACTTCTCAACCATTCTCGGAAAGTAGAGCTGTCTGGGTCAAGCCTCTCGTACAAGCCTCGTATTTTGTAACTCGTTGAACCGACCACTTACCCATAACAAACTCTACCTGCCGTCACCGGCAGATACTTTGAGAATGTAATCCTCTGCCTTCCTGTATCTATATTATCCAGCGGAACCATGAAAAAATGGATGTCGGATTCGTGATCAGTAGCCCCAAATAACCTCACTAGACGACGTTTCAGCGAAATCGATGACCCTGCCTGGACTACCTTTGTTTACGGCATGGGTGGTCTCTGACCGAATCGTAAAAAACGATGTCAGATTCGTGATCAACACCCCAAACAACCTCCCCCTCCTCCCTAGACAAAGATTCAGCGGATTTTTTTTTTCGACCGAAGTCGTGTCGGTGGAGTCGGAACTTTTAACTAGTGCCCCATATTCTACTCAGCCGCCTTCGTAGTGCTCACTACATGTGCCTGTTCCGACGACACAGCTCACCCTCCCTTTCCGCTATGTCGAACCCAATTTTTGGTTTCAGGCTTGCACTATTTGACTAAACTACCCCTTTCAAACGTCTACAAGTGCATCGCATTCGATTTCTCCTCCGCAGAAGAGGAAATGGATAGAATAGCATTTGCTTGAGTATCTTCAGCATCAGGCCGGGCAAATCCTTTACATCTTCTTCAAGGAAGACTTCTTTGCCATACATTTTCACCTCTTTCCAGGCATGAGAGTAGCTGTACTAGGTGCAGGGCGCATTGAAAAAGCTTCGGGGCGAGCGGGAGGAAGCGGCGACATCTTCTGAGGTCACAACATGCAAATCGCTGTCGAGTTATAAATCGATGGCGCAAATTGAGTTAAATGCGCAGCTGGAGTGATTCCGGAGAGAGAATGTCGGTCCGCATCTGCCGTAAACAGAGCTGAGCGCAGGGAAAAATAGCAAACCCTCTCAATGCTACCTGGTTGAGGCAGCGACGATCTTCAAAATCCAATCATAACTGGATAGAAAAGGAAAGGTAGCAAAAACCCCTTTTGTGAAACGAAGTCTACTGAAAGTGAACGGAAGAAATCCACTTGGCTTCGAAAAACTCAAAAGCTCTTGTCTTCTTTGTTGCTCAGAATTAGTGCTTTAGGCATCCTCCGTAACTTGATTCTCGAAACCTCCATGTATCTTGAAACTTTCGACGTTGCAATTTCTTCTCGCCAAACCTAATGCCGCAGAGAATAGTTGCGTTCAAATGGAGCACGAGAACGTTGATAACTGATTGCTCCTAAATTTATTTCAGACAAAGATGAAAGCGCTCAAGGTTCGCGAAAAATACTGACCGCCGTTTGTAAAATAATGGGAAGCTCCAAAATTTCATGGTTTGATTCATTTCTAGCCAAGGGTAACATTTAGTCAGCTGGAACATGCGATGAGTCTTCTGTTGAAGCTGGACCAGCAAGTGGCTGCTCTTCGCTCAGTGATATCTACAAGCGCAGATTCGGGCTGTGTCTCATTCTTCGTGTGACATTTCAAAAACACTCGACTACTATTTTCAAAATTTGAAAAACTACCGTGCGGTTTTTTATTCAAGGACTCTTTTAATAACGAAGCTTGGAATGAGATCGAAAACGTGCAAAGGAATGTGCAAAAATCATATCGGATCTAAAGAACGACTCTAAATTGCCCCTTTTCATTTGGAATACTTAAAGTGCATCAAATGTCTTGCACGACATTTGCTAGGAACTTCAACCGCTTTACAACAAGCCGGTGCTAAACAAGTAGAGCATTATGCAGCAAGTTGGCGTGACCACAGAAATAGCAAGGTCAACAAGGGGCAGGGCCGTTGCAAACGCGAGGCGCCGGCCGTGACCAAAGGAACATCTATCCATTGGGAATTAGAAGATTCTGTTGCAGTTCCTTGCATGAGCTGGTAAAGAGGGTATTGCTGGGGTTTCTGAGGTCCAGGATAGAGGATAAATCTCGCCAACACACAATTCCTGTTCGGGATGCACCACTCATTCTACTTCTAACGGTCATCGTGAGGCGATTTCATTATGCATTTGACTTATTTAATGATTTGGGTGGGCAGCTAACAGCATAATACTTATCAGACACGTTTAATACCAACTCACAGATCTCGTAAGGATGGAAATGTTGGTTAGTTTGGGTGGAACCCGATCAAAGAGCCTCGATTCTTTGTACTTCACCCAGCACCTCCTCCTAGTGAGCCATGACGCGTCTGTTGGGGTTTTTATGTCGACCATTAAAATATTAAAATTTTGCCCTTGGTCCCTTGAGAAAAAACTAAATAATCTCAAAGCAATGTAATTTGCATTTGACATGCTCATCATTTATATAAAAAATAAACTCTAGTCGTTGTGGCAGAAAAGATTCTGCTCTCCAGGGATCTTATTCGTTCTTTTCTCTCTGCGAGAGTAGAGTGCGCCTTGAGATGTGCACCCAGAGCAAAAAGCATGTAGTGTGAGTGCTGCATATTTCATTTGTCAAGGCGTCTCATCAGGCAAGCATTGGCTTTCTGTCGTTCTAAAAGAAAACCTGAAGAAGGTTTTCGCCAAACTCATTGAGACCATAAAAACTTCTCCACTGGTACCCTTCCTGCTTTGTACTTTGTCATTCATTTAAACTACTGGGTAATGATTGTAATAATCTTATATATAACCCTATTAATCTTATAATGTTCGTACACAAAGCTGACCATTCAGAATCTTCACGAAGAGGGAAGATGCCTTGTTGAAAGAAGTTATGCTTTAACATGGCGGTCTAATTAACACAGAAAAGTCATGCTTTGCCCCAATATTAGAGTGTAGCACTGCAGTATTTAAGGAATGAAAGGTAAACGAGAAACGTCAAGATGGAAGGAAATAAAAAAAATTCGTGCAATACACGTTAACAAAGAGGCTTCAGATAAAAGCTACGCTCTCCTGACTAGGCTTCTTTCCCATCACCATTTCTGTTAAATATGCACAACATTCTGCATATTAGTGAAGCTTCGTCCAAGGTGATATGATTGAATTTTGTTTTGTAAAATGGCAAGCTATTCTTTTCTCTTCAGAGATCTTATTAGTGATCTTCTTTCAGTTGGAGTGGTGTGTCCAGACTCTCAGAGCAAAAACTACTGTAAGCTCTGCACTTTTCATTTATCAAGCCGTCTCACCAAACAAGCATTTGGCTTTCTGAAGCCTGCAAGAAAAAGAAAAGAAAAGTCCTGCACGGAACTCACTAAGGCCAGAAAAAGAAATATTGACTGACATCTCCAGAAAGTTGCTTTGTAGTTCACCATAATTACGGGTTATTTAGTGCTAATTATCACGTGCACCTCCCCACACAAGTCTCACTTTGTCATCTATTGCATGTTTGCGTCATTGCCCATTCAAGTACTTCACATTCCGTAATTTCTGCAATCCCTCTCAGCTTTGGGTTTTAATTCTAGTAATTGGTTTCGGAAGCCCAATGGTGAATGCGATGCGCTTTTCCTATAGAGTTTCAGCCAAATCATGTACGCTGAATTAGGAGAGCAATCAGCAGCAAACAAGTGATCAGCTACCTGGTAAAGCAACGCCTTGAAAAAGCTTCTCAGAAAAGACCACGAACCAATGACGCTATTTACGTAAATATTTTGCTTCACAGTGATGGACATTTCTTTGTGTTTGGAGCTAAACAGCACAGCAGTTTTCACGAAGGTTATTGCAGTCAATTCGATGAAGTACTCACCGTTCGGAAAAACCATAAGAAAAACGTTCCTGAATGGTGAGCTGTGAATTTGTGCCTTCTTCGAGTTCACGAAGCACGTGTTCGGCGTCCAGATATTCTGGAGAACCGTCCAGTCAAACGAGAGGTTGCCTTGACACGGATTCAGGATGGCGTACGCCAAGCCAGGATCCGTCCAATACTCATTCATGTACAGATCTGAAAGTGAAAAGTGGATTCCGGCCTCGTAATCCGTAGGGTATTGGACGAAATCAGATTTTGATGTGGTCTGGAGATGAGCCAATCTTCTCCGCTGGGTAAGACTGAGTTTTCCGGGGTATTTTGCACGACCAGCACGGCAGGATGCGTTGGCAACCTCAACAATTGCCATCTCCATTCTTGTTTGTTACGCTGTTTACCATTATAAGACGACCGACTGGCCGTAATTGCATGCAGGGCTGTTTGCGACTTCGGAATTGGACGAGCAGGAGGGGCACGCTGCTAAGCAAGAACAACGCACTGAGTTCGATCAAGGTCATCGGAGGACGATCTGAATCGTTCCTGATTCCTCGTGCTCGAAGCTCCCATACATAGTGTGACTAATGCAGCTGCTCGAGAAACCTAATGGAATTGCGCCGCCCCGTCCCAGAGGAGCCTTTCTCCCTCGCTTTTCTGACGCGTCCCAGCGAAAGTCGTGATGTTGACCACGGAGAATTCATCGGAGCTCGGGAGATGGTTCCTGGAGACGTCCACACCATGCGTAGCGCTTCTAGGAGCGCAGACTGAGCCAGTGCTCAAGCAAACAGTGATTCCAGGGGTACTAGAACTATGTATGAACTGCGTGGTGCAGCTAGGAACGAAACACCGACTACCACGATTATCCGAGCGGTTAGACGAACCTTTACTTAGTATTGAGTCACCCTGCGATAAGAGCTGTCATATTGTCTAATCACTTCGAATGTCTACCACTGCTATAACCCCCACTGCCTGTCATAGCAGAACTGCGGAAGCAAGGGGTGCGGACTTTGACTGAACCGAAACTTTTGAAAACAAAATACAATTTTGTGGTGGGGGAATGTTGAAAGGAAACTATAAAAATAACAGAATACATAAATTTACAAATCTACACAAAAATATTTCTATATGAGAGGAACTGCGTAGAAGCTACCTTTAACGAAGCACATGTAGCTTTCCATACTGACGTTTTAGTCTGTAAAATATTCCAAGAATGTTCGCAGAAGTTATTGCAGCACACATGATGGCCGATGTGATTATTTCACGTCTCACTTGCTTCTGCATCAGGCATGAGCTTCTCTCTACTAGTGTAGAGGTGATTAGAAAACAAATCTGCTTCTTAACATGAACGTCGTATGAATTTGTTCCTATAAGCTCTTACGCAAAATTGATTTTCATGAGAACGTGCAAAATCTAAATGGCTGTGATAATTCGTTGCTATTTCTACGACTATGTTTTCATTTATACCTCACAGCTTGCAGGCTCAGTCTTGCACAACCACCCAGTTGGTCAGATAAGAAAATTTTAGTTTAAATTTCAACACGGAGACAGCTCTTTCAAGATGGCTGGAGTACCTTTTTCATTTCCTCAGGGCAGAAGCTGAACACTGACTATTTAGGAAATATGCATTTACATAACTAAAAAACTTCTAGTAAGAACCCGTCGGATAATTCATCCAAGAATGAAAGTATGACAAAAGCAGGCGTCCGCCCGGTAACGGAGATGTGGAAATACTAATTCTTATGCAGTCGAGCAGTCCAGTATAGAAAAAAGGTGGGTTGGCTCTTCTTGCTCTATACTAGATGGACAGTTATGGCAGATGTGCGAACCTCTCTTCGGAACGCCGCTTGTTTATCGTCCCCTACCAAAATATGTTTCTGAAGCGTTGTCCTAGCATATGCCTCAAAATGGTGACCTAAAGAAGTCGACCGACGCTCTGGTGTTTCTCGCAGACAAGCAGTAGAAAACCACAGATGTGGCAAGCGAGCGCTTAAATGATTAATGGATGTCAGAAAACCGGGCATTTTTGACCGTTACGAGTGACGCGAAATTCCTCTGCATGTTAAATGACATGAACTCGCTGGAATTATTCAATAACGCACCAAAAGTCGACGGATAATGCGGAAGCGAGTCCCACCTATTTCGAAGTCCTGCGTCAACTCGGACACCGATGTCACTTCCTGGACCCACATCTCAATTCGCACGTCCACCGGATTCGACGGCAGTTTGTGCTTGTTGTAGTGCAGAGCCGTGTCCAGCAGTAGGTGGTCAATAATTTCCGTATCATTAGCGCATGCACGTGGTGAGCTGTGCGGGTACATACTAGGCAAACCGTGTATGGAGTGAATATATGCTAGAAGAATGAGTAATAGCAGCATCGGATGATGAGTGATCGTCACCTCATTCGTGTGTGGTCGCCGATCACTGAAATGGCCGGATTTGAAGCGAGCCAGATGGCGATCGTGAGCTCAGCCGAGAGCGAGCGACAAGGGGCGAAATGTCCGGAGCAAGATGAACAGCGCGATGGTCTAGCGATCTAGACGCCGGCTACGTCTGAATCCACTCGTTAGGCGCCTGCCATCAATATTCAACCACGCCCCACCCGACTTCTCCGACGTCTACATTACCCTCGGCGAAGTACGGCCGAGTGTCGTCGAGGAAGGTGAAGAATGAATGGAAGGAGAGGCAGATGCTTCTGCAAGATGCACCACCAGCACAACCTATAAAGCACCGGCGATAAACCGCTGCCTACATGGTGCACACAATTAAAGCTGCTCATGTGTAGATGATGCGTGCACAAAAAGCAAAACCAATCTAGTATTGCTGAATTCTCAGTGCTCGCTGGCTCCGTGTTCCTTTTTTTGAAATCGCTGCGGAGCATGGAAACGAAATTACAGCCAAATGTCAACGATCTCAACAATACTGCTTCTAATTCGTGACATCGGTAATACAACCGTTTTCCACATGAAGCTAGGGCTACCGAGTTTACGCCGAAAACAAGGGAAAATCTGAATTTTTTGTTTAAATTAAGATGCTTGAAGACAGAGACTAAGAAGAAAGTGAACTTTTCCATAACAAGTGCCTTGAAGCCGCCTACGTAGAAAATAGATGGGAGTAAGCTTAGCTCCGCCAATGTATTCCTTAAAAAGTTAAAGTTCGTTAATTGTACAGAAATTACTTACTGAACAGAGAAAGACAAGGATTTAGAGCTGTAAAACCCGGAAAATTCCTGAAGTTGTGAGGGTTGCTTTAACAAAAGTAGGAGAAGGCACGTTTTTCATGCAATACTTAGGTCAATTTTATGTAAGAGAGATTGCTGGCTGGTGAAATGAAGGCCAAAGTGTGGAGAAAACGTTTCTCCACATTTTGGCCTTTGGCCTCCCACATTTTCTCCACATTTTGGCCTCCCATTTTGGCCAACGTTTTGCAGAACAGACCCAGTTTCAGTTGTTTTTGTGGAACTTGCTATCATTCTGACGGCCACAACATGCAGAGGACAAATTTGATGACAGAAATAAAAAATTTTAAATTTCATACTATCCCCGTGCATGCCATACCCTGAGGAAACACCGACGTGGACTTCGGAATGGTCGCAAAACAATTAATGAACGCTTCAAGAAAAACTGTCTATAACTAGGTCATCAATTACCACGTTTAGCCATTGCTGACGGTTTTGCTTCTTTCTCTCTTTTTTTGTGGTCACAGTGTCGGGTGGAGTCGCCGATCGGCCAACGTTATTAAACTGTTTTTAAACATAACTGATGATTTTTTGTTCCAGTGTTTAAAGTTACGTTACTGTGTTCATTGGTTGCGATGGTGAGCTCTCTCACGTTGATCGCTTTACGTGTGTTGTATCACATGTCGGAATAAATAAATAAATAAATAAAATTAACTTTTTCACATTTCAGTGGATTTGCGCTGAAGCGAAGAACTGTTTAGTGTAAATTTTATTTGAATAGGATCGCTGTGAACGGAGATATGCAATTGCAACGGTTTGTGACAGAAAAATCTGTCGCAAAGTGTCGACTGTACAAGAGTCAGGAGCGGTATTGTAGAGAGCAGCAATCTGAATCGAGCACTAACTCACTCAAATAAGTAGATGTAATAATGGACGAAATGAAGCAGAAACGCACCAGACGATTTCCTATCTGCTCTGGATCGGAGAACACTGGATCTCACACACCTCTGTAGCTTGGTTCACTCGCACGAACGCAGTGACGCAGCTAGCGGCAACTCGCGTCGTTCATGTAACCAGGACAAGGGTTCTTCATCGCAGCTGGACCACCAGCTCATTTCGCTTTGTACTAAGGAAACTAAGAGGTATACTCATCGTACAAAGAGCTTAAGTTGGAACGCCGGAACTAAACTAGAACTAAATTTTCTCGAACTGAAATTCTTCGGTTTCAGTTCTGCTCGATACTACATGGAAAGAAATTGAACGCTAATCACTCACTGAACGAGCATTCTCAACTCATCTTATAGCGCTCGGAGTGGAGGAGATCTATCATGTTTAAATTCCCATCTGCCTGGTGGTGAGACAGAAACCACCAATGATCGTTCGAACAGTGTGCTTCACAAGTGTAGAACATCACGCTCAATAAGCTGTTGGTGTTCATGATGGCTACGATCACAGCGTGAATTCTGAGATTTTGTCCGCAGAAAAGGAGATATCAACGAGGAATACATTAGAAGCATACTGGATGTTCACAAGAAATCTAGCAATGAACAACTGAAATAAGTGCATGACAGACACAAAAGAACTTGACGGCATCGTCTGTGGCGATTGCACGAAGCCGCTGATATACGCGCGGATCCTGCCCTGCTGGTGATGGCGCGAATTCGGACTATGGTGGAGCGAAGGTCGCTGGCGATTCGGCTTCGAGTATAAACTCTTCGATATATTTGGTCATATTTGGCCAAGAGTTCTTGTCGAGAATGATCGTCCGGAGGCACGTGCTCCTGAAGCGATGACTGAGTTGTCGCTGGAAGTTCCGGATGATTTCCCGGGTTCGATATAGAAGTAGGCTCATTGAAATGTAGTTACAATACCGCTCGCGCCGCACGGTCAAAAGTGGGCGAAAAAACGCCAACATAGCGTCGCAAAGCGTCGCACGCTCATAACTCCTTCAGTTTTAGGTTTCTTGAATAAAGATTGGTACCATTCGATTTGCCTCTTCGAGATCTACACAAACATTTGTAATACTTTACTGGACCACCCGTATTTTCGCCGTGGGTGGTCCAAAATTGGCTGGACGGGCGATTAGAGCAGCTTATTTCCCAGGATATGCGTGCTTTCGGAGTATCTCAAAGATGGTGTACGTCGCCAGTGCTCTGTCATGCCAGGAATGCCCCGAGAGTGCGCCGTGCACAATGCACACAGAACCTAACCTATCAATCGAGTGGGTGAGTGCATGTCCCCTGCGCTTCTATCTTCTCTCACTGGGAACTGCGACGTTTTCAAGACTATTTCGAGCCCTTTTGAGAAGGTTATCAGAGATTCCTCGCCACCCCACTCAGGTTTAGCTACAATCTGTCCCAGCGAAACTTCGGTGTGCGCGATGAACAATGCATACAGAATCGAACCTTTCAATCGAGGGGGGACGGCTTGTAGACTGATCGTTTAGGCAGTTTTATCAGAAATTTCTTGCCGCCCTACTCAGGAATTGTTCCAAGGCTGTCCAGCGAGCCTTTGGAGTGCGCCATGAACATGCATAGAGAATCGAACCTTTCAATCGAGGGGTGGGGCGACCGCTCGCAAATTGCACGCGCGGGCGTTTTCGGAGCACAATAGCTCTGTCAAGTTGGAACCTTTCAGGATGCAGCTTGTAGGTCTCGTAGGCAGTCGAACGGTCTGCTAGCACGCCAAAGCAGAATGGTTTAGCATTGGAGGGGGCAATGTTATAGGGGTGCGAAAATGCAGGTGAGGCTTGTGTGAAGCATTTTTTTTTCGATTTCCGTGGACCACTGCGAGAAGACGCCACAAGCTAACGGCCTTAAAATGCGTTCGCGAACAGAGCGCTTAAGGTACTTTACGAAGACGTGCTCGTAGCTCCTCAGCTGCCCAAACTGCCTAGCCTCAGCTGCCGTTTTAGAGCGGCGAAACCTAGCGGTTAGAGTTTCTTGCGCTCCTACTCGCCCAGACTTGAGTCTTCGAAACTCGCAATGGCACCGTTCCGTTCAGCATGGAAAGCACTATCGAGCGGTATCAATTTTGACCGATTTTGGAAACATCAATTTTTTGGCTGCTTCGCATCGAGGACGAGGCCGCGGCGGAAGGACGATGACGTCATCGAAAAATCGATGTCTTCGAGTTGGACCATGCTTGACACCATTCGATAGTTTTTCATGCAGAATTGAATGGTTTCAATTGGAGTGGGAAAAACGGTAATCTGGGCGAGTAATAGCGCGGAGAACATCTACCGTTGTTGCGCTAAATTGCAGGCGTGGGCGTCTTCGGAGCACAATAGCTCTGTCAAGTTGGAACGTTTCAGGTTGCAACTTGTAGGTCTTGTAGGCATTCGAACGGTCTATTGTAACACTAAGGTAGAATGGCCTAGCTCAGGAGGGGGCGATGTTACAGCGGTGCGAAAATACAGGTGAGGCTTGTGTGAAGCATTTTTTCCGATTTCGGTGGACCACTGCGAGAAGACGCGGCGAGCTAACGACAAACGACAAACACAGACGCGAACAGAGCACTTAAGGTACTTTACGGCGCCGGGATCAGAACTTTTCAGCTGCCTAAACTGCCTTAGCCCCATCTGCCGTTTTAGGGCGGCGGACTTAGCGGTTGAAGTTTCGTGCCCTCTTACTCGCCCAGACTTGAGTCTTCGAAACTCGCAATGGCACCGTTCCGTTCAGCATGGAAAGCACTATCGAGCGGTATCAATTTCGACCGATTTTGGAAACATCAATTTTTTGGCTGTTTTGCATCGAGGATGAGGCCGCGGCGGAAGGACGATGACGTCATCGAAGAATCGATGTCTTCGAGTTGGACCATGCTTGACACCGTTCGATAGAGTTTTTCATGCAGAATTGAATGGTTTCAATTGGAGCGGGAAAAACGGTAATCTGGGCGAGTAATAGCGCGGAGAACATCGACCGTTGTTGTGCCAAATAGGACACAAGGGCGTGTTCGGAGCGCAGTAACTCTGGCGAGATCGAATCGATCTGGCTGCAACTTGTCGATTTTGTAGTCATTAAAACGTTCTAGTCCTGTGCTAAAGAACACCGATATAGCTTGTGAATGGACGAAGTAACAGAGGCGCGAATATGCGGGCGAGGCTTGCGTGACGCATTTTTTTTCCGACCTCGGTGGACCACTGCGAGAAGACGCGGCGAGCTAACGGCATCAGAATCCGTATGCGAACAGAGCACTTAAGGTACTTTACGGTGACGGGATCGGAACTTCTTACCTGCCTAAACTGCCTTAGCCCCATCTGCCGTTTTAGGGCAGCAGACTTAGCGGTTGAAGTTTCCTGCCCTCTTACTCGCCCATATTTGGGTTTTCGACATTCCCAATAACACCATTCTGTTCTGCTTGAACATCTCTATCGAATGCTATCAGTTTCGACCAATTTTGGCAATATCGATTTTTTTGACAATCGAGGACGTGGGCGCGCTAGGCCGAGCTGCGCGGATGATGACGTCATCGAAAACCGATATTTTCGAAACTGTCTAAATTTCCTCGTGCAAACTGCGTCCAAAATCATCTAGGGGATATTTGGGGCGCTGATTACGAATCCGGCGTCCGTTTTTGAAAATCCCGTCGACTTCGGTAGGTTTTGGATTTTTTCTGGATAACTGATGGT
>OX375870.1:23457724-23483665 GCA_947359475.1 Heligmosomoides polygyrus bakeri
GAGGGTAATCGGTGATCCTGACCTGACCACCCTCAAACGAGAAGTAACCTGCTAAAGTGCGCGGAATTTTCAAAAACGAACGTCGTACTCGTAATCAGCGCCCCAAATAACCCCTAGATTTTGAACGAAGTTTGCACGAGGAAATTTGGCCAATTTCGAAAATACCGGTTTTCGATGACGTCATCATCCGCGCAGCTCGGCCTAGCGCGCCCACGTCCTCGATTGTCAAAAAAATCGATATTGCCAAAATTGGTCGAAACTGATAGCATTCGATAGAGATGTTCAAGCAGAACAGAATGGTGTTATTGGGAATGTCGAAAACCCAAATATGGGCGAGTAAGAGGGCAGGAAACTTCAACCGCTAAGTCTGCTGCCCTAAAACGGCAGATGGGGCTAAGGCAGTTTAGGCAGGTAAGAAGTTCCGATCCCGTCACCGTAAAGTACCTTAAGTGCTCTGTTCGCATACGGATTCTGATGCCGTTAGCTCGCCGCGTCTTCTCGCAGTGGTCCACCGAGGTCGGAAAAAAAATGCGTCACGCAAGCCTCGCCCGCATATTCGCGCCTCTGTTACTTCGTCCATTCACAAGCTATATCGGTGTTCTTTAGCACAGGACTAGAACGTTTTAATGACTACAAAATCGACAAGTTGCAGCCAGATCGATTCGATCTCGCCAGAGTTACTGCGCTCCGAACACGCCCTTGTGTCCTATTTGGCACAACAACGGTCGATGTTCTCCGCGCTATTACTCGCCCAGATTACCGTTTTTCCCGCTCCAATTGAAACCATTCAATTCTGCATGAAAAACTCTATCGAACGGTGTCAAGCATGGTCCAACTCGAAGACATCGATTCTTCGATGACGTCATCGTCCTTCCGCCGCGGCCTCATCCTCGATGCAAAACAGCCAAAAAATTGATGTTTCCAAAATCGGTCGAAATTGATACCGCTCGATAGTGCTTTCCATGCTGAACGGAACGGTGCCATTGCGAGTTTCGAAGACTCAAGTCTGGGCGAGTAAGAGGGCACGAAACTTCAACCGCTAAGTCCGCCGCCCTAAAACGGCAGATGGGGCTAAGGCAGTTTAGGCAGCTGAAAAGTTCTGATCCCGGCGCCGTAAAGTACCTTAAGTGCTCTGTTCGCGTCTGTGTTTGTCGTTTGTCGTTAGCTCGCCGCGTCTTCTCGCAGTGGTCCACCGAAATCGGAAAAAATGCTTCACACAAGCCTCACCTGTATTTTCGCACCGCTGTAACATCGCCCCCTCCTGAGCTAGGCCATTCTACCTTAGTGTTACAATAGACCGTTCGAATGCCTACAAGACCTACAAGTTGCAACCTGAAACGTTCCAACTTGACAGAGCTATTGTGCTCCGAAGACGCCCACGCCTGCAATTTAGCGCAACAACGGTAGATGTTCTCCGCGCTATTACTCGCCCAGATTACCGTTTTTCCCACTCCAATTGAAACCATTCAATTCTGCATGAAAAACTATCGAATGGTGTCAAGCATGGTCCAACTCGAAGACATCGATTTTTCGATGACGTCATCGTCCTTCCGCCGCGGCCTCGTCCTCGATGCGAAGCAGCCAAAAAATTGATGTTTCCAAAATCGGTCAAAATTGATACCGCTCGATAGTGCTTTCCATGCTGAACGGAACGGTGCCATTGCGAGTTTCGAAGACTCAAGTCTGGGCGAGTAGGAGCGCAAGAAACTCTAACCGCTAGGTTTCGCCGCTCTAAAACGGCAGCTGAGGCTAGGCAGTTTGGGCAGCTGAGGAGCTACGAGCACGTCTTCGTAAAGTACCTTAAGCGCTCTGTTCGCGAACGCATTTTAAGGCCGTTAGCTTGTGGCGTCTTCTCGCAGTGGTCCACGGAAATCGAAAAAAAAATGCTTCACACAAGCCTCACCTGCATTTTCGCACCCCTATAACATTGCCCCCTCCAATGCTAAACCATTCTGCTTTGGCGTGCTAGCAGACCGTTCGACTGCCTACGAGACCTACAAGCTGCATCCTGAAAGGTTCCAACTTGACAGAGCTATTGTGCTCCGAAAACGCCCGCGCGTGCAATTTGCGAGCGGTCGCCCCACCCCTCGATTGAAAGGTTCGATTCTCTATGCATGTTCATGGCGCACTCCAAAGGCTCGCTGGACAGCCTTGGAACAATTCCTGAGTAGGGCGGCAAGAAATTTCTGATAAAACTGCCTAAACGATCAGTCTACAAGCCGTCCCCCCTCGATTGAAAGGTTCGATTCTGTATGCATTGTTCATCGCGCACACCGAAGTTTCGCTGGGACAGATTGTAGCTAAACCTGAGTGGGGTGGCGAGGAATCTCTGATAACCTTCTCAAAAGGGCTCGAAATAGTCTTGAAAACGTCGCAGTTCCCAGTGAGAGAAGATAGAAGCGCAGGGGACATGCACTCACCCACTCGATTGATAGGTTAGGTTCTGTGTGCATTGTGCACGGCGCACTCTCGGGGCATTCCTGGCATGACAGAGCACTGGCGACGTACACCATCTTTGAGATACTCCGAAAGCACGCATATCCTGGGAAATAAGCTGCTCTAATCGCCCGTCCAGCCAATTTTGGACCACCCACGGCGAAAATACGGGTGGTCCAGTAAAGTATTACAAATGTTTGTGTAGATCTCGAAGAGGCAAATCGAATGGTACCAATCTTTATTCAAGAAACCTAAAACTGAAGGAGTTATGAGCGTGCGACGCTTCGCGACGCTATGTTGGCGTTTTTTCGCCCACTTTTGACCGTGCGGCGCGAGCGGTATTGTAGATTGCTTGCCGCGGAAGGACTGTCAGTGACTATCTTTCCGATTCTTGTGTTGATGACACGATATCTTCTTGAACCACTAGAGACTGTTGAGACACGAGAAGTGGGATGAAGATTAGAGCCTTCTTGAGAATCGTTAGTTTGGACTTGAACGTAGGCATCAGTGTTGTCTGTGCAACGAATGCTTGCTGTTTGTGCAGCTTCGGAGATTGAATTGGATTATTACTTGCGATTGTACACATGTTGATTTCTTGTTGATCTTACAGTTGAAGTTTAGGTTGTTCTGCAAGATCATTTCTGATGTATGACTGCGATGCACCGGTGTCTAGAAGAGCTGTGGCATGGGTTGCGATATCACTATTTACTGGGTTGAACAGCGTGATACCAACGCACATTAATACTGGTTCTCCTGCTCATCCGGTTGTTCATGGGCGTGAAGGGTTGAAGCTGTTTCCTTCACCTTTTCTTAAGGATGTGTCGAGACTTCGACTTCTCTTGAGAAGTGAGTATCAACGGCATTGTGTTTCACTGAAGATATACCAGTGTTTCGATTGTTGTTGCATTGGCTTCTATAGTATCTTTCCCCTTTTTCTTGAAACGTTGGGGCTTGTAGAAAACAGGTGTTGTCCTGCTTTCTGTAGCATAAAGAAATATTGTGGAGTTTTGATTGGAGCTTTGGATTGGAGCTTATTTTCGTCGAGTGGATCTTGTTGTTGGGTGTTTGTCAGACTGGCATTTGCAGCAGAGTTGTTTTTCTTCCACAATGCTGATCCTGCTTGATAGTGTTGGGTACATTCGACAAGTGAAGGAGGAGATTTAGCCGATATTGGAGCAGAATTTACATCTGCTCCCTTTAACGGGGTTATTGTTGTGGTGGAACGGAAGGCAGAAGACGGTTTTGAGTTGAGGTAGATTGATACGATTGATTGAGCTGATCGTAATCCACTTTCGCTTTCCATTTCATGAAGAGTAGATCCTTTTTGGGGCGATGTCAATTAGAATATGGATGAATTTGGAAGGGGTAAGGTTGCTCTTATTCGATGTTTTGCCGTAAATGGTGCTCCTCACATATCGTGCTAACTATTGAGTAATATCGCTCCTATTCCTATTTCGTTGTTATCTTTTCCGTAGAAACAGAGCTGTCTTGTGAGAGCTCACATGTTGTTGTATAATGACTTCAGATTTCTTCCTTCTTGGTCGAAGGCAGGAAGTTCGTGATAGTAAGTGTCGTGCTGTTACCTTATCACCATAGTGACTCTTTAGAATGTCGGTGTAATTTGTGGATGTGATGAACAGTCCCTGTTTACAGTTTAGAGCTCGTCCTTTGAGACGGAAGAGCCGTTATGTGGAATGTCGAAAAGAAACGTCGTGTGTGAAACTTGGCAGCGTGTAAGTACTAACGACTCCAACCCTAAAGGTTCGAAAGGTTCGTTCTCCCAGCAGGATTTCAGCTAATGTGTTCATCCGAACAAACAAGTGTATGCATACACAAACTTGGTGATCCAAAATTAGAGTCCTCTAAAGTCGAGACATTTCCTTAGATTTATGGCAGTGAAACTAGCAAATCCTTCACTGTGTTCGACAAGAATTAGGTAGTAAAACATTTATGTGGCATCAACTGTAAGGTATACAATAAATCAAAATTGAATAGAATCTTCTCGCTTTCAGGCCAATTAGGACCACATATTCTTTGAATGTATGTAATTATCTTACTCTTTGAGTAGAATGTATTTCACCAAACTAATTCTTCAGAATCCACTGGGCGTTCTCCAGCTCATCAGGATGATGTCCCATGCTGATCCCAAATATGTGTTTCATTTTTCAAGAGCACTCAACTTAAAAAGCGCCATCGAAAAGCGGAGGAAAATGCGTTTTTTTTTCGCTTTTTCCGCTCATTGACTAAAACATAGTCAACATGAGTACGGTTTCACCTAAAAATATTATTCTTCGATCTAGAAATGAAAATAAATGATCACGGCTAGGAATCCCCAGGTCAAGTGTAAGGAGGAGTAACTAGCGATCACGCAAGAACTGGCACCTTCATTTAACTCTGTAGGTTCTGATCAATCACTCGATCTGACCTACGGGGGTATATAAACTAGGTGGTCCCAAAAGTTGAAGCTCACTCATCCACGTTCCCTCAAGCTACGGGTGAACGGTTGTCCTTACGGCAACTGCCTGTCAGGTTAGTCGTCCTTCGCAGCTCCCATGTCTGATCTCGTCTCATTTTTCCTTAAGAAAGTATTCTGCAGGACAAAATGATGTTTGGGCGAGTAGTTTTGCGAACGTTTCCGGCTTTTACAGGCACCGAAGAAGGTGAAAATCGCCGTAACGTCAGCTTAATAAAAGACTTATACAATCTTAGTGGACAGCTCAAGAACACTGCATCGAAAAATAAATGGCTTTTCAGTGTCTTTTGTTAACACTGCACTGAAAATGCTCACAAATTATGAAAATTCCCTTGCTAAAGATGGTGTCAAGATTACAAATTATTTCTGGGCGAACCCAATATTGACGACTACGCATAATTTCCAACAGAAACGCAGTCTTTATTCATGAAAATCTCATGCAGAGTGTTGTTCGTCTCGTGGTGATCTCAACGTCAGTAGCTAGTGTGGCTGAGGCTTCACACAGACGATTTTTTCAATTCGCGTTTTCCCATTCTCACCAACAGAAAACGTAAATTTTCCCAAATTGGCGCAGGCAGCGCCAAATGTGCCAGACGCGTTCGCTGCAACGACAGCACCTGGAATGATCGTCGGTGAAGGCAACGTATATCTGGGAAACCGGCGGACCCACCTTTGAAACTGGGATAGATTTCAACTATGCGTCTCATTGCCTTGTGGCAAGCCCTGAAGGGTTTTGTACCCAGCCGCATTAGTTCGACAACGTAAAAACTGGAACGATAAACTCAAACGCGAACTTCACATCATCTAACAGGGCTTTCGCCCTGTTAACCTTCCTAGTATTACGCCTAGTGATATTTTCAACTGATAAATACAATCAGTTACTACAAACACAGATTCCTCTGGTACAACGATGCTAAAAATTCAACGAGCTTAAAGGAATTGGAACTGGAGCTTTATGTGTCAGAAATATGAAGGGTTGCATATCGTCGTAATTTCACCGCGTTGACTGTATCGACTTTTCAGCTTTATAAGCTTACAGGCTAAACAACGAAAATTGTCTTTTGGCGCACTGCTCCACATCGACACGTGTCCAGTTAGTGAAATATCCGATCCGACGTTATACGATCGAGTTCCTAAGAAACAGCGATATGGAGCTACATCACCGGTGCTAAACATTCAATCAATTTGCATTTGCGATGCAAAAACTCGTTTTTTTGCGTGCCGTCATGATAACTTTTTCAAACACTTCCTCAAAACAAAAAAATTTAAAAAATTACGAAGGTCATTAGCATCATCCGTTCTACAATTTGGCATGCGGCTGCCTTGCAAAATAGGCCGAATTCTGAAAACCAGTACCGATATTAAGGAGGCCCTTAGTTGCCATAGCCTGACCCACTATCGTCGCCTGGCATCTGACCACACACCTAGCTTGAGTACTGATTTGCTCCGTCGAGGCACAGATCTGCACGCCGGAAACAGCCTTTGCAGTGTTTTCTTGAAAACTTGATTCACTCCTAAATTGTTCGTACGGTACTCTGTCCTTTTGGTTGAAATGAGCCTACATCCCGAATTTGTAATGCGCACTCCATTATCGAGAACACGAGCAAAAACTAGTTCTTGGGCAAAAGTGGCACGATAGTAATAAGCAGCAAATATGGAAGAAATCGACGGTGGGGGCTGCACGGGATGCAGCAAATGGAATAACCTTATTTAAATTTTTGCCTCGAATAGATTGTCATAGCAAAGGAAATCCTAAAATTGGCATGAGATACATATTTGCCAACATTAAAAAATTTTAAAAAATTTAACAGTACAAGTCTATTTCTGCAGGGGGGCATAATTAAGAGAGACTCTGCGACGATAATGGGTCACGTCAAAGCAATGAAGGGCCTCTTTAGTTTCGGTACCGGTTGTCAGACGTCGTCCTACTTTTGTATGACAGTCGTATTCCAAATTTCGTACTACTTTCGTATGACAGTCGTATTCCAAATTACTGTATAGAATGGCAAATTGTAATATAGAATGGTAATGACCTTCGTACAATTTTGTGAGGAAGTCTTCATTATGAAAAAAGTTGCTATGATGCGACGCGTCTTGAATTTTTAGCGGCGGTACTGAAGCCGCATCTCGCTGTTTCTTAAGAAGTCGATCGCATAGTTACGGATCGAACATCTCACTAATTGGACACCTGACGATGTGGAACAGTTAAGAAGCACTCTCGCCTATTCAACTACGACTGTGCCGAAAGACATTTCTGCTTGTTCAACATATAAGGCTATAAAGCTGAAAAGTCGACGCAGTCGAGACGTTGAAATCGCGACAACATTCAACCGCACATTTTTCATGTTTCTGGTCATAGTTTTACCAGAGAAATCTGCATTTTGAGAGTCAGAGACGCTGTTACATGGGCCATGTCGTCGAAAATTAGGTGGACCGACCACATAATGCCTTTCGCAGACACCCGCTGGACGAGACCCGTAACCGACTGAATTGTGCGGGATGTAAGCAGAACAAGTCTAGCGCGCGATAAGGACGAATGGAGGCATCGCTGGCGTCCACCCGAGCAACTCGATGGTCAGCGTGACGACAGGTGATACGGGAGGCGGATGGCGCGAGAAGAATCAAAACTCGATTGAGCAACTAATAAACAGCCCCTATTGTAGCGAACCTCCTCCAATTACTTGAAAGCTCTCGGAATGAACGAGTTCAGTGTCAGTCGCAGCGAACGAGAAGCGATTACCTGGGCAGGAAACGCATCAGAATGTCACCATCGCCAGTGGAAGCCGCTCCACCTACGCCAGATACAGCATAGGCACCCGCTCCTGGAATTGGAGAATCCCCAACTCTTCCGGGAACCTGAAACGTGCAGAGACGTTACTTCCGCTAAGCATTAACGAGGTGTGTAGGAACTCAACTTGAAACGAGCTCCATTGGTCGACGTTCCAGCGCTCACGTTTCCTGTCGCGTCTACAACAACCATTCCTAATGTGTCATGATGGTATCTATAATACATTAGTTCATTACGCTTTAAAATAAAAATTTCCAAGATCCATATGAAAATTAACCACCTGTCTATTTCACGGGGATATCTCGACGGAATGTTTCGTTGAGGAGTGCTCAGTGGCCTATACGGTCCACAAGACTTGGTCGGATCGGGATAAACGTTCTGGAAAGCTGCGCAGATGGTTGTAAGGCAAACACTTCCAACGCTTCAGCTGGACCTAAAGCTGATCCCAGACCTGCACAATTTTTCCCATCATATATCCCTTGAATCTCTCTTCAATAAAAATCTAGATAATAAGAATCTTTCGGAGGGCGGCTTCAAGGGAGTCCAGATTATGAAAGTGCTGATCTAGCAGGTTTGTTTAGAGAGCTCCGAAAAAGTAGTAGTCAGTTCGAGAGACGTCTGGAGAATAAGGAGGGTGAGGGAGAACCTCGATGCCTAACTGCTGTAATTTCTGCCTGGTGACATTCGAAGAATGAGGCCGAGCGAAGTCCTGGAGTAGAAAGGCCCCTTCTGTTCACCACTGCCAGCCATATCTTCCGGAACTTTTCACGCGTACTTTTTAAATCACAGCAGTAGGAATCTGCTCCTGACTGCATCACTGGGATTCAAAACGCTGTAGTGGATCACTTAACAGTTACCATAGCCTTTTCAGGGTGGAGATTCGGTTTAGGTAAGTCGGACGGTGGGAGGACTTATCCACTGAGAAATATCCTCGCTTTCCGTTGTCATATAAGACCCGTTTCTCGTTTATGTTTATCAACCGATCTAAGAAATGGGCCGTGTTTCAGACAAACAAGAAGGTCTGAACAGATATTGAAGCGAGTCAGGCGGTGCTCGTCAGTCAACTCATGTAGTATCCACTTCTGCTTCATCTTCACCATGCCAGTTGAGGTCAGATGCCTTGATGTTGCAGCAGAGTGAGCACCCATATCTGCTGCTGTCTCTCGGATTCTTAGAACTTGATCGTTAGCGACATTCTCCGACCGGGAACATGCCCTCAAGGTTAAAATATCCAGAATAAAACTTTTCGAGCCAATACCTCACTGTACCCTCAGAATGCCGAATGCGTTCGCAATATCGAGTTGCCTCAGTGCAGAATGTTAGAACTTGAACTCGTAGAGCATAATCAGTCAAAAATCGCGTCAGTTCATCTTTTTCTAAACTCTATAGTAGCATCCAGAATGAGTAGATTGAAAGTGTGAGATATTTAAAAGACGAGAAAAAAACCTGCAAAGTGTTCTGCGCAAGCTGGCTTGAAAAGCTAATTCCTCATGAGAAATGACTGTGTAAATCAACATACCCCGAGACGGCAATCACTTTAGCAACAATATTGATATTGATATATCAAACCTGCGCAGGCAGATTTTTGAACTTATCGTGCAGGATAATACATGTCACGATACCAGCATGCAGCAAAAGTGAAGCCCTTGACAAAATTAGAGGTAATCTCATCTGTTCTCATCAGAATATTATCATTCTCACGTTCCTTATTCGCGCTGTACTTTAAGGTTTTCCGCAGCTGCCTGGGGAATGCGGTCGACTCTCTCCACCTGACCCAGCCCGCGTCCACCTGACTTCTACGAGACTAATCCACACCTTCTCCTTCCGACACGTTACATTGCAACCCACGGGAGGTTTCAGTACAGTACCACGCATGTGCTTTGGTCAACAGCTGAAGAAGCCGCTTTGGAGAACTACAAAGCGGCTTTTTCAGCAATTGACCAAAGGACATGCGTTCTACTGTATTTCCGTTTTTGCTAGGTGCCGTTCCTCCAACCTCTGATGAACTCGTCATTAAGAATCTCTTGCCTGTTACTGGAATTATACAGTATTCTCGAAGACGATTTGCAACTGCCGACCATGGTGAGTCTCTTGTACTGTTCGGTGTAGATAATTTTGGACTATTTTACGTTTTACTGCAGACCCATTTCTTGACGGAGCTTCATCTCATCATTCTATTTTATTCCGTGACACTTTTTAATGGTTCCTCCTGGTTCTCTGCTACCAAAGTAGTGCTCACAGAGGACGATAGACGTTCCACCGTGCGCTTCACCTCACTGTCGAGGGTTGCAGCCCCCCTATAGTAACTTTGTCACTACATCATCTCTTTGAATCCTTGCCTGAACTGTATTTGAAGTCCCAATATATTTGAAATGTATTTGAATTCTGGTTTCCCACTCCCTTTCTGTCTGCGTCTCTTCTATCTTGCCTCTTTCCCATGAGAAGCGTGGGAATTCTCGTCCGAAGTGCATCTCTCGTTTCTCAGGCCTCTCCCACTTTACCGTTATCTATGTCAACTTTCTCATGAGCACCACATCCAAAAACCGTATAAATAGGCGGCCGAAGTTAGTATAGCCACCTTATTCTCCTCTTCATCCGGACTGCACTGCTCATGTATCCTGCTGCCAATAGGTCTGTGAAGTCCCGCGTGGCACTGCAAGCGACACACCGAACTATGCCCTCCCCCCCCGGCGTCGCATGCACCTCCATATATGGTTCTTAGGTCGCTTCGCGCCCAGGCCAACCAAGCCTTCCATCCCTCCGGTGTCGGCGAAGTGGTAATTCTCTGGGATGGAGGAAACCCTGACTTCCCCATTGGCTGACCATCGCATGGCAAAGGTATAGGCCAAATACGCATCCGAATTTCCTCCACGACGTCCATTGGAAACGGAATTCGCAGTGTATTCTAAACATGGGTTGATTAAAGCCGGTCATTATTCTTTATTGACAGCTTCCAATATGAATGTGACCTGTCATGACTTAGAGATGTGTTTAACTTCCCATAGCATGCCATGGCACAAATCGGAACGCGAACCCTGGGTTGAACCAGGTTCTTACCGGCAATCCTCATTTGAGGGCGACCATGAAGAGTCCGTTCACGGCATTTGTTGGACAATTGCTGCTGGTTTTCTTGGATTATAAGGCGGGAATACGTGATTAGGTACTTTGGAGTATTCTGCAACAACCATGGCTTCAGGATCTTTTCCCAAGGTGTGGGAGGCATGCCGTGGCTTTCCTCAGAACGAAACACTATTCACAAAGTAGAAGCCGTTCAGGAGGATGAGTCACATGACGGTCCATCTTTGGCTGTCTTCACATTCCTCATAATATTCTTTCATTAGAGAGTGAAAAAACTAGAAGGCTATTGCTTCCTTGTCGTTCCTACTTCGTCTGTTGTCAAGCATTAAAATGTGAACGTTAAAGGTATTTTGTTCCAAAAGCTATTATCGGTATAAGAAGGTCAATTTTCTCCTCGCCCCGCGTAGATTCCTTCCCATGACAAATTTCCAAATTTCTAGCAATACGGACAACCATGTCCAGCGTCAACGTCCCCAACGTGTTGCCCTCAGTTTCAAGGTCTTATTTCTTACGGATATGCATACGTGTGTGCAAGCAGCAATGGCTGTGCTAGAAAGCTTACTAGGAAGCGAAGACAATCAGATAGCAAGGCTCACCTGCCAGAAATTCGGCTGGCATTCCATCGCCTTCCACACCCTAAGCATTTGGCGAGAAGCTGCCGTCGTAAGGTTCTCTTCTTTGAATCCCATTTGTATAGCGAATTTTGTAGCTGAAAGAGCAACAACTTCAATATGAGAGTTCACAAAACACATATATCGTTATATTTAAACAAGTACGCTAGAAAGACATATGTGCTAAATATGAAAAAGGACTGTTTTGTTTTTTGTTTTTTAGCGATTATCATTTTTATTTGTGGGTTTGCACAAGGGACGAAACTCCTCAAATGAGGATAGTACATATAAACGAGTTTGGTACGTTCGAAGCGAACGTTGTTGGACTTCATTATACGATGGGTCTTGTTTTCTTCAAAAGGCGTGATTCCATGTCCTAAAATTATAATCTGCTCATAGAATTATAGAAGCGCCTTAGGCACATTTTAAAGTGCAGGAAGGTTCAAACCCTGTAACTTGTTCAGAATATAATAACGTTTACTTGACGGACTGGGTAAACGCTGCTTTACAAGGAGTCGACAAATAGAGGATGTTATGCTTTCGGGCAGTCTATTCTTCTGAACTGCATTCAAGCTACAGCTATTATCTAGGATGCAAGGTGAAATTTCAAGCTAAACCTGGCGTATCGAAGTAAAAATAAAAAGTGTAAAAAGTCTGCTCCAGACTAAATAAAACTTGAAACTAAAAATTTGGTCGTAATGCTGATTTTCATCAAAGGCAATGTTTTTGGTTCAAACAACTTTAACATTCTCTATACATTTGTTTAAAGGTGGAGCCACTGGTAAAGAGGCTACATGTTGTTAGGGGATGTTTTGTTGTGAACAAAACTCTTGCGCCAGGCGGGAGTGGAACCTACGCCCTTAGCTTTTCCGGCTGGATGCTACGTCTTACCCCACCCGCTGCTTGAACTTAAGCAACAAGCAATCCCTAACAGCACATGCTTTAAACATGGTTTGCGCATCGTTTTGCAGTTCTAGACCTAAATTTTAACGAAACCCCAAGACGTTCTTATAGAGTATGTATTAGGCGAAATATTCATGATCATCCGAAATGTGTAAGCATTCAGATCGATGCTGTCATATTGGTCTGGTAGCCAGAATGGGTACTAACTTTGTTTAGCTCGGCTTACGACGACTTCGCCTTCGTCGGGGTCTGAAAAAGCTCCAGAGGGCGACATGCATCGGTGCGCAAGACCCCATAGGCGCTCTGGATTACAGCTAGGAATCCCCCCCCCCCCCCCCAGGTTAACCGGAGGAAAGAGTGTCTATCGGTAATCCCATATCTGGCCAATTCTGACTTCCGATAAATCTTGGCACATCGAGTACACTAGTCCAGCGTGTTTCTCTAAGCTGCTCACCAAGATTTTTAAACAGGCTTTCCTTCGGCTGACGTTTCATTATACTGGTCTTCTTCAGTCTTCCAGGAGGGTGCTGGCGAGTACCATAGATGGAGATAGACGTATTCGCCATCCACCTCACTTGAAATCAAACATGGACGGTGTGAGCATTTTCTGGGACACCTTATGCAGAGAAGAGAACTCTGCTAATGGTGTCTTTGTGCATTTATTCTGGTGTTGGCTCGATCAACACCCCTTTTTCCATCGAAGCAGTCTGACTTCATATAGGCAGCCTCAGTTGGCGGCGACAACTGGATGCACGCTTTCCGTTACCATAGTCCCCTACTCAAGTCTGCTGCATCATATCGTGACATCTCATCACGACTCTCCTCAAGGACGCAAGACCTCAGTTTGATCATGGGTTCTCGGCGAGACTCAGCGCAGAAGCTCAAATGGTGCGCTCTCACGCCAGTTGAACCAATCATGCTTTGACCTCGTGTTCGTTTCCTTCGCCGAGTTTACTCCTGCGCTCGACTGGACTGCGCCTACTCTCGTCTGTTTCATCGGATGGTGTCTCAATCACATACGCCATTAGGAGCCACGGCATAACCTGTAGCGGTTTGAACACCGTTACAGAAGTAACCGCGGATAGTTGATGAGGAGCACCACATAGAGAACACAAGTCGATGAGTCGACACAACGTAAATCAAGTAAATTGATTCAAAATTACCTGTAGGGCTTTATGTACATAACACTGTTCTTCCAGCTCGTGATCCGCACTTATTTGATGTGTCGCACTGTGTGTAGTTTTGAGCCCAGAAACTCTGAGAAGGGTTGGGTGGATGATGCCAGACACGCAGGGAAAGTAACCAGGGTTCGGTGTCACAGTTGGTTGGAGCAGAAGAAAGGAATCCTTATGAGAGGGTTGCGACCCTCGCCCCTCCCCCACCACCTTCCGAGTAGTGGAGGCGTGAACGGTTATTATAGATGAAGACCTTTCTTCTCCACCCCTTTTGGGTGTTATTAAGACGGGGAACACTACGCTGGAGAGAGGGTGCGCTTGTCCGGCCGAGGGCATAACAGAGCAAGAGAACAGGAGGGTAATTAATGTGGAGCACGAATGCTTCATGCCACCAAAAGGATGTCGATTTGTTTCCTCATCGTTAAATGTTTGCATTCTCGCACCGAATGTGCTTCCTCATTACTCAAATCCTCTCCTGCTAAATCCAGCATTAGGTCTAGGTTCTTTGGTCAGAGGATTATTGCCCTGCCTAATCAAGTGATTGCTAAAGGCGGATCGCCCTCACGCTTAAACCCTTCCAAAAACTGATTTCCCGGGCATTGCGAATGCATTTGGAGTAGCTCTTGTCCCATTATGTCTCAAATGTATAGTTTATCTCCGTGTTTTTCCTATTTATAGAGTTGGGTCTATTTCCTGGTTCTTGATCAGGTTTTTGAGTCAATCAGTTATCGTTCGTTTCATTCCTCCATCTTTTGTGATTTATCTATTTCTTGGTCTATGTTGTTGTCCATTGAATAAATATGCCATGTTCACGTCATATTGGACCCTCTTCTAAACCTGCTTAGGACTTCTTAAATCAAACCGAACTCTTCCAAATCAAAATGAGCTTCTTCTACACTAAACAAAATACTCTCCAAAACGGTTAGAATATTTTTTGTTCTAGGAAAATGTTAGTATGGTTTCTTTGAAGTTTTAATTCACTTACCCAATAAGTGAAAACTTTGTTTGAAAATGTGGTATAACTTTGATATAGTTTGGTATATTACGGCCTCCTGCTCTTTAAAGCAAGCTATTATTTTTCCACAAAAAAATCTTATTTTCTGTGAAAAAAGTTGATTTTAAAAAGTAGGAGGGGGCAATTTCTTAAAGTCAAAATATTTTCACTTTGGTGCTTTATATAAGCAGCATTTATACTACCATTCGAATAAAAATCGCCATGAGCTTTTCGAGTGCATGGTGCAATCTGGTCTTTTGATTGCTTTGATTGCTAAATGATTGCTGCTTTGCTGCGCTTTAAAAATTTAATTCATTATTACTTTTTTATTGAGAGTAAAAGATTCATAAAATTATTAACTCATTCGGGCAGCAGAACTAAAAAAATTCAAAAAAGTCATACCAAATTTTCCTTAGACAAAAAATTATTCTAACCATGTTGGGGAGTTTGTAGTTTCACCTGTAAAAAGCTCGTTTCGATTTGGAAATCGTTCAATTTGATTTCGAAATTCTTAAGCTAGCTTAGAAGAGTGTTCTATTTGACGTTGAAACGGTTCAATTTGACGTGAAAATTGTATCAATAAAATCGTTTACTGACGAAGGAAGTCACGCCCCACCGCATGAGAATTCAATATGACGTCTAATCTGTTTTAAAAGTGATCCCTACTATACGACTTGCCAGCCGATACGGTCAAATTCAAGGATTTTTATCTGTTTGGGGAGAGGGCATGGGTGGACGATCATGGTGTCCGATGGCCCGGATTTGCAGCAAGAATTAAAAATTGATTGGTGAACCCGTAATGGACTTAATGGACTTCAGCCAGTAGTCACTCCTATTATTAGATCGCCTGGCCGCTATTGTTCTTTATGGAAGCGACAATTCAGCAACGAAATTGCAGCGAATAATCCTGAAGAATCATGCTGGTTTTAGCATTTCAATAAAGGAGAGCCTCGTCGAATGACATTGTCTGATATCGTACCTGCCTCCCCAACGAGCATCGAGTGTTTGGTGTAGTTCATCACAGCCCACGCGACCCGAGCCGCATCTTTGACGCGGTGTAGATTGGCCACCGCTCCCATACGCATTCCTTCTCTTAACGAAGGATCACTAGTCGGAAGGGGAAAGAGCGGTGCACAGTGCTCTTCAGTACCCGTCCATAACGAGCGCATCCAGTGTCGTCTCACCGGTCTCGTCTGGAGAACCGCCGTAGCCGACTGTGGTGTCGCACTGAAGACTCTCACATGTTGAAAGGCCTTCAACTAGAGCATAGAGACGACCACGAGAGAGGGCGTTAACAGCTGCAAGAGACAATGTACGTCATGCTCCAAGTTGCGCTCTTCTGTAACCATTCACATTTGTTCAAAAACAGAGCGAAAATATTACGAAAAGTATATAATCCAACGTCTAGCGTCAGCAACTGCACAACTTTCCAGCATGCAAATTCGAGAGATCTAATTTGCACATAATATCAGATTGTTGCAAAAGTAACTGCCGAAACGTACGTTGTAGTTCAAGATGTCATAACTCGACTCATACACTTCTTTCACCAAAATGAACACGATTCGATTCAACACAGCTTTTCCAATGTTTTTTAAGGCGTTTATTCCTCTACAATAAAAATCTAGATCACAAGAATGAAAGAACTTCCAGAGGGCAGTTTCAAAATGATCTAGATTACGAAACTGTCGCTGTCGCAGGTTTGCACCGAGAACTCAGAAAACGTGACGGTTAGTTGGGGGAGGTCTGGAGAATAAGGAGGATGAGGGAGAACCTCAATTCCTAACTGGTCTACTTTCTGCCTGGCGACTTTCGAAGAATGATTCCGAGCGTTGTCCTGAAGCAGAACGGTCCCCTTCTGTTTACCACCGCCAGCCACATCTTTTGCAACTTTTCCCACGTACTTTCTAAATCACAGCAGGAGGACTCTGCCGTGACTGCATTAGCGGGTTTCAAGATGCTATAATGGATCACTTAACAGTTACCACAGCCCTCTTAGGGTGGAGATCCGTTTAGGAAAGTTCTGGTGGTGGGGAGGACTTAGCCATCCCGAAATATCCTCGCTTTCTGTTATCATACAAGACCCATTTCTCAAGTTCGGTTATCAAGCGACCTAAAACGGGGGTGGTTTTTCAGACAAACAAGGAGGTTTGAGCAGATGTTGAAGCGAGTCAGGCGCTGCTCGTCAGTCAAGTCATGGGGTATCCACTTCTGCTTTTTCTTCACCACGCCAGTTGAGCCCAGATATTTTGATACTATAGCAGAGCGGACACCCATGCCTGCTGCAGTCTTTCGGATAGCTGTGTCCGGCTTTGACTCAACGGCTGCTCTTAAAACTTGATCGTCTAGCAACATTCTTCGACCAGGAACAGGCTTGTCCTCGAGATCAAAATCTCCAGAAGAATCTTTTCGATCCAATATCTCACGATACGTTCGGATGGCCGAATGTGTTCACAATATTACGAGTTGCCTCTGCAGCAGAATGTTAGAACTTGAACTCGTAGAGCATAATCAGTCGAAAATCGCGTCGGTTCATGTTTTTTCAAAGTAGAGTAAGAACGTTCAGAATGAAGATAAGGGAAAGTGTGGGACACGATTGAAAGACGAGGAAAAACATACAAAATGGTCCGCACACACTGACTTGAAAAGCTAACTTCTCATGGAAATGACTGCCTAAATCAACTTACCACGAAACGGCAATTACCTTTGCAGCAACCGCAACCTAATAGAAAACGTTAAAGCATGCTCTGCATGCTTCATAACACCACCTGCTGCCTGTGTCATTTTGTTGTCCCATTGTTCGTTGATTAGCTATGGTGGTGAACCTGAATCTACCTGCTCCTGTTGCATGCTAAAGTGACCCAACGGTCCTGCTCGTTTGAAATAAAAGTGTATGTGGCCTCATATCCACCACCTAGACATATCGTGAAGAACGCGATGGTGGATATCCTGGCGCCATACTTCGCTCCACGGAATTCCTTCAATTATGAATCTCCTTCAGCGAGTTCTATCGTACTGCTTGGTCAGCCCACCTAATGCTCTGTATGTTCACGCGTTCCGCTCTCGCATGGTAAAGAGGGATCCCGATTGCGTGAATAATGCTAACCCGTGTCCTGTCGATTCTTCGTTCTGACACCCTGACCTCACGTTCGCTGTGCGGGCTCCAGGGAAACATTCTCAAAGGAAGAGCGGTGTCGAACAACAGGATACTGAGAGAAGCGTTTTCCGTGCACTTCGCTAATTTCTATGATTTTTGCTTCTGAGTGAATTTCCTCTATTGTGTTACTGTTCCTGATCTTATATAAGTCATTAGCTCATTAGTCGTTGCTACTGCAACGAGAGTAGTTCAATTTTCTCCTGAAAATGTCATCATAGTCGGTGGAAGGTTGTACACTGTGCTCTCAAAAACATTTTAAAAACTGATAAAAAAATAAGGTTTTGAGGCAATAGTTCCCACCTTGCTGATTCGCTTGTTGAAAACCTGGCGTCGCCCATGTGCTAACAACAATTGGAGCTGATGTGTAGCAAAGGACAAACAACGAAGCAATGTAGACGATGAGCCTCATGAGGCAAGACGAGTGGACCTCTTTCACCAGCGGCTCTGGCGTCCAGTGACCTTGAATCCGCAGCCTGATCGATCGATGTTCGCTGTAATAGAGTTTATCCCAAGTTCAAATAACAGCCATTGCAGAAGGTGAGTTATGGAGATGTCTGCAGGGAAGTGCAGACCCTCGATCTTTAGCCGGAGATTATTGCGAGCGATGGTCGGACATCGACCAGACCACTCTCAGCGAGCTCGTTGAAAGGAAACACACCAGCAGGTTCTGCTTGTTATTAAAATGCTAAGATATGCCTTGGCGTGAGATTAGAGCAGTACTTTGTGTAAGACTTCAAATAAGGTTGTTCAGAAACTCACGAAGGTTTTCTGTAGGAAGCTGTCCTCTATGCGTTCTCGTAGCACAAGTCTGTGGAAAGATGCATCGGCGTATAGATATGGAAACATTTCTTTATGCCATTTCTACTGAATTCATGGTAGGCTTCTAACATCAGAACTGAAAGAGATGAAGAAACAATTTTGCTTTTCGCCCACACGAATGCAATCTTGATGGTGATCTAAAAGAATAACTCGAAGCAATACATAGATTTCGGAACGGAGACTGCTATCAAATGACTATTCCGGCGCTAATGTTAGAGCAGAGAACCGATCATGGAAATGGCGCGTGGTAGCGCAGTTTGAAGAGGCGCCAGCCGTCGCGTTCGCTTCGAATCGAGGACTTATCTGGAAAGCATAAAATGCTGGCAAATATTTGGTTGTCACATAAGTTCTGTCCGATTTTCGACGGAAACTTTGCGGTGTACTATCTCAGCAGAAAATAAAGTTTATTAATCAAAGTAAGAACCGTTACAATCAATGCACTTCTGCCAACGATATACAAGAGCGTTAATTCCATTTCGGAAGAAATCTGAATTTCTAGAAGCAATGAAACACTCGAAGGCAATTTCGATATCTGCTACATTAGTAAAGTTTTTATCCTTGAGGAAACCATCGAGATGCTTGAAAGATGAAAGTCCGTTGGAGCTAGGTCTGGTGAATAAGCGGGATGAGGGGGAACTTCATATCTCAACTGATTTAATTTTTGGGTGGTCAGATGCGAGACATGTGGACGGGCGTTGTCGTGAAGAAGAATCGGTCCTCTTCGATTCACCAGTGCAGGACGCATTTCAAGCAACTTTTGGTGAACCACGTCTAATTCACGACAGTACCTCTCTGCCGTGATGGTTTCACCAGGCTTCAAGAAGTCGTAGTGGATAATACCAGTTGCAGCCCACCAGACAGTGAGCATGACATTCCTCGGATGGAGGCTGGGTTTGGGAAAGTGTTTCGGCGGTTCTTCCTTATCCAGCCATTGCGCTGATCTTCTTCAATTGTCGTACACGATCCATTTTTCGTCACAGGTAATTATCCGGTGAAGAAATGGATCGTTTTCGTTCCTTATAGTAAGGGAAGAACAGATCTCCAGGCGACACCGCTGCTCCTAGTGAGTTCGTGGGGCACCCACTTATCCAGCTTTTTCACCTTTTCTATCGCCTCTAGGTGCCTCGAAATGGTTGTACGACTGACCTGAAGTTCTCTCCTCATCTCACGCACAGTTCCTCGTGAATCGGCTTCCACTCGTTCTTTCAAACGTCCGTCATCACATTTGGCTGGTCGTCCTGAGCGGTCCTTGCCTTCGAGGTCCACGTCTCCAACCCGGAACTTCTGGTACCATCTGCGCACGGTGCGTTCGTTAGCGGAGTCCTCTCCCCATGCCATCTTGATGTTTTGAGTTGCCTCGCTAACACTGCGGCGAAGCTTGAACTCATGAAGCATTATTACCCGCAAGCGCGTTTTTTCCATGGTTTCGTCCAGCACCTAAAACGAAGCAATGCTCACGACTTTTTAAAAGCAACACACCAAGTTTTATAGAGCGAAACAAGCGCAACAAAATAGTATACAACATATATACAATAACATTCTCTATACATGAAAAAACAATCACAAAGTAACGCCTATCGGGATCGGACAGAACTTATGTGACAATCTAATACATCGTCTCGCCACCGCAAGTCACTGTATAGACCAGATACGAATCCAAGTCGTCTCTGCGATATCCTCGTAGAGGCACCATACGTGGCGCATCCCACAAAAGGAATGACTCTAATCCTTATCTTTTATACCTTAATCTTGGAGAGTTTAGACTCAACATCGGGTATGCGTCGGGTGTCCCATTGTTGACGACACCGAAGAAGTGAAAATCGGAGGAATACATTAGGTTGCCCCATAAGCTCCCGCCGTTTTTTTTCAACGATTCATTGCGGATTCCGCCGGCGGTCTCCTGCATAGAGCTATATAGCCTTCGAAAGAGAATGATTTGCTCTATAAGAATTCGTGTCGCGTTTATAAGCTCATGCTGATTTCTGTCGAGTGTCAACGAAATTCCAAAAAGAGAAAAATCATCTTCACCAACAACTCCTTCTCTTTGTTCAGTCTATCTTGCTCAGTTTTATATGACGAGTGATATGAACTCGAAAGTGGATGACTTGTTCTACCAGAATATATGATTTTTTTTCGGCCATTTAAATTTTTGCTAATTTTCAGGTCATCAAAATAGAGCAGTGTCGACAAGGATGTGCACTTTTGGCACCTTCTTCTCTTTGCTTTCAACCAGTGTTCTAATGCGGCTAAGGCACTAGAACCATGGTTGACCGTGCAAAGACTACTTTCCATCGCGCTCCATTTTGGTGACCTGAAAATTAGCAAAAATTTAAATAGCCGAAGAACAAATTATATATTGTGGTAGAACAGTACATGCACTTTCGCGCGTCATATCACTCATCTCGTCATACAAAACTGAGCAAGACAAACTGAACAAGGAGAAGGAATTGTTGGTGAAGATGATTTTTCTTTTTTTGGAATTTCGTTGATATTCGACAAAGATCAGTATGAACCAATAAACGCGACAGGAGTTCTTATAGAGCAAGACATTCGCTTTCGAGCGACATATAACACCGAGCAAAAAAGTCCTATTACAGAGCAGAAGTTTCGGTAAAAGTTCGGAAGGAAAAGTCGGACGTCCCAAATTGACGACCTAAAAATCAATGAAGCACAAATGAGCAAATAGGACCATCACGTATTCTTGTAGCACAGAACATTGTCTTCCAAATGCTATAGAAAACTGCGCAAAAAATCCAAACCTACGCGAGAGAAGCAACTGCGCAAGTGGCTACTTTTTCACTTTTCACTTTAACGACCTAAGAATTGACAAAATGCAGGATGAAGAAAGAAATGCAATTCTGATACAGCAAATCATTCCCTTTCGAAGGTCGTATAGCGATATGCAACAGCCGGCACAATCCGCAATGAATCGTTGAAAAAAGCGGCGGGGACTTATGGGACAACCTAATACATCAGCTATAGCCATGTGGATTCGGAAAAGTGCGTCGACCGGTATGAAGTCCATAGATGGAGGAAAGTCGAAGAAGGTTAATAAATGGAAAGTAATGGAAAGCCAAACAATGGTGTACTGCTGGTCATGAAACCTCCAGCACTGTTTCACGAAGGGTGCAGCTCTTCTTCGAGACATTACGAGTGCGCATCTTCAACAACGAACATCGCAAACGCTGAACGTATTGATGGCGAGCAACGAAAACCGTCTCCGTTCAGTCGACTCAAGCAACCTTCCACTACTGATTTCGTTTCTTTTAGCCTCTTGATAGCAGCGGAATCAGAAATTTCCCTATGCAGAAGTATTTGAAAAGCACTCTAAACGGATTAATGTCCAATATTAACTGCTGCCAGCTGAACATGCATCGCCGACGCAAAATGCGGTACGGCCTACTTAAAGTTTCCATAAATGTTCATTCTGAACTGAACTACTTAATAAACTGCTAAAAGTTTCTACAAACGTTCTTTTTAAGGAATGGCATTTGGAAATAGAAGAGAGCGCTGCGCTAGTATTACAGTACTGGACGTGCCGCTCGGTCCAACAAGCAAAGGCGGCGCAAAAGTGCGCCGGAAAGCGCCGTTTTCCGCTCGCCACGCGTCGCATCGGACTCAAATCGCTTAGGGCGTGGCATCCTCAACTTCTGAGCGTTGCCATTACATGTTTGTTGTTCGCCAACTTATTTGTTAGGTAGAAAAGGATGGCCTAGATTTTGGGACTAACTGTCGCCATGGCGCGCTCTGTGAGCAATGCATATAGGCCCCGCAGAATCAATCGAGTGGGCAGAACCGCTCAAAGCGCGAGGTAAAGCTGATGGAAGGAGCTTATCCATGCGTTTAGAAGAGCATGACCACTTCGGACGACGCTATTTCTTCTCAGAAATTATGAACGACTTGTACAAAGTGCGCGAAAGTGTGAAAAATGGCCGCAAACATTTTTATTAAGCAGGCTGTCAGGTGTCATTCTACTTGCAAAATCCACAAGATTTGGCACATGCACTTCTCTTAAGGCTCTCGGAAAAGACAGGGCTGGTGCAGTAGTCTCGGATTCTATTCAGCGGACACCTGAAAAGGAGTACGGTAAAAACTCGTATTTTTTTCGGAATTAACCAACTTACCAAGGTCGATCCATGCAAGGCGAGAGATTGGTGGACTCTAGCGGCTGTGGACGAGGAGGTGGCAGACCAGAGGAGACTGCAATTCAAGCGATGTTTCACAAACATTCCTCAGAGAGCGTTTAACGTGTTACCGATGCGGTATTCCAGGATCGTTTGCGTCTCATAAACTCTGTTGTATGTTATAACTGGAACTAAATTAGAGTCGGAGATTAAAGATACGCCGGCGTCTTCGTCAGAACAGAACCTAAACCTAGTCGGTCGAAACATGTGTGTAGAAATTGCCTACGCTCAATCACGAACCTGTAACCAGTCAGCTTCTGGTCTTTGTGTGTCTTGATTTCCACAGCCGCGTACGTGCACCCATCAACGGACACTCCTTGGGAAAAACTCTTGATCTTCACTTCAATTCTCGAGCCAACAGGTGCCTTAAGTTTGTGATAAAAAACGGCGGTAGCATGATATCCTACTGATCTGTGATACTATAATTGTAGCTAGATATCCTTAAATCACACCTTAATCCAATAATTGCAAAACATGAAGTCCTCTCTGGGATTTGTGCCAGCGAATTTGTTGCCGAGTCTGTCAGTCAACGTTTGAGGCTGAGTCTTTGCCTCAAGTTCGGAGCCGCATCCTGGAGGCTGAAACGAATGAAAGCCGTCCTTTCGCCATACCGTGAGCAAGCTTAGTTAACCAAAGCGCATACTCGGCGATCACATAGAGGGCCTCCGTATCCGCTTGGACAAACGCATCTGTTACAGTCGCGAGGATTAGGGAATCCACCGTTTTTACACATGTTAGCTCGCCCAACACATCTCTCTGGAAAAGAGGAAAGCTTGATCCCAGGAATGATATTGCAATTCGCAGCTCAAATCCTTCACGCACTCGTACAGTCATAGTGAGTGTTCAGCATGAGCTTTTCGTAAAAAGAGATTATAGGTGATCCAAGAGTTTCCGCGTAGGTCATGTCACGAGGAAGCGTGGAAGGTTTTCCGTTATACGTCGCACTGAAAGACCGTAGATTATTGTATGATTCGCTTAAGCGATCGCAATCTAAAATCTGACCTCATTGCTCCGTAATGCATGATACTGCCAGGGTCATAAGTTATACCATAATTATCGTTGGTGAACGTGGTCTGCTTCGTGAATTGACTCACCCAATCTGGCTGAAAGAATTGTATAGGGAGTCTTTTTGTAGTGAAATAGCCTTACGCAACACACACTTTAATGTTTGCCACGTTGACAGTTATGAACTGGTCACGATCGTATCGGGACTGAGTGTGGTAAAGACCGAGTGCATGTCCTAGCTCATGTGCAGCCGTTCCTACCTAAAAACGTCGGTGTTCAATTTTATACGTAGAAGTGACTCCTTGGGAAATTCTGAACACATACCGATTCACAACCTCTACCAAGGGAGAGGTCTTGAACCTCTCCCCCCGTTCTACCAACATAAGACCAGCATCCGTCTTCCATAAAGACCCTTATTTTGTAAGGTGCTGCAACAAAAACTTTTTTTGACTTTTTCACAGTGTTCGCTTTACTATGTTACCTGTAGGGTTTTCGTAGAAATCAATGCAGGTGTCCTTACGCCACTCCTCAACTGCCTTTCTGAAGACGCTCCTAACCAGAGCACCTTAATGTCATACACCATTTTCTACATGCTAGAGCAATAGATGCGGCTAAAATATTGGTCTTCCACTGACTTGCGTTTGAGTGGAAATAGTAGTATACCCCGTTCTGCCATATAGTTCGCGGATAGTTCTTATCCCTGAAAGCTTGCCGCTTTGCGCGGCCGCTGGCTTCCTCCTCGATATCGTCCGTGATCTCATCAGCTTGGGTCCTTCAAAGAAGGTAGTGTTAGCGCTGAGAGTATTTAATGATAATTTTTGCAGGCATACTGTGTAAGAACAATGTCGCCTTGGTAGAGAATTTCGCCAACGTTCGTGTTGAGGTTGATTTCGTCAATGGAGTCTCCTACGGTTTGAATACGGTCTTTCTTGATGTTAATCAGTTGCTGAAGTTGATCTTAATATGTTAATTGCTTATTTCAGATACCTGCAAATGAATACCTTCATTTTTCCTCAAACGCCGCTCTCGCCTCGGGAGATAATGTGAGCTTATCCATGATCTTCTTCTTCACTCCGTCAAATTTTTCTTGAATTTGAAGAATGCTGGTGTTGTTCAAAACCTGAATCGCCGCAACAAGCTCATGGAAAATTAGCTAACTGCAAAAATTAATGTTTAGTAAAGTTAGTTACGTTTTTAAACTTGCGGAAAGCATCTTTTATTTTTCCACCGAGAGATCCATTCTCAAAAATCCCCTTGACTTTCCCTTTCGCAGAGTCGAGCAGGCTGGCATTGACGACGACAACGAGAAGTAGCACAATCAGTGCTATCCTCATGCTGAAGGATGATAGTTATTACAGAAGGACAAGGAAAATCGTATGCTAGTTTCTGATTCGGTGTAGCACATACACCAATCCACCTTTTATTCTGTAACTGTCGGCATTGAGAATGACGTGAATGTTTCGCTATTTGATAAAACAGCTGTAGCAACATCAGCACAATCCCTATTGCGATTCACCTTGATTTTGCAATGAAGACTCCAGACTCCATTGCTGCTGATCACGGTCAAGTTGTGTACGTACGGAGGTACCAAAGTAGAATTTCCTCTCGATCACCGTTACAGCGCCGAAAAGTTGTAAATCTAAAGTTGTATGTAGTTCTGGCTCCAACAAAGAAACATTTGACCTAAAACAAAGATGAGACAGTCACAGTCATCGCAAAATGCTATCAGCCTATATGATATCTGAAAAGAATTTTGCAGTTCTCAGTCGTTTCCTTCAGCATAGTTACCTACAGAACCTTCTTTAATTGACACCGCTCTATTAGCTGATGCTACAAAATCAAGTTGCAAAGAAAGCTCGATTCGAGTGTATGCAAAATCAAGGTGAATCGCAATAGGGATTGTGCTGATGTTGCTACAGCTGTTTTATCAAATAGCGAAACATTCACGTCATTCTCAATGCCGACAATTACAGAATAAAAGGTGGATTGGTGTATGTGCTACACCGAATCAGAAACTAGCATACGATTTTCCTTGTCCTTCTGTAATAACTATCATCCTTCAGCATGAGGATAGCACTGATTGTGTTACTTCTCGTTGTCGTCGTCAATGCCAGCCTGCTCGACTCTGCGAAAGGGAAAGTCAAGGGGATTTTTGAGAATGGATCTCTCGGTGGAAAAATAAAAGATGCTTTCCGCAAGTTTAAAAACGTAACTAACTTTACTAAACATTAATTTTTGCAGTTAGCTAATTTTCCATGAGCTTGTTGCGGCGATTCAGGTTTTGAACAACACCAGGCGTTCTTCAAATTCAAGAAAAATTT